>OX457045.1:4620654-4728154 GCA_949752735.1 Lumbricus terrestris
CGCGTGCGAGATGTGGATTTGGAGAAAGATGCTAAGGATTTCATGGACGGAGAAGAGAACTAACGAATCGGTGCGTGGGGAGCCCGGAATAGAGAGGAAGGAGACACTGCAGCAAACAGCAACTTGGGGGAAATTGAGCTACTTCGGCCATGTGATGAGATCTAACGGTTTGGAAAAGGAGCTGATGACGGCATGCGGTGAGGGAAGGAAGAGACGCGGAAGACCAAGGAAGAGATGGTTGGATGAGGAACACGAAAAGTCTGGCATGAGCCTGGAGCAGCTAAGAGAGGCGACAGGAGAGAGGAGACACTGGAGAGGATACATCAAAACTGTCGCCAGAGCTCCAAGAGCTGACGGCACCAAGTGACCAGGTGAATAGTTGATAATAATTTAAACGATAGTTTAGGCTCTATGCTTATGCTATTTCCCATCATAAGCTGTCATTTTGCGTACTTTTTGTCACAAACATTTATATTTCAGGTACGGAGACAAACTTTAAAAAAAATATTTCGTCATTCCAACTAGGGAGATGATCTGCTATTCAAAAAATCCAGAAATCACAATGTCTACTCCGTAGGAGATGCAGTCTTCTTTACATTAGGCCACTGCAAGCTGAAAGCATGAGATCAAATATATAAAAATTTCTACGCCAAATCATAAGCGCCATTTAAAAAGCTAGTTGTCACTATAGGACATGGATAATGGCCGCTTTCTTTCAGCAGCATGGAAACCTTGAAATTATGCTGACAATAATTATTGTGAAATTCAGGCAATGAACTCACATGACACAGCCAATTTCGGTGTACTGCAACCATCCAGGGCAGCAACGGAATTGTCAAAGTCAACCGCTGTATTTGGGAGAAGATACGCTCTCCACACACGATGCGTGATATTCTCCTTTCTTGCAATTCCAGTGAGTATCGTCTTAACAGTTTGCGGATGACTCTCGTCTGTTTTCTCTGTTTCATCAGCAGTTTTATTTAGAAAATACAGAGTCACATTCGATGGCTCCACGGATTTAGCCGGTACGTTGATGGCAATCGAAAAGCTGTAGCTATCATTCTCATTCAATGCGTTACTAGATACATTAGATCGACATGATTCTGATTCTGGCATACCTGTACCACAAAGCAAAATGGATCAACTTCAGCTAAACGATTACATTCCATATTACTATTAACTGTATTTTAAGTTAAAGCGCTTGACCTGCAACGTGAAGACAGTACTAAGGGTTGGAGCCCCTAATCAGACAACTAATTAATGTGTAGGGACTTTGAGAAAGTCCTTCACTCAGTTTTCAAAACGGATCAACTCCAGCTTTAGCTAAACAATTATATTCAATATTACCATTAACATTATTTTAAGGTAGAACGATAGCGACCTGTAACGTGAAGAGAGGGAGAGAGTACAGTAGTAGTATAAGTAAGAGTTCGTGGACAATAGAACCAGGCCACGCCTCTTCTATTGTTCTAAACAATAGCCCATTGTTCGCGGACTCTCGGCAGTTCCAATCTCCAAGAAACTGCCTATTGTTTACCGACGTCCGCAACTCTATTGTTGCTCGTACTGCACTACAATATCCAATTGAAGGACGACGCTCGATACCTCCATTGTCCAAGAAACCGTAGGCACTCCATTCCATGCTAGGACGAAGGATTTCAAATTGTGCTATAGAGGTTTGATTCATTAAGAGCAATTTCACACAGAAACCATCTAGTGATGTTACCAATTGTTAGACTTACTTGACTTACTTACTTGACTTATGGCTTTGACGATGCTTTCGCACGTGACAGCCGCCCAGCTATGGAAAATCTCCCCTTCTCTCTTTCTTGAGCTTTGTGTGTAGCCTCTTGTATGGACCAACCCATCTCCCGACAGTCCTCTTGTATCATGTCGAACCATGTCTTCTTTGGTCTTCCCTTTTTTCTTTTACCATGCACATATCCGTTGACCGCTATCTTTGGGTATCTCTCGTCCCGCATTCTGGTTACATGGCCAAAGTAGCGTAGCCGTTTGCTCTGGATTTTGTGTATTATATCATGCCGAATATTCAGTCTGCTATATATCTCTGTATTCCTTATTCTATCCCTTCTCGTGACACCTTCTATCTTTCTTAGGCACGACATTTCAAACACCCTCAGCCGCTGCTTCTGTGCTTCCCTTAGTGTCCAAGTCTCCGAATTGTACAGCAATGCACTCAGCACCAATGTCTCATACATCTGAACTTTTGTGGCTTTTCCTATTTCCTTCGAGCTCCAAACCTTACCCAGCACCTGTAGTATTCCTCTGGCTATCCCAATTCTTCTGTCCACATCTTTTTCAGATTCTCCATTTGTGCTAATGGTTCCCCCCAAATACACGAAGCTCTCCGCCTGTTCTAGTTGGTGTCCATCTGCTTCTAACTGAAATTTGATGTTGCCCCTTCCAAGGAACTGGCTTTCCGTTTTTAGTACATTTATACTCATTCCCATTTCCCGACTCACTTGCACCACTTTAGTTAGTGACTCTTGTAGTCCATTTGCTTGCTTCGCCAGAAGGGCGTTATCATCCGCAAACCTCAGGTCACTTATTGTCTCTCCTCCGATCACTGCTCCTTCCTCCGTTCCATCCAGTGCCATAGCCATGATTAGTTCCAGGAATATGTTGAATAACAGTGGCGACAAGACGCATCCCTGCAGCACTCCCACAATAATCTTAAACCATTCCGACAGCTCTCCGTCTACCCGTACCGCACTGAAAGTGTCCTCGTAGGCATTTTCCAGTATTCTTACTCAAATATGGAAAGCTCTACCAATTGTTAGAAATAGGTTTAAATGGTGGCTTAATTCCCAGAATAGCCTACGTGCTTTTCGAGCGGCGGATTAGAAGCTTAAACGTCGGAATAGGATGCAAAATATCGAGTGGCACTACAGAAGTCTTTTAGAGTTATGCGTTTTCGCATAACATGATTAAAATCTTATGTATTAGCAACAAGCCGTACAAACACCCAAATATGCGTTCACAGAAGAATGCATACAACGATGTCATCGTAACAAATTCCAACATTTAAAGACCCGTAATAACTATACAATTTTACATTAACTAAAATATTACACTCGAGCAGTAAGTAAGTTAGTAAGCAAGTAGGTAAGTTATCTCGATCTAGGCATGTAAAATAGGTAGATGTCAGTAAAGTGCTACGAAGAATGAAAGCTGGTTCAGATGTAGAATGCATGGATTACACAACAATTGTAAGATTGCGTTGCAGAAGGGTTGTGAAGATTCACATCTAGCTGTTTTATGTTCTTTGATGCTGTACAGTAACTGTAATGTAAAACGAAAGTCGCCATAGCAAATTTGCGTCTTTAGTATAAAAATTTCAGCTCAACAAGTTTGTACTAATTAGGATTAGATTAGATCAGATCAAATGACTTACTAATTACAAACAGAACGGATCCTCTTGTCTCTTCCCTATCATCCACTATCAGCACACAACTGAATCTTCCAGAGTCGTTAACTTCCAGCTCTCTAATTGTTAGGCTGCAACCACCAATACTGTTAACGCTGTATCGTCCATCGCGGAAGCCGTTAAGTATTATGCCATTCGTGTACACTTTTCGTGCTGACTGTGCTCCTTCCATCTTCGTCCACTCGACCTTGTCACAGTTCTTATTGCTGGTGACACACTCTAACGCAACACTATCACCGACTTTCTTCAGAGCATTCACCGGTCCAATTTCTATTTGTGACTGCACAGCTGCAACAAAATGGAAAACAAAAGATCAGTAAGGCACACAGAAGACCATCGCAGTCAATAATAAAAATAATAAACATGATGAAAATAACAATATTATTAATATTATTATCATTATTATTACTATTATTTAGTAATAATATTCCCTTTCCTGAACAATACGGTTGATAGACCGCACCCGGTTACAGTATACAGCTATGCAATTAAACAAATCACAAGAAACAAATCACAGAAAACACAGCTCTTGACTACTAACAGAACAGACAGCCTGCAATACGGGGGCGCAAATAACAGCCAACAAAGCACTTCAGCTCGAACTCGGGTCCGATTATCTTTATACCAGTGTGTTATCCCTTAAAGATTCTTTTAAGCTGCTGAGAAATCAATATAGGCTTATGGATCCTTTGTTGAAGCTTGAACACTAGGCTAAGTTGGATGTGTCACTGCTTGGATGTCTGCACGGGGCATTGATAAATTCTCTGAGTAAATTAATTTTGACAAAGCCCAGCACAAAGAAGCAAAACCACAGCAGGCACCAGCAAGGTGGTTGCTGGCATTGCTCCTCTAACTGCTCTGTGGAGCCCTTGTTCTGGTAAATGAACGAATAAACCTGAGGCAATGATAGTTGCAAAGATATTCGATAGTACAACTTTGACAACAGCAAACAAATTAGCTACAGTACTAAATTAAGTTTTTAAGGACATGTGTGTTCAATACAGCACTGTATGCATGTGAGGCAGGACCATCAAACAAACTGATCAGAATAAAATATTGGCCTTCGACATGCAGGTCTAAGTACTGCTACAGAAAAATATTATATCTGAATAGGACAATGAATTTATAGATAAAGAAGTCCGTAGAAGGCTAAATATATGCTCCACCACGCACGTTCATCGCCGCTGCTCTCTCCGCTCAGTTGCACAAGCGGAACTTATTGTTCTCCGCTCACGGACTGCAATCAGGCAGCGCCGTGCTTTCTCCGTGTCTGACCTTGCGACCTGGAATGAGCTCGTCAAATACCTAAATAGCCTTTCTGCTTTAAAATTCCTTTCTCTTCTTAAGACTGTCTTATTCGACCGGGGTTGGACTGGGAGCGCTCCTGAGTAGATGAGCTTGGAGGAGCGCCGATATATCAAATTCTCAGAAAATAAAATAAATAAAAGAAGACTCAGTGCAGATAGCTGTGAGGAGGAAACTTAGGCTTTTCGCACATAATAATACATATTATATTCGGAGGACAACAGAAATTTTGTTTAAAATGTGATACCGGGTATTATGGACAGCAAGAGGAGAAGATGAAGACCAAACAGGAAGTGGATAGATGACATCAAGGACTGGTGCAATTGAGATCTACAGGGTGCGCCAAAAAAAGACCCCCCTAGGTTTTTTGCCAATATCTTGGCCAAAAGTAAGAATATCGAAATGAAATTTTTCACGTCTATAGACAATTCATATCTGCACATGGTGTTCAGATTTCATCAAAATATTTCAAACAGGACAAAAGTTATAGCACTTTTAGTGAGACCACCCACCGTTTTTTGACGATTCAAAAACGAAACGCGACAAAAAGTAACAAAAACACGATTTTATTAAGTCTGATCTCAAATAAATGTTGTCAAATGAACTTGGTAGTGCTTCACAACTTGTGTTCAATGAGCCCACCACCCGTGCCAAAACTTCTTTTGAGTCCCTTTGCAAAGTTCTTGATGGACCTGTTGATTAATCTGATAGATTCCTTATTTACCAATTTGATTGTCATATTGCTAAGTGACTTCTCAGTGACGCGCAGCTAAGCTGGTGCCCTGTTTCGTTTTAAATGGTAATAATAATGATCATCTGGCAATATCAAGGCTATTTGAAAACAATTATTTAAGATGAGACTTAATAAAATCGTGTTTTTTGCTACTTTTTGCTGCGTTACGTCTTTGCATCGTCAAGAAACGGGAAGTGGCCTCACTAAAAGTGGTATAACTTATGTTCTGTGTAAAATATTTTGATGGAATCTGACCACCATGTGCAGATATGAATTGTCTTTAAGACTGTAAAATTTCATTTCGATATTCGTATTTTTGGCCAAGATATTGACCAGAATAATTAGATTGGTTTTTTGTTACTTTTTGTTGCGTCGCGTTTTTGAATCGTCAAAAAACGGTGGGTGACCTCCCTAAAAGTGGTGTAACTTTTGTTGTGTTTGAAATATTTAGATGAAATCTGACCATCATGTGTAAATATGAATTGTCTATAAGACTGTAAAATTTCATTTCGAAATTCCTACTTTTGGTCAAAATATTGGCAAAAAACCTAGGGGGGTCTTTTTATTGGCGCACCCTGTAGATCTCAATTGCACCAGTCCTTGATGTCATCTATCCACTTCCTGTTTGGTCTGTATACAGCTTAAGAAAATCTGCACAGGATCGGGGACTATGGAAAATGGTATAAATGCTATGCGCATTGGACACATAAGAACAATCAGCCCATGGATCATGATGATAGTGATGTTGATGTTCTTGTTGATGATGACGACGACGACGACGACGATGATGATGATGATGATGATGATGATGAGGATGATGATGATGATGATGTATGTAAAGGTAAACCTAGTTATGCCATTAAAAACAGTTAAATCAAAAGCCCACGATAGAAGGTTCAGTTGCCATATCGGCAATGCAACGTCATTGCATCTTAAATTCTCAGTGGTCGAAACATCGACCTGGACCATCCTGCATCTGTATTCTGTATTCGTCCCTCTGGCAAGGGATGGCATATACATTCACCCTTCATTGAAACTTGAACTCTGGGCTAAGTTGGATTATCCACTGCCTGGATGTCTGCAAGGAGTATTAATTTTCACAAATTCTCAGAGTAAATGAATTTTGGTAAAGCCAAAAGAGGCAAAACCACAACAGGGTGGTAACACCACCACAGGACGGTTACACCACCAAGTCCACCATTCATTCATTCATTTATTCATTCAAGAATTTATATAGCGCTTCTTCAAGGGGACTACTCAGAAGCGCTCCCGACTCTAGCACGGCAAAAAATGACAGTTTTGAGTTTAATATAAAAAAATGCTTCAGTAATAACCTCAGAAAGTAGACGTAGCTCCTGTGGAAGCCCATTCCAGACAACTGGGCCGATCACAGAAAAGGCTCTATTCTGCATCATTGCAGTTCATGCAAATGGGGCCAAGAGCAATCCCTTCTGTGCAGAACCGAGGGGGCGGTGGTCTTGGGTAGTAGAGGAGCAACAAAGCTCTCGCAAGTAGTGTGGGGCAATTCCAAGCTGGCATTGCCAAACTAGAGCAGCGATCCTAAATTCAATGCGCTGCCGAGTAGGAAGCCAGTGCAATGTCTCCAGAATATAGCTGGACACATGATCAAATTTAGGGACATGTCCAATTAAACGTGCTGCACCATTGGGTGGCACTGCTCCCCTGACTTCTATGTGAAGCCCTTGCTCTGATGAATGAATGAATAAACATTCTGGCAGAGCCAACAAGAGGACTTTGCAAATTTAAAACTTCAAGAGACACTCATCAAATGCGCTCCCGACCAAACACAGTTAAAACCAAAGTCGATAAAAATGATGGAAAGACTTTCAACAAACCTTTTATTAAAAAAGATTAAATACCCAGCATCAATGAATTGTTTGTTTCTATTAACTTCCAGCAAAGACATTTGAGTCTTCGGAGACGATAAAACCTTTGTTTCCAGTACCATGTGGACGGAAAAAATCATGCATCTAAATATATATTTATAGTGTCTTTCCTAATCTAATCACCAGCCTTGGAGGGTAATCTAATTGTGATAATCCAAATAATCTAATGACGTCTGTCATTATCACAATTGTGTTCCTATTGACTGACGGATTGATCTTATTGGGATTGCCGCCTTCACTGGCTGCCAGTCTTGTGTTTGTTTTTATATTTAAAAAACTTTCATGTAACCTGCACCGGTGCGATTTGACATCCAGAATTATCAATAAAAGAAGATCATCATCATCGTCATCATTATCGTCGTCGTCATCGTCGTCATCCGTGTCACTGGTAAATATTGTCCTTATCATCAAAAGCCATCTTTGATTCTACTCTGACCCGACCGTCCAGGTAAAACCCAGTACAACTTTAGATTATTACTCAGTGTAGATCTTCCAAAAATCGAACACAACATTAAATAAACTCAGCAAAATATCTCACGCATTAATTTATAATTATGTGACAATAAAACTTGATTAGTTCATTGCTTTCAGCCACATTCCAATTAAGTTATACGAGTGTTTCTACAATAAGTGCTCACTTTGCTGTCCGCGGTATTTAAAATATTCTTAAAAAGCTTAAATGATTATTTAAGATAATCCGTTACGTAGGTCTATTTCAGGTGACCTAAATAAAATCAAAAGAATTTTAAAATGGCAGGTAAATAAAATATTTAGGTGGCTTTATAACCGCACAGTTGAAGCATTTCTCACACAAACTGCGTTGTCCCAGACGTAATCTCAGGTTTGACGAAGTCGGGAAAACGTTTTTATCTCCAATTCCGCATACTGCCAAACCGATCATTTACTATTTATTTTTAGTAATAGAGTATGTACTATATAAAATATGCTTAATATATTGTATTTGAGCAAATAATTAAATTTTAATGAATTTTAAAAGAAACAAGGGCAATTGTCCTTGAATTTAACAAAACTAGGGTCCACAAGTAAAGGTTTGTGATCCTTGCTGTATTTAGCGGCTGGTATTTCGTCATTTGTGCCTACCAGTGCTGCTGGTAAACAGAAAACGATTCTTTTGCCGTTCATTAAATAAGCAGCAAATTGTAAACAAGATCGTTGCGCTGCGTATGTTTATTTGATGTCAACTCCGTGACGTAAATATTTCATAAAATGAAAATAAAACTTTCAATGTAATGCTTCCATTTTGGAAGTAATATAGTCATGTCTTTATTTCGATCATCATCAAACTTAAATTGTTTCGCGTGCGACGGTTTTTACATAAAAGGAAGTGAAATGTCAACTCCATGACGGTCAACTCCGTGACGCTGGTTAACTCCATGACATCAATATTCGACAAAATTTTAAATATAATTTCAATATAATGTGTTCTTTGTGAAAGTTGTAGTGTCGTGTCTTTTTTGCAATCATCATCAAACTTTTGTTGTTTCGCGTGTGGCGTTATTTTGCTCAAAACTATAATTTAAACGATTTGTCAACTCCATGACGGTCAACTCCGTGAAACGACGACGACGTCATGGAGCATAAAGTTGACAGATAGCAAATATTTTGACTATGACTCGCAATGATGACTCCATTCTTGGAATTCTGAGAATGGTATGACTGAAAATAATTAAATATAATTTCTATTGGTGCCTCAAGACTCTCAAATGGATTCTAGGACGTTTCATCCCCGGACGATTCATCCCCGGACGATTCATCCCGGACGATTCATCCAGTGGACGTTTCATCCCAGGACGTTTCATCCCAGGACGGTTCATCCAGTGGACGGTTCATCCAGTGGACGTTTCATCCCAGGACGATTCATCCCCGGACGATTCATCCCGGACGATTCATCCCGGACGATTCATCCAGTGGACGTTTCATCCCAGGACGATTCATCCAGTGGACGGTTCATCCAATGGACGTTTCATCCCCGGACGGTTCATCCCAGGACGATTCATCCAGTGGACGATTCATTCTCGGACGGTTCATCCAGATAGATAAAATACATACTAATATGATGTGAAAGGACGGAGTTTATTAGGGGCCAAGCTTAGACCCCCACGAACTGAAAACAAACTCCGCCCATGTCGGCAGGGTAATACAACGTCCAGGCGAAGAGTCACCTATTCTATTGTTCATTAATCACCTATTCAATGGTCGGTGGCAATTGCCCATTTATGGCACACTTAACTTTGAAACCTTTGAACCAGATATAGTTCTCATATAGGGACCTAGTATATTACACATTTTATTTCAAATTATTATATACTTTTCATCTCCATTTCATTGTTCTATTCTGATATTTAATTGCATGTTCTGTAGGCTTATGTGTTCCTTTATTATATCCAATTGCATGATTGTATATCTATTTGATTGCATGTCTTATATCTAATTAATTCCATGTTTTATAGGCCTAGGTGTTCCATTCTGATATTTAATTGCATGTTCTGTAGGCTTATGTGTTCCTTTATTATATCCAATTGCATGATTTTATATCTATTTGATTGCATGTCTTATATCTAAGTAATTCCATGTTTTATAGGCTTATGTGTTCTGTTCTGATTTTTAATTGCATTTTCTATAGGCTTATGTGTTCAGATATGCTGATTATGAGAATGAGCGTGAAGATGCTGATAATAAGGGTGCGCACAGTTTCAAATCTTATTCTGGGATGAAACGTCCGGGATGAAACGTCCTCGGATGAATCGTCCTGGGATGAAACGTCCACTGGATGAATCGTCCAGGATGAATCGTCCGGGATGAATCGTCCGGGGATGAATCGTCCTGGGATGAAACGTCCACTGGATGAACCGTCCACTGGATGAACCGTCCTGGGATGAAACGTCCTGGGATGAAACGTCCACTGGATGAATCGTCCGGGATGAATCGTCCGGGGATGAAACGTCCGGGGATGAAACGTCCGGATACCCTCAAATGTGGACGGCAACTATGCGATAACAACCCCGTGATGCAAGTCAACTCCATGACGAATTATAGAAAAAACAATTTTTCAGCTTTTTAAAACAAAAAATATTTAATTTTCTGCATTGCTAGTTTGCTACTCATCACACACTTTGGTAGTAGTAACATGAACGCATTAGAACATTGAAAGTAAAAAAAATCGTTATTAAATTTTTCTAAAAAAATTGTGGCAAAACTGCCAGGTATTGTAAAAACCCTCATACACAGGATAATTATTACAACTTTTTTACAAATCGTTCAGCATGACGCAATTTTCGCTACCCCCAACATGAGTTTCTCTGAAATTTAAGGGCACAGCTTGCGGTACCGACGTGTCGGTTAGGTTTAGGGGTCGTGAGGTTCGGTTAGGGTCAGGTTAGGCGTCGTGAAGGTAGGTTAGGATTAGGAATAGGGTTAGTGTCGTCATTCGGGCCCGTATACTGCCAAAATTAAGATCTAATTAAGCTTCCTTGCACGAACCTGTCACTGAAACGACCAGAAAAAACAAAATCGGTGCTAAACCTGCTTTCATTGTTTTATTCATCTATAACTTATTAAGTCAACAAATATGTCTGCGGTATCAATGCGCCGCGTGGACAGATTTCTGCAAGATTTTGAATTGATGACGTCACGGGAGAAACCAGTGAAACCAACGACCATAAAATTATGGAGTGAAACCACCATTAAAATTATTTATATACCGGTATCAAAAAAGCGTCTATAAGTGCTGTAATATGCCGGACAAATTTCTGTCCAGGGTAACGGCCTCTGTTGTCATAGACCCTGGTCAAATCGGATCCATCCATCCACCATTAAAATTAAAAACCCAAGTTGGGACATTTAAAAACCAAGAAAGCCAAAGGTCAGTTTCTCGACAAAGTTTTGAAGCATTGAAGGGATTATAACATGATAAAATTATAGCTTGTTCACTATTTCGTGGTTCCAGTCTTGATTTTTGTAGCACACTCCTCTTCTCCATTATACACAACCCTAAACACGTACTTCACCAACTCCTACCTCCTCTCCGACCCCCCTCCTCTCACCAATCAAGACCTAGAACACAACTTCACTCTCCCACTTAAGGACAACTCCCAATTTATTCCACGATCGTTATATAAAAATATATACTAGCTTATTTAAGACTAACTAAACGTACTTTTAACTTCAATTATTCTTTATCACTCATGTTAACATTTTCTGCGTTATTGTCAGAATGTCTTTTTCTCAATAAAAACGAATAGCCTATACGAAACGACTTCGCTGGATCCGGACCTCCTTTGAACTACTCTTACGGCAACCCTTTTGCCTCAACGTACCGCTCGTGAATACGCTGGTGCCCCCGCGCTTGGCTTTCGTAGCGCTTTAGTAGTTTGGAGATTAAGATTACGATTTACGATGGACTCCCTGCATGCAGGATTTGTGCTTTAATCAGGTTCTGCGCACGGTAGCACGCCTTATTCGCCAATGGTCTCATGTACTTTTAGGCCTATAATGAATAACTGCAAATGGGAGTAGCCTATTTATTGCACTTGAATCGGCTTATCCCGATATTGCTCAAGAATGCCCTGAATCACAAACCATGACACAACGATCAGAAAAAGTGTTTTGCCTTCCAATGCTAGCTTACACAATCCAAACACGAAGGACTCATTGCGACTATCAATTTTTTTTATTTGACATTTTGAATTGTGATAAATTACATTGGAGGTAAGCCATTCAGTTGTATAAATATTCGAACAAATATTGTGTTATAAGCAGTGTTATTACCGGTATATGTAGTGATTTAGATTATGTGGTCTAATGTGGTCTTGTGTGGTGCTTCGGATAGCACACTGGCATGCAAGGGCGGATACAGAAATTTTCGAAGGCGGGCCAAAATTTTCGGTGATCTTTGCCTGAAAAAATTCTGGTGAACTTTTTGGTCATTTGGTCGATCGAAATATCTTTAAAATAGGCCTATACCCAATTTTCCCTGCCGAAATAACTGACCTTTTTTAGTCTTCAGATCTATGCAAGCCATTGATTTGATGCTTGCTAAAACCAAATGGGGGCCACGTCCCATGCACTTTAGAAATGGGGGGCCATGGCCGGATTGGCACCCTCTGGATCCGCCCCTGCTGGCATGGAGATCAGCGGACTCGAGCTCGATTCCTGAAGCCTCGTAATCGTAATCGTAATCGTAATCTCGTAATTTCTAAAGCGCCACTGGAAAACCAAGCGCGGGGCACCGGCTTATTCACGAGCGCTGCGTTGAGTTAGGAGAGTTGTCCGTGAGAGTAGTCCGTGGTGGTCCGGGTCGAGTTACCATAGGATCAGGATCAAATGCGTTGAGTCAAAAGGGTTGTCCGTAAGAGTAGTCCATGGTGGTCCGGGTCGAGGTACCGTATGATCAGAGGTGTGAAACAGCTACTAAGGTGGGTGCACATGTCGTCTGAGCCGGGAATTGAAGGGTGGGGGATCAGATGAAACAGGATAAGAGTTCTTGAACAGGAGTGTCTTTAGTTTCGAGTGAAAGGCCCGAGGTGTGATGGATAGAGGAGCCTGAGGAAGGTGATGGCGTGTGACTAGTAATGATGGAGGAGGAACTGAAAAGGATCGGAACTCAGCAGGCAGATCATTCCAAAGGCGTGGTGCTGAGTTGGATATGGCTCGGTTGGAGAACTTGAGATGACTTGTGACCGGCGGTCGAGAGAGTGTAAGGCAGGCGGATGATCGGGTAGAACGGGTAGGCTGGATGGTGAACAGTTCGCGAAGATATCTGGGCTGGGAGTATTGTAAGGAGTTGTATGTTAAGGAGAGAACTTTGTAGTGAATTCGCTCTGGGATTTTCAACCAGTGAAGAGACTTGAGGATGGGGGTGATGTGATGATGTCTGGGTGTTCTGGTGACGGCTCTAGCAAGAGAATTTTGTATGAGTTGGAGGCGGTTAGGATAGACGTGCCTTGTAGGCTGCTATTTGCGCCATTGTATCGCAGGCCGTCCGTTCTGTTAGTAGGCCTAATATTAAGATTTGTGATTTGTGCTTTTTGTGAATAATATTGTTTATGGCTGTAATAAAATAATATTGTTTATAGCTGTACACTTTCACCGGTTGCGGTCTGTCAACCGGATTGTTCATTAGATACGAAGTTATTAAATTATTTTTAAGTTCAGGCAGGTTTATGAGTAGGCCTATACATGCGGGATTCCCTTATTGACTCCGTTTCCCTTGGCAAATAGCCGGATCTCTGCATTGGTATGGCGTTGCATCGAGGTTTCAGCTCCATTCATACGTGCGGAACTTTGCTGTTTTATCTTCTTGTCCCTCTCTCTCGCAGACCTTCACAATGTCCCGTGCTTTCTTGGTCGCTGACCCTGCCATCTGCAATGGGTTTCCTGCGACACTTCACCCAGGGCCCAGGGCATGGGCGTAACTTTCCCCGAAAAGTGGAGGTGACTAATCCTTTGCTCAGTACTCTTCACCTTACCCTCCCTCTCCTCGTCTACCTCTATCTCTTCCCCAGCAGCTTTAGGTCACTTGAAATGTAGAATAGTAGCCTACAGTCTACATTTTGCTAAGTGCCGATGCACATTTTAGGCCTACCACGCCACAGAGTTGATGCGCTCGGAATCTTGACTCAAAGAAGTCCGGAGCGAAGTCTTAAGACGACGGAATCCGCTGGATGAACGTTCAACTTCACGCTGATGTTGCCGGTGTCACGATAACATAGTGTCTCCCCATCACCCGAAATAAAGTCCCAAAACAGAGTTTTCCCTGCCTGAACTCTGTATTGAACTAAAATTTTCCGTTATGACAGTTAATAATTTTAGGAACGTATGTACTTTTTAGATCATTTTAGCAACGTAAAAGTACAGCCTGCTTAATTATATAAAATTTGTGTGGCAGTAGTCCAACGGACGCTGAACGGGGGGGGAACTATTTCAGCGAATGATGAAAATATTCTCTCCTCATTTTAATTTGTTTCGGACTGTATTCTCCGGAGGGCGAATTTATTCTTAAACAGATCCGCCGGGTTAACCTGTTTCTACATGGAGGCTCGGGGGACTTTATGGGGGAACTCTGTCACGCTACACCAGCACTCTGTGGCGTTGTACCATGTGCATAGGAACTACTAGGCCTACAGGCGCACTTGAAGCGGTATGGGCTAGACATATATATATATATATATATATATATATATATATATATATCTTCATTATTATTATTAGGAAGAGCTTCAGCAGAGTTTTACTTCAGCTGCTTCACCTGTCGTAGTGAAAGTGAATTGCTGTCGAAGCATGTTAAGTTGGATGCTGGGTTGAGAGGGGTCAATTGCAGGATAGATAGCACTTATCAGACAAGAGACAGTAGGCCTATACCTCAAACTGTTCGTACACTTGTGGGCCAGTTTGCTGGAATCTCTCTTTTAGCTCGTATTGCATACTATCCATACACCGTTTGTACTCCACTCTATAGTAGGCTTGTGCCGCAAAGTCGAAGACAAGTCTGCTTCTGATGAGAAAGTAGGGCCTAACCTATTTCGCGTGGCAGGACGTGAGCGTATACGAGAGCTGCTGTGATGTCTTCTCAATTGCAATCCTCGTGAACCACCTTTGGCCTTGAGCAAATCCACTCGCCATTGTGATGCACGAATAAGTATGCACGAATAGCCTAGATGCTCTAGACGGTAGACATTCAAATGCTTCCATGTTAAAAAATAAATTTATTTGAAGGACAAAACGTGGAGGTGACTACCATCACCTCTTTAAACCACCGTCACAATAGAAAGTTACGCCTATGACCCAGGGATCACTTCATCTCGTTATTCTATAGCCTTAAAACTTTAGCCGATGTTGGGTCGAGACAGCTCCTGAGTAGATATATAGTTCTGAAAGACGTTATATAAGTATAGGCCTACTCCTAGATCCTATTAAAAAATAAAAAAAATAGTAGGTGTGTAAATAAACCTGAACCTTTAACATTAAGTTGTTGTTTATAGCATTCACGTCACGTGTTCATTTCAACATGTTCGCTACTTCGAAACGTCTCTCTAAGAAGAAATGAGCTTAACGAAAGTTGTGGTAGCCTGCATATTTCCTCTTTAAATTCTCTCGATGTAACACTGATGACGCCGTCCTTCAGCAACATCTGCAATAGAGTGTTCAGAAAAAAAAAAAATTTGCACGAATCACATGCATAGGGTTTTAAAATGTGACATTTATGCACACAATAAACCTACCAAAATTCTACATCCATAGCACAATGGCAAATGACCTCTCAACAGGGTGTAACTTCTTCAAATAGTGTGAAGAAAAGCGATATTTGTGAAAAATTCTGTTATTCTTTAGAAAATAGTTATCTGCTATTTCTCAGCTTTTCCAATCCATGTTACTGTTATTCCATAAATACCTATCTTACTTTATTTACTTATATTATTTATTTATTGTTCTAGTAGGTCTAGGCATTATCTATAATCTATATTCAATGCTGATTGATGACGCTATTTATTGGGTATCTTGAACAGAAAACATCGCGCATCAGGCAATGCACAAGTTGCCTCGGCCAAATGGCAGTGGGTAGGCCTATCAATGTCAGTGATCCTGTTCTGTGCACAACTTCTGTATGAGGTTCAAAGACCAGCTCCTCCAATGAGCAAGGTATTATAGATGAATTATGCACTGAGGCAACCCTTGTTCATTTCGATGGTAAGCTGCTGCTAGGTGATGAGAGTGCTAATGCTGATCGCATGGTGGTTGTTGTGTCTGGCTTAAGAATTGAAAAAAGCGTCTAACCATTCCAAACTGCCTGGTTCTGAAACTGGTTTCCTTATAAATAGCTGAAACACTAAGAGATGAGGAAATTGTATTAGAATGGTTGGCTTGGTTGACACAATCAGTCGTAACACAGGAGTTCACAGTGGCACAATAGGCGTTGTTCAAAAGGTCTTTGACAAATGCTTATGATTCTTGTTTGCAGACATCACAGGTCTGAATTAATTGCAGCATGCAGTTTTTGATTTGCTCTTTGTCTCCAATGGGCTTTGAATTGCAGTTTTCGCCAGGTTCAGACGTCAGTTTCCTCTCACTGACCTTAACAAATTTGTTTCTCTTTGTAAGGATACAAAAGGCTGTTCTCTGGATTACAGTTAGAAAGTATGGCTAGAGCAGAACCACCAAGCTGTAGTTCAGCTTTATGTGAGGTTGTCCATATTGGTGATGTTCACAGCATCCAATTCAGTCTAAATGGTGCATATCAAAGGGCATTTAATAGTGCTTGAAGATACATCTTTTCCGATGAATATCGCTCTGTATGTTGAGACATGGTTCACTGCACCCATCACCTCTGATGATCTTTACAATAATTATATGAATGCTACACAACATGGAACAATTTCATAGCATTGAGACCCAAACTTCAGATGTAGCCGTTCACAAAATGAAAAGGCAGATGTAGCCGTTCACAAAGCGAAAAATTGGCAGGACTGTTACTTTTTCTGGCATGGTCTTAGCTGACGAGAAGAAACAGTTTACGCATTACGCAAGTCACAAATGAAAACTGATTTAAGGATTGTTGATCCAAAAACCTTCAGGACATTTCAAGAGAAAAGTTTATCCGAGTTCGTGACACAGCAATCGATGCATCTATATGCTACCCCCAAAGTCGGTCAAGATTTTCTCTCTTATGATCCCAAAATGTAAATTAGACGAGAAGGTTAGCGACAATGACATTCCAAGAACACCGTTGCTGCACTTTCTGTTATTAGGCCTAATGACTTTGGTGGGCGTGCAGTAAAGTTAGCAACTAGGCCTAATTTTAACTTGGCCCTCACACATAATGGGCTGCAACAACAGCTCATCTTCCAAGTGGCTGAACACCACCGATAGCCCACTGCTACGCCGCAGATTTTCACTCTTCAGTTACAGTTAGACATTATTTTGATATCGGAAACATAAACGCAACTACTTTGTATTGTTTCACATTACTGCAACACACTTTTATGTTTGACCATCTTCATTGGCTTCCCTTATTGCTCGGATTCAACTCAAAGTTCTGGCACAAATTTACTTGCTGAGCTATCAAGCACGTATGTTACCTCATCCGTCTGCTGGCCTTTGTCACTTCTCTTCGCCCGCTCCGCTCCTTTGACTGGCACGATCTCCTCGTCCCGCGAGCTGTAGGACCACCATTGTTAAAGCTCGGGCCTTTGCTCTCAATGACCTGCGCTGTGGAGCCAGTTTCATCCTTCAACGCATTTCTCCTTATAAACTGGTGGCCCAAGTGCCTCTATTCATTGTCTTAAAACCACTTGTTACTCTCTTGGTCTAATGCACTGGGAGCGCCTCTGTATGGTGTGCACTGTGAGAGGCGCTATATAAATGTATAGACATGATACAATACAATGTCTTGTTAGTTTACTGTAGTCTGTAGCCTTATGTGTGACAGTAAATGATACAATGCATTAAATTTGCGATTTTTAACTTTTAAGAAAAATCACACTTTTTAAAAACTTCACTAGCTTTGAGAGGTCACTTAACATGATCCCAAAGCCAAAATATTTTACTGAGTAGTCCAGGACACCAAATGTCACAAATCCAGAGGGTATGCGAGGTGATTATTTGAAATTATTTTTTCACCATAGGAAAGCTGAACACTCTAATCTGCAAGCCAAGACTTGGACCGTATCCGGACAATGCCCCGGACCAGTGATATTTTCAATAACGCTAGGTGAAACTAGGATTGAAAATATTGATTTCCGTTAAGTATAATTGTAACTGTAACTGAAATTAGTTTAAGAACGAAAACTGAAATAGAACGGAAATTAAGCACGCTGAACGAAAATTAGAATAAAACGAAAATTAATTCCCGAACTCAAATTGATTTAAAAAATGGAAAGTGTAGTTGACAGTCTTTCCGATGCATGTTGTGTTTAAGTTAAAAGACGCACATACTTTCTGACTCTTAAAACATTTGTATCTTTGGCCTAACATGTGCTTCCATCATCAAGTTCCATGTGCAATTTATTATGATCATGGACTTATCCTGTAAGTTTATAATTTTTAACTTCACGATTTGACTGGTTATGTGAAATAACTTGGCCCGATGACGAAAATCGTGTATGGGACTCTTTAAGTAGAGGCCTACTGTAAAGAAACAGACAAATAAATAGGCCTAGGCCTATCCATGCAATGTTTCGTAGGCCAACCCTAAAATGAACGAGTTTGGAACTGCACCTCATGATAAAATTTAAACATTTTGCTTCTGCAGTGAATAAGCGCATACAGAATACAAATAAATATATTAAAAAGCAGAACCATGCAAACCAGGGCTGGAGCTTGCCGCGAAGCTTTCATGCGGCTGATTCGAGTCATCAATAAATAAAATGAATGCGAATAGGTCGACCAATTCAGTGTAATACCATTAAAGGGATTGCAGCATATGCTATTGTAAATATATGTTGACGGATTGATGTCATCCAGGAACCATGGACGATTATCCTTTTCCGGAAATGATAAAGCTTACAAACTATAGATCCGGAGTACAAATTGCTTTTTTACCGTATTGTATTAATAATTACACATAGGCTATTTTTGGAGGGAAATATGGCAAGTCTGTATACGGCAATATTGTCCCACTTGTAAAAGATGTTGAAACTCTGACTTCTCAAGCCTATGTAAAAACAATATTTTTCTCGGTAAAGATTGAAAACAGCTGGGACAAGAAAAGACACAGTATGCCATGGTCGCTGAAAACAGGGGCCTAACAGGGTTCTCTACAATAATTAAAGAAGCACATCGATGATGAAAATGCTCGAACTTGGTTTTATTTAGTACAAGTTGTAAAAGGAAGTAGGCTATAACTGAAATTATATCCATACAAGAACTGAATCGAGAACTGAAATTATTCTGAAAACTGAATTAGACGTATAACTGAATTTTTCAAAGAACTCTAACTGAACTAGAACTTAGATTGAGGCCATCCGAACTGAAACAGAAGTAAAACGAAAATTATTTATTGAAGTAAAATATCACTGTATACTATTAAATGTAACTCCCCCGGACTACCATTTGGACAGCCTCTGACTCGAAGCAGCGCTCCTGAATAAGCTGGAACATTGCACTAAGCTTTCAGATAGCGCTCTACAAGTTTGGAGTTTACGATTATGTATCGGGCTATATGCCCTGATGCAGACCTAGGCTATTGTCGTAATGCTGTAAGGATTTTATTCCAAAGAGGCGCAGCACCGATGACTAGCCTATTAGACAAGGCTTGGAATTCTAAAAGGGCTCTAGAAATCACTGCTAGAAGCAAATCATGTAACAATTTGCTAACCGGTGTTTCTAGACTAATTTGACCCTGCTGAAAACGAAAATCGCTGTTAGCAAGCTGGATTTTTGGCCGTTCAATGGGAAAACAAGATGGCGGACAAAATGGCGGTCAGTTGCTTCAAATGGCTATAAGTAAAGTCTTGTATGTGACAGGAACACGATTTTAGACTCTAAATTAAGATTATAGAGTGCAAGGAATACAATGGAACCAAATACACAAATGTAGCACTGCAAGAAAATCAAAATGGCGGACAAAATGGCGGCTAGAATCTTAAAATGGCTGTAAGTGAAGTTATGTATGCAGTGGAATCATGATTTCAGGGTCTAAATCCACATTTTCGGGGTCAAGGAATGCAATGGAAGCAAGGTAACATATGTGGCATTGCACGAAAACCAAGATGGCGGACAAAATGGCGGACAAAATCTTAAAATGGCTATAAGTGAAGTTATGTATGCAATGGAATCATGATTTCAGGGTCTAAATCAACATTTTCGGGGTCAAGGAATGCAATGGAAGCAAGGTAACATATGTGGCATTGCACGAAAATCAAGATGGCTGACAAAATGGCGGACAAAATCTTAAAATGGTCATAAATGAAGACATATATGCAACTAAATCATGATTTCAGGGTTTAAATCAACATTTTCGAGGCCAATTAAGGCATGTGATGAAACGAATTTGACATATATAGTACTGCCTGGACACCAAAATGGCGAACAAAATGGCGGCAAGAATTTCAAAATGGATGATAGTGAAGTCATGCATGCAATGGGAACTTGATTCAAATTTTTGCCAGGTCTTTACAAGATGGTATCTGAAACCTGCGCAGTTGAATTTATCTACAATGTTCCCTTATTTGACCAGATATGATCATTCAAATTATCGCAATGCCTTCAGCAAGTCCTAAACCAAGGAGTGTTCTTCAAAAGAACACTGAAAAAATTATAAAGGAAGATTGGTATATCATGCAGTGCCTTATTCGATCGTATCAAGCTGACTGTCCATGGATCTGGAAAAATGATTGTGCCATGGACTTTTCTCAAAACCAATGGGATTGGATTCTCTCTGCAAAAGTAACTTGTCCAGTCCGCATTTCTATAGCAGTCATAGCATTTGTTTATTTACAATATTTTACGTAGTGCCTCTTCAAGGTGGGCTGTCCGGAATCGCTCCCGACTTAACTACAACTAAATAGGACAGTTTTTAGATTCTTACGGAACAGAGTGGAGTGACCCATGGGCATGCAATAAGCGCTGTGAAAAGGGGTTGGCCATTCCCATTCCAGATTTTAGTACTAGCTACAGAGAATGAAAGGTGATGTCGAATAGCAGACCGCGAGTGAACCAGCTCAGCTTGGTCCGCCAACCGAAGAGTAGATCGACGCTGGACATCCGATGTTGAAAAACAAGAGTTCTTTCAGACATAATGTGGCTAGTCCATCAAGGCACTACCTAAGCAACTCACAGACCCTGCAGGCAATCCGCTGTGGGAAAGGGGGCCAATGCAAGACATCCCGCATATTGTATGAGACATGACCAAATATTGTGATATGCCCATAAGTCGCGACGCAGTTCATCCAACCTGTTGCAGACAAATTATTGATGGACAAGCAATGGTTCGAGCAATAGGGAACCTCCAAACGCGAAGACATTTGGTGACCTGACAGATACAGTGGATACCTGTGTACAGGTAGCCTACTTTTGATTGGCTACAAGAGGGTTAATAATTATTGCCTTCGAAAGATATAGTGGACATTGCTTTTAAAAAGTGAAATCGTACAGAAAATTACCACCACAACTCTGTCACTGTGTGGAGTCCTGAAATACTTCGTTGTCAGAAAATTGGCTGTATGTTCTTGGTATACTTGAAAGAAAGACTGTCTATTCAGCTCTCAACAGTCACATTTGGAGATATGGACTAGAGGCTAGAGCGGTTGCTGGTGGTTACGTGAAAAAAGATAAGGTGTTGTCCACTGCCGGGTCATATGTGTTTGCTTTATATTTAACGGTGTTTTGGTGATGTCAGGAACATCAGCGGAACGGAAGCTCATCCAAATCACGTAACTATGAAGATGAAGAATAGAGTGTCCTTCATGCTACAACTGGATGTGATTTGACATATTTAGCAGGAATCAGCTGAAACAATGCATGAATAAACTATTTGAAAGTTCCCACTTACTTTCTACATTTGGAACATTCCATTATGAGCTCATTACCAAGAGCTCTGTAAGTTTGGAAAGGCCCATTTTCAAGATATTGATGTTCAGGTATCATCCTCATCTTCATCGGATGGAGTGTGGTGGAAGAAAGTAATCTTTACCAGTGTGCGCCAAAGCCACATTATAGAGTTTGTCTACAGCAAATCATGTGAAGTTGACAGACGTAGCATCAGGCTCTGCTGCTATCGAAGTGCGATCTTGTCATGTGCACTCAGGTGCAATTGCATTGACAGCAACAAGGCCTGAATTGACTCTACGGTACCCTATATCCGTCAAGTCATGAAAAGTTGAAACTATTGATAGGCCAAGTTATGAAACATTGAGCATACTGTATATACATAATGCCAGGAATAGTTAAACTGCAGTGCAGTCATAGGCTACTAAAAAAATTCACTATAGGTATGACAATTTCACTGCATAACACTGCATGTGATTTTGTTGGAAGCATATGACCTGGAAATTACTAGTCCAGACTGAAATCAAGTCTCCATCGCATATGTTCAAGACATCACTCATAGCCAGTTGAAGTTTTTGTCCACCATTTTGGTTTTTGGTTTTCTGGCAGTGTCACATAATATATTCCGTGCTTTTAATTTCATCACTTTCCTTAATTCCGAAAATTCTTATTTACATTCTGAATTGATTTATTCATTATATACAGAAATTCACTAACAGCCAATTCGATAATCTGGCCGCCATTTTGGCCGACATTTTGGTGTCCAGGCAGTGCTATATATGTCACATTGGTTTCATCACATGCCTTGACCTTGAAAATGTTGATTTAGACCCTGAAATCATGATTTCATTGCATACATAACTTCACTTATAGCCATTTTAAGATTTTGTCCGCCATTTTGTCAGCCATCTTGGTTTCCGTGCAATGCCACATATGTTACCTTGCTTCCATTGCATTCCTTGACCCAGAAAATGTTGATTTAGACCCTGAAATCATGATTCCATTGCATACATAACTTCACTTATAGCCATTTTAAGATTTTGTCCGCCATTTTGTCAGCCATCTTGGTTTCCGTGCAATGCCACATATGTTACCTTGCTTCCATTGCATTCCTTGACCCAGAAAATGTTGATTTAGACCCTGAAATCATGATTCCATTGCATACATAACTTCACTTTTAGCCATTTTAAGATTTTGTCCGCCATTTTGTCCGCCATTTTGATTTTCTTGCAGTGCTACATATGTGTATTTGGTTCCATTGTATTCCTTGCACTCTATAATCTTAATTTAGAGTCTAAAATCGTGTTCCTGTCACATACAATACTTTACTTATAGCCATTTGAATCAACTGACCGCCATTTTGTCCGCCATCTTGTTTTCCCATTGAACGGCCAAAAATCCAGCTTGCTAACAGCGATTTTCGTTTTCAGCAGGGTCAAATTAGTCTAGAAACACCGGTTAGCAAATTGTTACATGATTTGTTTCTAGCAGTGCCATTTTGAGATTCCAAGCCTGGTCTATATGTGGAACGATCTGAATTTTAAGAATGAAAGTCAAGACATTGGTTATTAAGGAACAACTTTTTCAATGCAACACTCATTCTGCACAGTTTTCGGCAACATTAAACACAGACATAAGAAGCTTAGTTGTAAGCACAGAGAAGAGGATCTATTATACATGTACATGATGGTTGATTCACTATAGTCAGGCAGACAAAGTCAGACGGTAAGTAGCATGCGAGTAATGAAGGTTACTGTATGATTACTCAACCACTCATAAACTTCTAAAATGAATATTCCTCACAGGCAATAACGAAATCGCAAACAATTATCTACTAAACGAAATATAATTAAAAAACGAGAAGCTACAGCTGCTACACTAATTAAAACCAGAAGCAAAACTAATCAAACGCCACAGAATGAATATCCGGAGTAAGTTCAACATATAAAACTATTCGTTTTCATAACAGAGTCAGCTACAGGATTCCTTTTGAAGCTAGTGATTAGATTTTGAAACTTATTCGTGCCATTCTAACGGTGCTATAAATTGTAGGCAGCTAGGTTAATTAAGATTGCAGAATTAAACAACCATGGTAGGCCTAGTAAATGTGAGATGATAATGGATGTAAATAAACAAACAAATCACTCCTATAATATCTAACCATTCATGTTTAAAAAAGGACAAATCTTTTCTTTCGAGCTTACATGATGATCTAATCATTATGATAATGGTAGTGGTGACTTTTGTATCATCCTTAAATTTACACGTTGAATCTTTCCTGTTCCAATCTTCGTTTTTTAATCATACTTACAAGGGCACTAACGAGAAAACGACTAAGGTTGACATAGCGTCCGCAAGTGCGAGTTGTTGCACGTCAGAAGAGCAGTGTTCTGCTTAAATTGATTAAAATCCAACCATTGAAGTGTAATAAAACATGTTGCACGAAACAGAATCCTCATTCTTCATTTCCCTGACGATTAAAACGTCTCGCTGCAAAGTCAAAATATGCAGAAATCATACCATCATCAGAATAATAATGTAGCCAGACTAAAAAGATCGAAATACCAAAAGTACAGTCGTACTAAAAAGCGATATTACGTTTATTTATAAAACCATACTTTTATTCTGTTAATTTTTAAAAATATTATATTTTTAAATTATTTATAAATGAATAAGTAACAAGCTTCGTATAACTAAGATTCCAGGCCCCTAAATGTCCCCCATTTGCCCCACTCTCAGCTGGCCAGTATATAAAACTATATATATATATATATAATATTTTTTATTATTACTGACTTTTTATATAGTGCAACTTGAAGGTAATTCACTCAGAAGCGCTCCCAGTAAAAAATGTATATATATATATAATGTATATACATCGATAAATTTATGTAAATATTAATACACACATTCCTAAATTTATGTAAATGCATATTTTCCTAAATGTTTTCTTGTCTCCAGCTACATGCAGGAAATTACATTGACTTCCTACCAAACATCGCATGAAGCATAGGATCGCTGTTCGGGTTTCGGCGATATGTCAGCATGGTTTTGTCCCAGACTATAGGCAGGCCCGCCGAGAGGGGGAGGCAGGGGGGGCAAATGCCCAGGGGCCCGGCGACTTTTAGGGGCCCGGAGGGGCCCGGGCTACGGTGATTATTATATGTTTCATATGTTGATTACGGGCGGCGGGCCCAACCTATAATCACTCATAATTTTATTACTTAGCCTATTGCTTGTGATTTATGTTGTTTCAAATAGAGCCTAATAGGCTGTTAGTATAGTAGCCTAGTACTGTTACACTACTACAACTGTTTAAGTTTCAAGCAGCTGTCCATTACCTTAGTTATCAGTGTTTTTCCAAAGAACACGCTCACTTCCGTCTCAGAACGTTCTTTTGCTAAATTATGCGTTGTCAGATTTCAATCACAAGTGAACAAAAATCTAAATCATAAATTTCTCTCGCAACGATGGAATATTTTATAAACACAAATCTGGAGCACAGAGACAAAAAGAAAAAGCTAATAAGTTTGAAAAGGCAAAAGTTGGTAAGCTTAAACATTTACACACTATTTCAATTCAGGATCTCAAAAGAAGGCAATCAGAGCCAGTAATTAGGCCTACTCCTACATCGGTTGATTCTATAGTGAATTAAACCTGCCTGCATGATGATCCTATACACTGAATGGATGAAAATGAAGTTTGTGGTGTTAACATCTTAATTCCAAATGAAGACATTATAAATAAGAATTAAGAAAATTCTGAAATTATGGAAACTGTAAAGAGGCATTTTTTGATGTTGGCACTCTGGCGCCAGAGCCCGCGTTTAGACCTGTAGGCCTACATAAACGACTGAGACTATTATAGGCTTCTATAAAACTTAAAATAAACTATCCTCCAAGACATTCGGACAATTTTCCAGGCGATGTAAAAGAGCATTTCCGAAGTGCATTTTCTAGGTTCGCAGACAAAGATGGAGAACTACCAGTTTATAATAAGAGATAATAAAATTATTATTGTTGCAGTTAATTAGTCCTGAAAGGCTGCTTGTTGACTAGGCCCACGATATTATTTGAAAATTAAATTATTAACATTAAGGACTGATTAAAATCATAAAATTTATGAAATAAAAATGACAATAGTGTGGGTATGAATGTACGCTGATGCTTACATTTAATGCAAGCATCAGCATACATTCATACCCACACGTAGGCCTACTATTGTTATTTTTATTTGTTTTGTGTGAATTTTCTCATTAAGTCGAAACAGTTTGGGGCCCGTAACTGCTCAGCCCAGGGGCCCGGAATTTCTGTCGGCGGGCCTGACTATAGGCTACAGGTCTACGAGGGCTCTGTTGCTCCACGGTATCCAAGTCCACCACCCTCCGTTCTGCACACAAGGGTGAACTCTTGGTTCCATTCACACGAACTGCAACTATGCAGAATCGAGCCTTTTCCATGATGGGCCCAGTGGTCTGGAATGTGCTCCCACAGGAACTACGTCTGCTTTCTGGGGCTCTAACTGAAGCATTTTTTATTCAACTCAAAACTGTGCTGTAATCATCATAGGCAATATCGACTTGCACTGCTGTGTCTGAGGCTGAACCCAAACAAGGTAAGTTGTATATCTGTTCAGACAGGTCAACCTGTGATCTCAAGGGATCAGTAGATATCCCAGGCCGGCCAGATAGACTATAGTTGAACAGAACTGAACAGTGTAAAACCGAGATGCAGTCTCCTATACTTACCATTATCTTTTTCAACCAGGAATTTTTTTCACACAATCCTCAAACCATAATCTAAGACAGCCAAATAACCAACCCACCACGATGATAATTATTCCAATGATAGTGGCTAAAACTGCGATGGCCGCGACGCAACCTCGCGAAATACCTACGAAAACACAACATCAACACATTTTTCATAGAACTAACAGATGACAACAGATATCTACTTTCTCAACCCGCCGACATCACACATACAAACATGACGAAAAATTATAGCATAGGCCTACAGGTACAAGTCTCCATTACACGACGATCATTGTGTACTGTGTAGGGACCTTGAGCAAGTCCTTCACTCACAGCAGCTCAGCTATATCGATTGATGCTTGATCTTAGATATCGGCGTTTAATAAATGCGTAGTTCTAACAATATGAATAATTTTATTTATGTTTATTTAGTTCTCGCATTTGCTATAGCTCCCCTTCAAGCTCTTTACTCAGAGGCACTCCCGACTACAGCGCGGATACTGCATTGGAGTTTCACGCCGAAGCGCCCGAGCAAGGACTTGCTCAAGGTCCCTACGCGGTGGCTTGAGGTGGAATCTAACCTAGAACCATCCGGCTCCAATGCACCAAACGATCTATACGCCATCTTGCCCCGCAATAAACATAATCAACCACTGACCCTGACACCGGCAGTTCTTCATGAGGTACTAATGGCGCAATACAAGGGCGGATACAGGAATTTTCGAAGGGGGGGGCCAAAATTTTTTGTATTGTGAGACAATAGAAAATTTTTTTTAGTCATCGACCAAATTTTCCGGGAAAAAGATACCAACTTATCCGCCAAAAAAGTTGATGACCTTTTTTTTTTTTTTTTTTTTTTTTAGTCATCGACCACTTTTTCGGGAAAAGGAGATGCCATTTCCGAACGGAGGGGCCACGTCCCTTGCGATTTTCTAATAGGGGGGGCCAGATGTCCTGTTTTTCTCTCCCACTACATGTTTTTAAACCAAATGGGGGGGGCCACGTTCCATGCAATTTTTAAATGGGGGGGCCATGGCCGGATTGGCCCCCCCTGGATCCGCCCCTGGCGCAATATAAAGTAAGCTGATGAAAAGCATGCACAAAAACTGTATTTCAAAACTGTAACTGATAGTCTGATACTACCGCATTTAAAAACAGATTCAGAAATCACACTGCCCATCTGCTACCCACGTATTCTGTCTTAGAGTATCAGAAATCTGAGGTCATAATATTTATATCGGCATGGCTCTGTCTGATTTGTGAATTAAATTTTGTTAACCATCAATTGAAGCCTCGGACATATTAACTATAATGGTACTTTTAACGACAATGGCATTATTCATAATGCTAATCGAGCTATAAAAGTGCCCAGATAAGATAAGATTAACAATTTACAGGCAACAGACCTAGGTCAAACCGTGGTAACTCATTAAAAGGGTGCAAAGTGTGATCGTTTCTTGAAACAGGACATTAATTGCCAAATATTTATACCTCCCATGAATTCTCCATTGCTCTCCAGCACTACCTGATCATAAAACCCAAGGAGATTCACGTATAGCCTACCTGTTTCAGGAGGGCAGACAGGGCAGACCACTTCAATCGTTATATTCAGAGATGTTGTTTTTCCATTGACTGTGTTCGTGGCTGTGCAGTTGTACTCGTCTCCAGCTTTACCCGTAATCACTAGAATAGCACCATCTACAACATCTCCACTCCTCAGATGAGTCCACTTGAATGTTGGAGACGACTGTCCTTCGTCTGTGCACTCGACCTTGTCATCAGTATGATAAGGACCAAGCGGTGAAACATCGATGTTCTCCACAGGATCTGCTCCAAAAGAGCACAAACAAAATGCAGAGAATAAATCAGTTTCCATGCGCAGATACATACACTCACGGAGGGAGGAAGGAAGAGTGATTGAGAGGAAGGAATGAAGAGTGATTGAGAGGAAGAAAGAAAGAGAGATTGAGAGGAAGGAAGGGTGATTGAGTGGAAGAGACGATAAGAATATTCTTTAATAGACCAATTGCAATCCGCATTCTGGTGATATAAATAACAGCAACAGCAACAACAACAACAATAGTAATTAATAATATTCAAGCACTTGTCTGTCAGTAAAGGTAAACCTTCAGGGCCTATGCCATTAAAGGCAAGTTAGTGAAAAGTTCAATGATAAAACGCTCAGTGCCATATCGGCAATGAAACGTCATTCCACCGCTTCAGTGGTCGTACCATCAACCTGGATAATCCTGCATCTGTATTCGTCTTTCTGCCAAAAGATGGCGGCGTATACTATACATGCACCCTTCGTTTAAGGTTGAACGCTGGGTTTGAGTTTGATGTGCTACTGTGTGGATGACAACAAGGTGCATTTTACAAATTCTCCGAGTATAATTATATGAACTTCGGAAATGCTCAGCAAAATTGGACAAGAAACGAAACCGTGGGGGTAACACCGTGGCCTTACTTCTCTGTGGAGCCCTTGCTTTGATAAATGAACGAATAAGCCTTCTGTAAGAAGTAATTATAGTTGTAAATTTATAATAATTATATTACAACTTCAAGAGACACTCATGATAAGTACTCGATCCCGACCAAACAAATAATCTTGATACAGTCCAGAAAAATGAAAAATAGACTGCCTACAAATCTGTTATTAGGCTATACAAAGATTAATACCCAGTATCAATGAATCGTATGTTTCTCTTTAGTGTCTTCATTAGAGAGAGTACCACGGAAATTGCCATGCGTCTAGATATTGAGACTTATAGTGTCTTTCCAAATCTAATCACCAGCCTACGAGGAGTAGGCCTATGCTAATTTTAGCATTCAGACTGTTTAAAAATAATCTAAGAAGTCTGCCATTTAGCACTGGCATTCACCGATGGCCACTCAAGCGAAACCATTGTGTCCTGCTATAAGCAGACCCATTCATTCATTCATTCATTCATCATGGAGATTTATATAGTGCCTTCTAAGGTTACTATTCAGGAGCGCTCCCGACCCAGCCTCTGTTGAAAAGAAACTATTGTTTTAAAGCTACTGTTTTAAGGCTACGATAAAACGCATCTGAGCAAACCATATACCTAAAGGGCATAGACTGTGGAAGCCCATTCCATACCATGAGGCCAATAACAGAGAAAGCACGGCGCTAAGAGCAGTTCGGGGAATGATATGTAGGCCTATAATGTATAATATACATATATAAGCCTACCGAAGTCCCAGAGTTGTCTTGCCTAGTGCTAGCTCATGAAACCACTCTTGCTGCACTGCCTCCATTCCAGTAATAATTTCGTAAGCTTCTGCAGTTAGGTCTCATCTGCTACTCCTTATCTTATATGTTGTTCGTTCATACCCTTTCAACCTTTCCTTATATAGCTCAAATTCATGTAACCATAAAATCATTCTGCAACTCTTTGCACTTACTCTAGTTTTCCCATGTCCGGCTTCAAGTATGGAGTTCAAGTCCGGAATATAGTAGGCTATTCCAACTGTGGCCCATCACCCAACTGTAATTTGAACAATCTAAGTAATGGTCATTTTACACAAACTCTGTCTCTGGTGACTATTGACCACATCATCAACCGTCATCTTTGATTCTAGCCTGACCCGACAACCCAGGTAAAACAGTACAATTCTGTCATTACTCGCTGCAGTTTTCCCCAAAATCGACCTCAACATTCAATACTTTTATTGATCACCATGATTAAAAAATCATGTAGCCAACATCGGCGTCATTGGGGAAACCCAAAAGAACATAAGGTTCCACCAAGCAGGCAGGGCTTTTTTAACGTGCAGTTGTACACAAAATGTGCAGTTCTAAATGAGTTTGTGCAGTTGTAGAAGAACTTCTGTACAGCTAAAACTAGCAAAAAAGGTCATTGTCGTCCGATTGGAAGTAATTTACCATGGAAGATGGGGAAGGAAAGGAGTTGTGCAGTTCTAAAAATTCCTTAAAAACAGCCCTGTAAGCAGGATACCCTAGATTCATCAGCAATTAGCTCAACAGTGTCTTTTTAAACATCATGTAACATACTACGATATGTCTTCAAACAATGCTTGGGCATGGTGTCCATTCTTAATGTATATACAGGAGAATCAGGAGTGCAAACAAAATAATAACACAATGAACGTAAAGTAAGCTAAAATAATAAAGTCACAACAAAACCATGTGGCACATTTTCTATTGATGAAAAATAATCCTTATTTAAATAGAAGTTGGATTTATAATAAAACAGTTTTTGATGAAATAGATGCTGGATTGATTAAATGAATTCTTGCCCAAGTAGAAGCCTGATTGATGAGAATGATTCATGCCAAAGTAGAAGCCAGGTTGTTGAAAAATAATCAAGCTGCGTCAGCCGAAATATTTGGTATAATTTATTCCGCTAAAACGATAGATTACCGGTAAGTTCTTTAGGCAGTGAGTTCAAAACGAATGGTCCACAATTATGTTCCAAAAGGCCTACTATTCTGCCTAATGTTGGTGCCAACACCATAAATGAATCTCAGCCACAAATTTCATGTAGCCTACAACTTTTGTAATTAAGTCGCAATAAAACTTGATTAGTTAATTGCTTTCACCTAAGTTTCAAGCTTCACATCTATATAGTACTAGCTGAATTACCCGGCGTTGCCCGGGAAATTTCGGTTTTTAGTTCCCACTTCCCAGTCAGGCCGCTCCCACGCCCGGGAAATTTCTGTTTTCGTCCTCCGACACGCCTGACCCCACTCCCACGCCGCCCTTCTCACCTCGTCTTCTTCCATCGGCCCCAGCCCAGTCTAACCACCTTTGGTGCCCGGCGTTGCCCGTGAAATTTAGGTTTTCGGTTCAACCCAACTTCCACCCGTCCATGTTTACGCTATAGTCAGCATTTTTGCCAAACCGCGTGCCAAAAGATCTGACCTCGGCGAAAAGTGAGGTTAAAAATCTATTTTTTCGTTGAAAATCGATCGGCGAAAATTATTGCGTCTTAAATAGGCTACTGATACATACGACACGATATAGATATTAATTAACGGAATAACGCGCTATAGGCTAATTTTAAAATCGGCCATGACGTCATTAATGTACTGGGTTCAATCACCAATATATCATCGATGGTCTCAATGTTTGCTGAAGATGATGGTTGAAAGCAAAATTTAATGGCGTCTTAACAGTGCTAGGATTCGGTTAGAAAAATTAAATTTTCAAGCTCGGCAAAAGGTAATATGTTTGGATCGCGAATCCCGATAGTGTTGTCATGGGGCGGTTAGAAGTTGTTTTGTAATTATTTGGAAAAATCGGTCGCGTGGATGAGGAGATTTTTTATCAAGCTCACATTACAAACTGTGTTTTATAGTTTTAGATAGCCACAGGACGTAGGCCTACATGTAGCGCCACGCGATTTCGCTACACCAAACGTGAATTTTTCTCTTAAATTGAAGTTGTAATCACAGCTTACTAGTACGAACCTGTCACTGAAACGACCAGAACAAACAAAATCTGTACTAAACCTACTTTCATTGTTTTATATAGAAAATCTGATAAATAAACAAATAATTATGTCTACGCAGTTGTCAATGCGCCGAGTGTCGTCTGCCACATTTTCCAGCATTAGGTTAAGATAACGTCACGTGGGAGCTCCCAGCGATGATATGTAACACGAGGAGAGTCATTTGTATTGGATCTTCAAACTAAGTCTTGACTTTACTAGGCTTAATGAGAAGTTTTTGTGATGAAAAATATGTTATTTTAATAGAAGTTGGATTGATGAAAATAGCTGTTGTTGAAATAGAAGTTGGAATGATTGAATGGATTCTTGATCAAATGGAAGTGGGATTGATGAAAAATAGTTGTTGCTGAATTAAAAGCTGGAATGATAAAATTAAACGCATCCCTTTATTCTATATTTACATTAGCTCTTTTGATTTTAATAGGCCTACCCTTGACGAATAGTTCGTTGAGGAATCGTTCATTGGCGAAACGTCCATTGACAAATCGCTCACGTGAGTCGTGACGAATCGCCCGTTGACGAAACGTCCAATTGACGCACAGTCCGTGACGAACAGTCCTTGACGAATCGTCCGTTGACAAAATGTCCGCAAACCGCTGGTCAGCACACAAAACGGCGCATTTCAAAACCGCGCAAGATCATCAATCCAACTTCCAAATATGCCATGGATTAATAATTTTTAGTCAAACCCGTCTCGATTTAGATAGCCTACATCAATTCAGCTTCTATTGAAACTAAGACTAGGCCTAATTAGTTTCATCCAGCTTCCATTTACGGAACAATAATTTCCACCAATCCAGTTTCTACTAAGTCTTTCGTAAAGAATTAGTTTCGTCAATCCAGCTTCCATTTAGACTAAAATTTACTTTGCAGCAATCATAACTTATTAAGCATTTACACTCAGTAAGAAAGTAAGTAGACCTAGAAATGACCGACTCACAGCATTAAAGGCTTGGTAGCTGAACAAATAGAAGTGCTCATTAGGCCTACGACAAAGAGAGCGATTAATTGCTTATGTCTATCATTGCGCGGTTTTCATATGCGCGGTTTTGTGAGCGCGGTTTTGACCCGATACCGAGGAATGAGACGCAAGCTATGTATACGACCTACAGATCATCGGTGGGAAAGGCTAGCCAGGACGTGTTGTGAATCAAATCGCACCACAGCATGCTGTGATCCAGTGGCGTAGCCAGGAATTTTTGATGGGGGGGGTTATGGCCGGAAACCCTGTTTTTTTGCTATTTTTCTTACTTAAATGGAAAAATAACCTTAAAAAACCTTTTCCGGAGCCAATGGGGGGGGTTTAACCCCGAAACCCCCCCTTGCCTACGCCACTGCTGTGATCGCACCACAGCTTGCTGTTATACAGTAGCCGGTCTTCAATGTCATGTACGAGTGCATCCCAGGCGATAGAAAACTGGAACGAGCTGCATCTTAGAATGCAGCATATATACAGCCTAATATGCGCTCAAACCTACTTCCAATCTGCCTATATCCACATAAAGGCCGTGTATTGTCTGAGTAGACTGGCAGACCTACAAACGAAATAACTAATAAAAAGCAAGAAACCCGTAACCGTGCAAAAAGTAGGGGTCATCCGTAATCGTAATCTCCAAATGTCTAAAGCGCCACTCGAAAGCCAAGCGCAGGGCACCAGCTTATTTACGAGCGCTGGACATCGATGTCCGTAATGGCCATCCACAAACAACGGTCCTACTCTGGAACCATCTCGCCATCCTTATAATTAGCGAATATCTTCAAGGAACCACATTTTCTTAGTCCTGTGCGTGCATTCAATAACTGTATATTACAGTAATTAAATTAGACCTCTAAGGTACTTCAAAAGAGGTGTGCTTATACAATCAATAATTTGTTGGCATACGTTTAATGGTTGTTCGTTCCTTCGCTCTGTAGGCCTATAATCTACGCCAGTGCCTCAGTTATCCAGCATTGTGTGGAACATATCAATATGTGAAGTAGACCTATTGTCATATTAACAATTTACGCTCTATATAGCCTGCTTGTATTCTACTGCATTACTGGCGAAATTAGAAGCGAGCACATGCTACGTCTAGGCCTGTCTGCAGGCCATTTTCCCATATACAAAAATATTTGTGAGGTGAATGCACTCTGTAGCGGTCTATACCACGTATACCTTCGACTATTGCATTGGAGTCTGTTTGAAATTGCAGTGTCTGCTATTAGCTCAAAACGGTGTTTCTTCATGAATATTTAATTCGTTAAAGTCAAAAGTAAGCACCATTAAGAAAACAGATGTTCATATAATTATAGCAAGAAACACTATAAAACAAAACTGATAAATTTCTCATTTGAAGGTCACTTTAGCAAACATGTCATGTTTAGTCTCATAAAAACAAACTATGAATAGAACACCTAGACTATTTTATATCTCATTTAAACTAATTATGAATAGAAGAGAAGCTTAACTACATGGTAGGTGCAAAGCTGTGATGCAACAATGGAAATTATGACGCTTTGTAATAAGCAACAACAAACTTATGTCATGGAAACATAATAATGCAACCAAATCACATCTCACGAAAACAAAATCTTCTGCTTTTTAGAATGCAACAAATGCGAAGTTTTGTCTAAAAATTCACCCCTAAAATGTTTATTACAAATGAAACTGCTGGCGTTTAATAGCTCAAATAAAGATAAACACTGTAGAACGTTTCTTCACTACCAACGAAATGCAAAAACGAAATGTATGAACAATAAAAGTGTGCTTAATTAGCCACTTTTTTCACGAATTAAACGAATATCTAAATACTTGGGAAAGAATCAAAATCAAATGATAATGACTGCATAAAATGATAGCATAAATAGATATAGTTTTGCAGTATGTCTGATATTTTTTTTTACTAGCTACATTAAGAAAGGACCTTGAACAAACAGGTTTACTGATGTTTAAGCTCATTTAGGCAAAGAGAAGTACAACAACTTTGTGGACTTTTAGAAGGTCTTTGAGTCAACCGCACAGAACAGAAGCTGGGTAATCACAATATCAGATGAAACATGAAAGCGACCGATAAATAAAATTTTGGGCACACTGTGTTTGTGGCTTACACACAAACCTTCGATCCAAGCAAACAAAACAGCAAACGAACAACCTGATGAAATAGGATTTCACAGAACAGGGAAAAATAATTACAAGAAAACCAAAAGGGAAAACAGACTGATGTATAATTTGCCTTAGAATTGAGTTTGAGAAGTCATATGCTTCAATCACACAGAACAGGACAAGGGCAACCTTACAATCATAAGGATCAGAAAAGACACTGATACAGAAGGCCTTTTACTCCATCAGGCATAATATCACAAGGCTATTGTTGGCGTTACATGGAACAGGATGAAGTCTACGCAAGAACATCTCAATCCTACGGTACAAACTTAAGATCAACTGCTTCTAGTCAACTGCAGCTCAACATAACATAAGTTCAACATGTTACACTCTGTATTCGTTTTCATGACAGAGTCAGCTAAAGGATTCTTGTAGAAGAGAATGATGAGATTTTGAAGACTTAATCATGCCATTTTAACTGTGCTACAAATTGTAAAGTGCTAATTAAGATTACACAATCAAACAACTATGGAAGTAAATATGATATGTTGATGCATGGACATAACTAAACATATATAATTATCAAATCTATATCTAACCGTGCATGTTTAAGAGGCATTAAACAAACATTTTCGTCAAGCTTAGAAGCCTTGCATTATGTCTTAGTCATAAAAATGGGCATGGGAGAATTTTTAAATCATCTTTAAATTTCCACGAATTAATCTTTCCTTTTCCAATCATCGTCTTTCAATTATTTTCACAAAGGCACTAACAGAGAAATCAAGGAAGGCTTACATACAACTAACAAGTAAAAGCTATCGCATGTCAGGAGCACAAAGAGTTCATGCTTAAGTTGATTAACATCAAACCATTCAACTGTAGTAAACGAAAAAAACTTAACATACGAAATCCGTTAATTTATTAACAGCAAATCGGATAACATGAGCTGCACGAAACAGGATCTTCATTTCCGTGACGTTTTAAACGTTTTGCTGCAAAGTCAAAATAATGCAATCATCAAACACGATACGGGCAACTTTGCTAAGCTAATGTATTCATTCAACCATTCGTTGGAAAATTTATACAGCGCCCCTTCAAGAAAAAACTACTCAGAGGCGATCCCGACTCCAGCGCGCCCAAAGTTAGTAAGAATTAAGAAAGGATCCTGGTAGACTTACAGGGTGTAGGCGTAGCTCAAAAAGAAGGCCATTCCAGACCACAGGGCCAACCACAGAAAAGGTTCGATTCTTCATGGAAGTAGTAGGAGCAAAAGGAACTAAGATGACTCCCTTATCAGCAGAGCGTAGCTGACGACGTCCTTGGATACCCAGTGTAAAGCTGCATAGCTCTCTGAGGTAAATTGGGGCGAGGACCTGACAACATCGCCATACCAATGCAGCTACTCTGAGCTCAATACGCTGGCGAATAGGGAGCCAGTGAGGTACCCCAAGCATGTAGTTTCATGCAGACATGACCATATTTTTAGGGAGTTGCCCAATTATAGGTGCTTAGCAGAGCGCAACACCCGGTCAAGACAAGTCATTCTGCCATTCTGCTTGATGGGAGGCCAAAGTAGAGCGAAGAGCAATAGTCAATGCGAGATATAACGAAGGAATGCACTAAAGTAAGAGTAGCAGCAGACGTAAGAGAACGGATAGCAGTGCGAAGCTGGCGCAGCTGATAATATCAGTCTCGAGCAAGATGGTGAAGTACATGTAGAGGAGCAAACGTGAGTTCTTGGTTAAGTTGGACACCGAGGTCATGAAACGTGGTTGCAAAGACAAAGCCAGCAAATTCGGATGCAAGAGAAGACAGAGATTAAGCTTGGCAAGCTTCTGCTTGGGAGTATGCATGTAGCTACCAATATCATCCCCAAGAATAATTTCACACATACGCACGCTCCGCACAACCCTAACTTGCTTGTTGCAACGTGCAACATAATATAATTATATTATTGGACAGACTAATAATTATGTCACCAAAAATATGTACAGCCGTTTCAATATATATATATATATATGTATATATATATATATATATATATTATAATTCCGAAACACTTTCCATATGTTTGTTTGTTTATTTGTTTGTACGCTTTTGACTCTCCCCTACAGAATAGGCTCGGAAATGAAACAGCGTCGTTTTAAAAACAAATTTGAAATCGATTCTTACCCAAATTATAAGGTCAGCGCAACTATTTTCAGGTTTTAATTCAGTTTAAAACAAAAGTTATTAGCGTTTTAAGACAGATTTCATCAGTAATTGATCGCTTTAGTCGAGTCTACACCGCATGACGTCATACCCGCCCAGTAATAATTTCCGTAGCGCCCCGCAGGGGTGGGTCAAGTTTGGCTTTTTGGGGAAGCGAGGTGGAGTGGAGGGTTGGCGAAAACCCGAAATTTAGCAGTCAACGATGGATACCAGAGTGGAGTAGTGTTTAAAATCCTAAATTTCACTTTAGAACTCGAGTTACTAGCGTTTTAAGACAGAAGCGTTTTAAGACAGATTTCATCGCTCACGCTTTGGTAAGCAGTATCGAGCTTTAGTAAAGGAGTCTACAGCCCGAATGACGTCATACAAGCCCAGTAATAATTTCCGTAGCGCCCATTAGTGTTTAAAACCCTAAATTTCTCGGGCAACGCCGGGTTACACATCTAGTATATATATATATATATATATATATATATATATATATATATATATATATATATATATATATATATATATACTCAGAAGCATTGAGAGTGAAGCTATATTATATATGAACTCAAACTGATGACAACACTTTTGACAGTCTCGAGGCCAAAGCCTAAAGGGACAGGAATCAAGATAATGACATGCTTTACGCTTTATCGAAGAATAAAAAACAAATCGAAATAATAAAATTGTCCGACTGAGCGATATTACAACTATTTGTACAACTATGCTTTCATTCCGTTAATAATTTTTTTAAATATCACAATTAGAAATCACTTAGAGATGCATTAATTATGAGCTTTGTGTAACTACCGGGGGGGTAAAAGTCACCCATTTGCCCTTTCTCGGTTGGCTTGTATATTATATATATAGTACTAGCTGAACTACCCGGCGTTGCCCGGGAAATTTCCGCTTTTAATCCCCAGCCACGCTGACCCCGCTCCCACTCCGCCTTTCTCACCCCGCCTTCTTCCATCGGGCCCGACCCGGTCCCAGCCTGGGGTACCTGGCGTTCTCCTTGAAATGTAGGTTTTTCGTACCAACCCATCTCCCAGCCGTTCCTGCAGGGCGGATTCGCTCGACATTTGCTGGTGAATCTTTGTTCTTTTGCCTAAACCCGTCCCCCTAATGGCCCTAAATAATGTACAGAGGGCCTACATACGACGACACGGTATAATATTAATTACCGGTGTCCATTGTCATTATCTTGCGATCAACCGTTCATAATTATTATTATCAGTGTTTTTAGTATAATTTTGCGAAAGCGCGCGCTATAAAATCGACTGTCTAAAGTGATGTGAAGAAGTGATGACGTCACGAATCTATGGATTCTTTGAAAAGGGTTCCTGAACTTCCGGCGACCAATATTAAATATTGTGTTAACTTTCGGATAGAAAATTATATTTTTCAAACTCGTGATAAGGTAAGATTTTTGGATCGCGAATCCCGATAGTGTTCTAATGGGGTGGTTAGAAGTTGTTTTGTAATTATTCGGAAAAATCGGTCGCGTGGATGAGGAGATTTTTTATCAAGCTCACATTACAAACTGTATTTTATAGGTTTAGATATATTTATGTATATAATATATATATATATATAATATATATGCCAGATACATACTGGTGCATACATAGTATACGAAGAGGTCTAACTGTTAGCGGCTTCATCTTGGAACAGACGTGCACTGTATCTGGTATGCACAGTTGCTGACTCATTTCAGCATACCGGTACATATCTAACCTACATTACATTGTATCGGGTCAGTTGTAATTTTACACTCAGTAGAGCTGCTTCCACATTTTAAAACCTCAATTAATATTTCTTACTCGAATGCAACACATGAACAAAATTACATGCTCTGCACATTCCCATGTCACCTGTAAGTAACATCGTAGTGGTGCTAACCAGTTAGCAAATAACTTTAGATTAAACTGAGCACATTCTTTGAGCTGTTTCTTGCACTAGGGATCTAAATCTCAGCCAAATGTCCAATGCAGGACAGAGCACAACAGATGTATGAGCCAATCTATCTAACATTGCATGCTTTAAGTATCTCAAAAAGTCACTACACTAAAATATTATACAAATTATATATATATGCGTAATGTGTATACAGTATATATACAGGCCTATGTATATGTGTGTGTGCGTGCGTGCAAAGGCCTACATACATTTTAACAGTACACTGATCAAAAATAAGAGCAGTGCAATGCCCATACACAGACAACAGACTTGTCCCTGAGACAAAAGAGTTAATACTCAGCTTAAGCTAGTATCAATTCAGACTGACGGATTTTAGATTGAATCCAAATAACTTCCCAACTTAGGTCAGTTGTATGTCTGTTCAGCCTGGTCAATAACCAGACTGAGCAGACACCTTCTGATCAACGAATCACGCGGCCAGACTCTTTCTGCTGAGATGTGAACAATGCACAGCCAATATTCAGTCAGTTTAAACCTACTTTCTTCTTCTTCTACAGCAGCAACATAACCAGCCCCTGCCGCTGCACTGACACTGCCGACTGCTAAAATGGTAGGAACTACGATGGCAGCGACAAAACCAAGCGAGCAACCTACAAAAACATAACAAAATGTCTTTTAGAACTCTTGTACAACAATAGAGATAAACTTCCCTGCCTGCCCTCAAACACTGGACACTGTCTGTAGCTGATAAGTTAAAGCACTCGCCGTGTAATAGGACGCTAAGGATTTGAGCCTACTCTCCTGAGACAGTGGCCGTGTTGGGACCTTGAGCAAGTCCTTCACTCACCTTGCTCAACTGATGCTTGGCCATTAGATAATGGCGCTAAATAATTGCTTAATAATAAACCAGCATAAAACAGTATTTCCCTCTGAACTTCCTGAAACTACTATTGTATCATAAGCCTCAATGTTGCAACTGTTACTTAGAGATTGTTACTTAGTGAGCCAATAAAGCTGTCATCTGTAAATTAGTACATAGACACAGAGGGAAGGCTGTGAGTCATCCATTTCACAGTACACATTTATTTAGAAGCCTACCATAGTGCAGGCCTTTGAATTATCTCACATACATTAAGGCCTAACACGCGTAATATGATTAGCATTGCCGTTTTAAGTAAACATAATCTATAGTCATTTTCTAAATTGTTTTACATTGCAAAGAGCGTAATAAAATTCTCAGTTAGCTGCCATGTCGGTACTCAGTAGGGAACTTGGCAATTTATTTAACTTAACCAATTCAAGCCACTGCTTCGTCACTCCATTTCCGTTTCCAATTTACTAACATTGTTAAGTTATTTTTATTGTTCCCATCCATTTTGCTAAGCAGATTGTGATTGATGAGGGCAGACAACATATCGACACTGCTAATAAAAGGACGAATTGAGGGTACCAGAGCACGAGGAAGACCAAGGAGGCGCTGGATGGATGATGTCTGTGACTGGACCGGACTATCATCTGTGGACTGTGTCAGACGGGCGCAGGACAGAGAGGAATGGAGGAAGCTGCTGTCGTTGTCTCTGGTCTCCGACCCTCAGAAATGAGGATGGACAGCATCATCATTTATGGCTTTCCAAGATAGCATCCATAGCTTTTAGTGCCGTTTTCCTTTTGCAATTGTGATAAGTACCTGTACCTTCTTGTTGAAACCTTGTGAAAAACGATAGTAGCGTTATGCATAACGACAAAGGTACTATGCATAACGAAGATGGCACTATGCAATGTATGCATAACCTCTTGTCTGTGTGAGCTTTGCCTTCCTCTTTCCACTTGGATAGGCCGCTGTGCACTGCGCTCTGCTGTCCATGGTGACTTAATGGTTCCTTTCACTCGCTCTGCAACAATGCAGAGGCGTTCGTTCTCTGTGGTTGGTCCAACAACCTGAAATGGACTTACATGTACCTTGACTATGCGACGCCTCCCAAGCTGTTCTCAATTTCACAAACTGTTGAGGACTGTTTTTTTCGCTTCATCTCGGCCGGGAGCGCCTCTGAGTAGGCACATTGAAGGAGTGCTATATAAATTACGATTGATTGATTGATAATGGCTACATGCATTGCGATAATGGCACTAAGCTTATAATGATAATGGCAAAGTTTTCAGATTCAGTGATACAATCAGCAACAAAAACAATTTCACGCCTAGGCAGCTCGTGATAAAGGAGCAAAGGCACTGTTGATTCTTGAAGAAGGACATGTGCCCCAATTGCCCCATGGATTTCCAACTCTGATCCCCGACTTCATTTAACTACAAAACCAAAGAGGTTCACATACCTGAGCTACCAGAGTTGACAGGAATCGTTTTATTCTGAGACGTTACTTTTCCGTTAACAGTGTTCGTTGCTATGCAAGTGAAATTGTGTCCAACACTGTCCTCCGTTATCTCCAGACTGCTGCCATTTTGTACATTTTCACTTGTCATATTCATCCAAGAGAATGTTGGAATCGGATATCCATCGGCAGTGCAATTGACCGTAATTCCTGGACGATAACCATCCTTCGGCGAGATAGCCATGTTTTCGACAGGATCTGTTACACCACATCATAAACAGCATGCTAAGAGTAAACAATGCTTCATAACACAGCACGCAGGCACGCACAAACACACACAACACCCACACACACGCATAAGTTTAGAAGAAGTTCGAATTTCAAATTGCAGGTCTTCCATTGCCTTCAGAACAGCGCTGGAAAGACCAGGAATAGCCACAGAGCGGTTCTGCAGACGGAAAATTAAATGCTGGATGGCACAACACTGTTGTTTGGTCAATGGAAGATCAAAGAAGCTAACGAAGAAAGGAAGATCACAGAAGACGCAGAGTAACGTATACATGAAAAATAGTAAACACTGTAACATGCATGCACACATGGTGATGCCTGGAAAGTCATCCAACCGTCTCTGTCCAAACTTTATTCATCTGGCTAGGTAACCGTGGAAAGATCTCCAAACTTGACTTGCTTAATCTGCATCATTGCTTTTCTGGTATCTCCAGTTCAAATGCTGTGCACTATCTGCCGTTACGCTGGACCAGGGATTGCCTTTCTCGGAAGCATATGAAGAATGTGCTTTTAACTTAGTACAGGTATCGGATTTGCGCTATCTGTCATTACCTGATACCTCAAACAGCAACCATGGTGCATGGATTTCAATGCTCCAAGGTAAATGGTAATACCATTTATACAGGTTTAATTAAATCCGGCATAAATCTGCTTCAATCAGATTCGCACTATACGTACGCTCTTATCCTACACCTCGAGCAACACGGATCTCTGCATTAAGGGTTCAGCCACCCCTTCATCATACCTGTGGGAACGCAGAGGCGTTCATCTGTACAGGCTGAGCCTCTCGTGCTTTGCTCGCGGTCCTCCCCAAGGCAGCGCCAAGCAACCTGGTACCTGGAATGTCTCTCTTCGCCTAGAGATTAAGGGGTCACTCCACCGTGTTCTATTCTAAATAGCATAGTCTTAAGAAATTTAAGACTACTGTTTAGCCAATATTGGGTCAGGAGCACTTTTGAGTAACATAACATAACATAACATTTTATTCGGCAACCAATAATCGTAACATTTCGTAGTTATAACAGACTATAGCAAACATGTTGGCATACCCAGGAGACCCAAAAGGGGCCGAAGGTCCCGCTAGCCAGGGCCACCTGAGAGCGTTGGAAGAAACAGATGAGAAATACGGCCGAAATTGAAATGAATAACACAAAAAATCTTAACTAGTATACATGCATATATATATATATATATATATATATATATATATATATATATATATATATACAAACGAAAAGTAAGTAAATTAGAGAAAATAGTGTACAGGATAGTCAGTAACATACACGAACACGAGTGCACACTCCCATTTTAAACTGATCACATTTCCAACAAAATTGGTCTTATTCTCCCTGTTGGATATAAACAGAAAACTCACGCTTGAATAGATGAAAAGATAGCAGGGTCCGGATATTAAGAGGAATACTGTTCCAGGTTCTAGGTCCGATACATTTAATAGATGAAAGCTTAGTATTAGTACGGGCAAATGGAGTAGAAAAGAAATTAGCATTTCTCAAGCAACGATCTTGAACATTGGTATTAAGTTGAAAATAGTCTCTAAAGGTTAATGGTAATTGATTATGAATATAACGGTACATAAATGTCCCTATTTGCAATCGCCTTAACTGGTCTGGTTTTAGTATTTTTAAGTCTAGGAATACTGCTTTTGTGTGGGCTCCATAGGGGATTTTAGCCACAAATCGTATATCTCGTTTTTGGAGGACAACGAGTTTAGCAAGATTAGATTTATACGCAGAGGCCCATACAATATTGCAGTAAGATAAGTATGGATGTATGAGTGTATAGTAGAGTGAAGTTCTGATCTGTGGTGAGAGGATTCTAGATATGCGCGAGAGAATGCCTATGTTTTTGGCTATTTTTGTTGAGATGCTGGATATGTGTTCTTTCCAGGACAAGTGCTGGTCGACGTAGACTCCTAAGAATTTCGATGATTGCACTTGAGTGATAGGGGTTCCGAGTATACATAGGGTTGGACATACTGATGGAAGTGATTTTTTATGGGATCTAAAGATGATGTAATTGGTTTTATCTAGGTTAAGGGTTAACTTGTTTGCGCGAAACCATTCTGCTACGTTTTCTAAATCGGAGTTCATATGATTAATTAATGTTTCGATTGAGGAATGAGAATTAAAAATATTGGTATCGTCTGCAAACAATAAAAAACAAGATCAGGAGCTACACTCGGTAGGTCGTTAATGTACAAAATAAACAGCAGCGGGCCTAGAATAGAGCCTTGAGGAACACCGTATTTAATTGCTTTTAGAGGAGACTTGCTATCATTACAGCCAGGGTGAGAATTGCCGGGGGGGTTGGGGGGTTTCGACCCCCCCAGTCTTTCTTAGAGCCCCATGTTAAAGTATGTTTTTTACACCCCAATTCCAAGTGGATAATGGTCCAACCCCCCCAGTTACTTTTCCACAATTCTCACACTGATTACAGCTAACTAGTTGCATTCTATTTTCCAAGTAACTTTCAAACCATTTTAGTTGGGTGTTTCGAATCCCATAGATGGATAGCTTTTTTAGCAGTATGCCATGGTCAATAGTATCAAACGCTTTCGCCAAGTCGAGAAAAATTCCTATAGAGTATTGGTTTTTATCCATTGCGTCTGAAATTTTATCTTGCATATTTATTAGAGGCATGAATGTTGAATGGCCAGCTTGAAAACCATGTTGAGAGGTAAAAAGAATATTGGTCTTAGCAATGTACTTATTGAGCCGGTCCTGCATGGCCTTTTCAAAAAACTTTGAGAAGAAAGGTAGAACAGATATGGGCCGATAGTTGCAAACTTCGTCTCTTGGCCCTTTTTTAAAAATGGGAACCACCTTTGCTAATTTTAGAGATTGGGGGTATATTCCAGTTTTAAAAGAACAGTTGATAATTTCTACTAGTGGATGGATGATACTCGGTAGGGTTGGTAAGGCTATAACAGGGTCTATATCGTCAACTCCTTTGGCATGAGATGGGTGAATAGTATTGCTTAGTTGCAACAGTTCCTCTTTCGTTATTTCCGTGAGTCCAAAGGAATCTACTTTTGAGGGGGTCATATATTGTTCAAAGGTAGAGTTGGAACTTGGAATATTTTTAGCCAATGAATGGGCAATACCTGTAAAGTAATTATTGAATTCCGTCGCTATTTTTAACGGGTCTGTGGTAGATATATCATTTATTTTTAGCGAAATAATATCTCTGTCGCTCCCATTTGTGCTCCCAATCAAATGTTTGAGAATTTTCCACGTTTCCTTGAGATTATTGCTGTGCCTAGAAAATTCAGCTGCAAAATAATTTGATTCCGCCTGTAGTCGGATTGATTTGAATTTGTTCCTATAAGATACAAAAATGTTCTTATTACCGTATGCAGGGTTGGGTGTTTGATAAATTTTTGGTACAATTTTGATTTCTTTTTGCAGGAGTTAAGTAGGCCTTGAGACATCCACGGGTTTTTAGGGGAATTTCTTCTATTAGTTTTATTTAGACAAATAGGAAATGCTTTGTCGTATTCTTGTTTAAATTCGTTGAGGAAGGTGTCATAGGCCCTATTCGTATCTAGATCATGGCAGGCAGCCGAAACTGGTGACCAGTTTATTTTTGCTATAGAGTTCTGGAAGGCGGATAGTAGACAGAGTAGACAGGCCTGATGGCGCATTATATAAATGCTCAAAAATAATAAATAAGTAAATACATAAATCAGTTTTGAATGCTGCGGTTCGACTGATTGGCAGCACTAAATTGGTCAGTCACATGTCTCGGTTCATGTGGGAAGATCTGCATCGTAAATAGCTATGCAAAAGTGCATTGAATATAGCTCCATGCTCTGTCATGGAGCTCTGTGTTTCAGTATTTTTCATGCTTGGTTGCAGATTTCTCTGCCCTACCAGGCAAGGTGACTCATTCACAAACCTGAACTTCTACGGTCCAGCATAGAAGTTTCCACTATGGTCCGTCAATCCTCCTGAAAGAAGTTGTCTAACAGTAACAACCTGCGAAATGAACTTTCGAGCCTTTCTTGGTCTAGTGTCAGCAAGCACTACGCGCCACTGTCATACACCTCAAACAGCAAACAAGGTGCATGCGTTGATAACTTCATATGATCCAGGTTGACTGTGGTAATGTCATTTTTAGGCAGGTCTTACTCTACACAGTTTTGAAAGCTGCGCCTCGGCTGATCGGCCGTGCAAATACACCTGGTAGGAGGATCTGCACCTGTACTTATGGAAAAGCGCACACAATGTAAGATCTGGATGTTCGTGCATAATTGTCTAGTAGGTTGTATGATGTCTTATCTACTGGAACTATGTATCTCACTATCTTCCATTTCTGGTCACAGATTTCAGTGCCCTGCCATGCAAGGTGACTTTGGCAAATTTACCCGCCTGAACTACTTCACGGTCACCCATACAATTTTTTACCCATGATAGGCCAATCCTTCTGGAATAAGTTGCCTAGCAAACAGCAACACAAACTCCTCCTCAGCCTCTCTCTGCCTCTTTTCGCCAAGTGCACACCGACCATGCGTTTAACTGTGGTACCGGTACATTGTGTTAGATCTGATGATTCTCTCTGATGCGCTACATAATTTGTATGGTAACTTGGAAATGACGATTGCATATACTCAAACACCCATAAACTATAAACATTATACAAACACTCACATGTAGCAATACAAAAAACTTAACTAGTGCAATCTGAAATAACCAGTGCACTATTCTGCGAGTAGCTCATAGCAAGGCATTACGTAGAATGCAATCATCACCACGAAGAATATAATAGATTAATCATCAGGTTGTTTGATCCCTCAATTGTTATAGGTCAGTATAGACTATAGACAAACACGTTAGAAATGTTGAAGGTGCTTCAAAGTTCCACTTCATGCGACTATAATTATGGGGCACAATTACATGTGCTAAGTAGGCCTATTCCAACTCTGAAAGGCACACGATATTAATAGTAGGTCATCCATCTAAAATTAATTGAAACTGACTAGCAAACAATAAGATTGCACGGTATCGTAGAAAGTAGAAATAGAAACCGATGATAACAGAAGTCGAATTTAACTGAATGACAACCTGCAAGGTTCATCAGATATTCTGCCCTACCGTCCTACTACCATTGCTCTTACTTATGAAGTTGAAAACTGCGAAACTCTCATGGGGCTAATTTGGTATCGAAACCGCATTTTTCTGATCTTCATGCCGGTGTCACGAAATAAAGTCTCCCCCCGATACAAAGACTCCCTCGAAACAGAGTCTCCCCCTGGCTGAAACTCTGTATTGGAAGAAATTTTATGAAGGAAAAGTATTATATGTTTTCTTGTTATATAATCTGGCAACGTAAAATAACCGTTTAATCTGCTCATCTCTAAATTTGATACAACTGTAGCCATTTTAACGCTGAACGGGGGAGACTTTATTTCGTGGACGGCGGAAATGTTCTCTCCCCACGGAGACTTTATTTCAGAATATACTCTCCGGGGGCGAATTTATTCTGGAACAGATCCTCCGGGGGGAGACTCTGTTTCGAAATAAAGTCTCCGGGGGGAGACTTTTAGGGGGGAGACTCTGTCACGCGACACCGGCATGATACTGTTCAACCACCTCCCTACCCCACACAAGAGTTCACTTAAATAATAAATATCCAGTAAACAAAACGGGCACTGAAGATTCTGCATGAAAAGGATTGCATAGGTGTTTTCTGGTTTCCACAGGTTCCTTCTCAACATGTATAGAGTGACGGTCACAAAATCAGAACTCTAACACATAACAATTATAACCCACACAAAATGGTTCCATCCAATTGAAATTCCAATAAAAAAATTGTATAAGACTCAAGCTGAAAGCATGCACTCAAATGTACAACTCTACGCCCATAGGAGCAATCACGTCCTAAAAGTTGGGGGGGACGAAATGAATCACGTCCTAAAAGTTGGGGGACCATAATGATAAAGTCAATGGGACCACTCAAAAGTTGGGGGAACGCGTCCCGTGGGTCCCATAGGGTGGTTGCGCCTATGACTACGCCAATTCAAAAACGGCTGCCAAGAAGCTGGTTCTCGTATTGTATAGTTCATAACATGTTTATTATGTAGTTGTATAATATGTTTGTTTATTGAATTGCATATTAAATATGCAATTCAATAAACAAACATATTATACAACTACATAATATTTGTTGTGATTTGTGGCGGACAGGCGACTCAGGAGATCCAGGCAATCCTGGTAAGAGCGCGGGTCTCTCGGGTCTTGGGCTGTCAGAGACTCTTGATGGTGCAGGGGCCACCGAGGAAGACCGACCCGGTCAGGCAGAGGCGTTTGCGGCCGACGGCAAGAGGGAAGCGGCGCAGGCGTTGTCTGCTGAGGGTCGGACGCCACAAAGTGGTACCAGAAGTGGGGTTCAAACTTCTGAGGTACGCACTGTCCCTTTTCTGCCTTTGGATGTTGACTTTTCAACCGGGAATCTTTCCATGGATGTTTCTCGACCTGATCGTGAGTACTTTGGCGCTCGTCCAAAAATTTGTTGGCCTGATTTGAACGTAGCTGGTGATTTTGCTCAATTCGATGTGGCTGCGCCGGTTGATTTGGTTACTGTTGACCCAGTTGGACGTACTGATCAAGAAGCTGAATTGGTTCGCGACCGTTTTAAGACTTCTTCTTCTGTAGCTGGTGTTGAAAATTGGTTGCGTTCTGTTCCACGAGTTTCGGAAGCTGTTCGGGACAGCAGACCCATGTTTTCTGAGCGTGTAGTCCCATCTGGTCCTGACAGGGATGTGTACCGGTTACCCGAGCGATGTGTGGAGGTAATTTCCGTGAAAGAAAGGTCGAGTAGGACTGCTGGTGCATCTCGCAGGCATGTTCCTCGACTAGAGACGATTGAGAGCGTCTCAGGAAATGATGTAGCTGTCGATGTAAAGAATGAATTGTCAATTCTCCGACAATGTGTGGTTCTGCTCACTCAGAGGTTGGAAGCCTTGTCAGTTCCTGGTGAACGGAGGCAGGAGTCATCGCCAAAGCAGATGGTGAGACGTCCGGATAAAGCACACGGAAAAAAGGTCAGTAAAGAAACGGTACGACAGAGTGATTTACCGGAGCAACGAGAGGCACAATCACGGCATTGTGATTCTCCGAAAGTCAGACGACTGGTACAGCAGGATGTCAGTGTGAAAGGAAAAGTGGTGTCAACAGACGATGCATCCACACAGACGGACCAGGATGAGCTGAGAACAAGGACGAATGACGGAAGTCATCGTCGTCGGGCAAAACGTAGAGTGAAAATCACGGTGCCGACACAGCGCACTGACCCGTCGTCAGGTCGGTCTATTCTCAAGAAGAAAGTCCAAGGACAACGACGTGTGGCAGTGGTGTCAAGCGACGATAGCAATTCGTCGGGTGAAAGTATTCGGTCTCCCGTAAAGGCAAGAGGACACAGAGACAGAGGAGTTGCCAAAGACCAGGTTAACACTCGTGTGAAGCAACGAGTCGGATCAAGGACCGGGGAGGACGACGAATCAAGTGATAACAGTGATTCGCCTCGACGGAGTTCCGCTGATGACAGAGCACGTCAACGTTCTGCCAGTCAGACGAGAACCCAAGTTCCAGTGGACCGTGGGATCCGGATCAAACTTGAAAAGTATGACGGGAAGACAGCGATCGCTTTTCTGGCCAAGTTTGAAGTGTGCGCCAGATGCAACAATTGGAGTGACCGGGAAAAATCGGATCAGCTCATGTGTGCTCTCACAGGGCCGGCGTCACAATTGTTGTGGGACATGGGTGCCCAGAAGAACGTGTCTTGGCAGGGACTGGTGGAAAAGTTGAAGGCGAGGTATGGTTCAGAGAATCAAACGAATCTCTTCCGAACCAAGCTACGGACATATCGACAGGGTCAGTCTGAGACGCTGAGCAATGTTGTGCAGGAGATCAGGCGATTGATGGTCCTAGCATATCCTGGACCGACAAATGACGTTGTTGAGTCGATCGCTTGTGATGCCTTCATTGACGCTTTGACGAATCAAGACTTGGCTCAGAAAGTACGCGAAAGAGAACCGGTTGATCTTGAGACCGCGTACAAACATGCTGTCCGATTGGAAGCATACGGTCGTCAGTCAACGTCTGGTGGTAACGTGGAGCAGAGACATGGTAGAGTGAAAGCTACCAGGTCGGATCGTACGACTCCGGCAGTCGGGGATCCACAAGATCAGCGAATGGTCGACCTGGAACGTCAAATTGAGACTCTGACCAAGGAACTCGGTCAGCTCAAGCCGAAGTCAGAGTCGGGGTTTGTTGCAAATAAACCCTACGAGCGATGGAATCGTTCGGACCGGACAAACAACGGACCGTTTCAGAGGCAAGGATTTCAACCAGGTGGTTGGAGGAACGATAACATCGTATGTTTCCAGTGCCGCAAAAGAGGACATATCCGCAGGAATTGTCCGCAGCTGAGGACAACAGCTGAGGAAGACCCAGTGGGCGGTGAAACTTTCCCGGAACCGTCACAAAGTCGACTGGTAAAAGGAAGCAGCATGGCGTGCATCGTCGCACGCTTGAATGGAGTACGACGTCAATGTCTTCTTGACTCAGGCAGTGAGATGTCGCTGGTGCCGAAATGCTTCGTGCCAGGGAGTAAAGTGGTACCGTCAGAGCAACGACTGCTAGTTGCGAACGGGAGCGAGATCCGAGTGGAGGGTGAAGCCATGTTGACCATTCACATTGGCAGGAAATCCTTTCCGCTACCTTGTCTGGTGACGGACCAAGTGACGGAAGTCATCTTGGGGCTGTCGTGGCTCGAAGCCAATCAGGCAAGTTGGAACTTCGCTGGTCACTGTGTTCGCTTGGGTGAACTGAACGTGCCGCTGAAAACTACATCTGCAGAACTCAGGTGTAGGAAAATCGTGATCCGAAACGACACTGTAATACCGGCCAGATGTGAAATGGATGTACTGGTGTCGGTGGTGTATCCGCATCTGCGTGTCGATACAGAGAACTGGGTCACTACTCCCAAGGAACTGTCCAAAGGACTTGTAGTTGGGCGAACCCTGATTCCGGGGAAGGAGTCAGTGGTCTGGGTCAGGATGGTGAACGTGGGAAACGAGGACACCACGGTGAGGCAAAGTACTGAATGCCTGTTGGAACGAGTGACAGTATTACAAGTCACTAAGAATCTGATGACACAGAAGTCAGGGTACGGTCGACAGATTCCGTCAAGAATAGGAACGACACGGCAACCCACGGTACGGCCGGAGGAAAAAGATAACAACGGGATCGCTTCGGATAAAGACACCGAGTATGTTTGGATAAATGAGAGGGTACCCACGGTACCCACGGTACGGCCGGAGGTAAAAGTTGACACCGGGAGCGCTTTGGAAAAAGACGTGGTTGGACCCACGGTACGGCCGGAGGTAAAAGTTAACACCTGGATCGCTTCGGATAAAGACGCCGAGTATGCTTGGATAAATGAGAGGGTACCCACGGGACCCACGGTACTGCCGGCGGAAAAAGTTAACACCTGGAGCGCTTTGGAAAAAGACGTGGTTGGACTCACGGTACTGCCGGCGGTAAAAGTGAACAACGAGAGCGCTTTGGATAAAGACATGTTGGAGCGGAAGCAGCAGGCTGAGGACAAGATCTGGCCTGTGACGACCAGTGACAGCTGGTTGAAGGATGAAGAGGACGACAGTGACTCCTCTCTCGACCTCGATCTTGAGAGGGTGTGTCGACGTTTTCCGTCGATAAGGGAACACCTTGGAGGTTTACCTATGTCCATGATGGACAATACCGTCGAAAGTCCCAGTCGACGAAGTGGTAGTCAGTCCCCAGAGGATGACTAGCCAAAATTCGTCGCGTAATGGCGATGTGTTTCTGGCTGGGGTTGAGAAAGATTTCTGTTTACATTTGACAGCTCTTTTGTTTGACGCCACAGTGGTACTTGTGGGTTGCGAGACTTGAACTGGGTCTCGACACCGCTTAAGGTGGTGGGTTTTAGATCTGTCGGTAGACAGTGTTCCTTTTGATGTAACCTTTTTCAGTGCAGGGTAAAGTGGTACCTGATCGTATTGGAACGCGCCCTGCGTTTTCTTGTACTCGCGTGATGGCGATTGTTTCTTGATACTGGTCAAGTTCCTTTGAATTTCGTTTGATTTGCTGACCGCTTCATTGTGGTGGGACTGTCCACGCAATTCGCGAATAACTCTTGTTGAGTAGAATCACTATCAGACGGTGATGTGTGGGAACAACGGATATTCCCAGGACAGTGGACCGAGTTGGTAACTTTTCTCTCCTTAAGGTCCCTCAGCTTCGGTTGAGTGGAGCTCGGGTAAGAGACAGAGTGCGTATGAGGTTGGTGGTCTTGCACGGTGGCAGGATACCAGTAGAGTGGTGGTAGGAATTACTCGCACCTGGCAGGCTGACGTTGTAGGTAACGTTCGGGCGGGGTGGCGTAAGTCGGGTCTCCTCGAGGACGTTAGTCGCACCTGTTCGAGCTATCACTACCAGTTAGTGCATGGGCGGGGTTCCTTAAGTCGAAGTCCTGTCTCAATCCAATGATCGAGTCGAGGAGTGGTGTACCCGCACCTGAACTAGCTATCGCTACGAGTTAGCGTATGGGCGGGGTGAAATAAGCCGAGGTTCCTGGGGACGCTAGTCGCACCTGTTCTAGCTATCACTACGAGTTAGTGATGGGCGGGGTTCCTTTAAGTCGAAGTCCTGGTTTAAAAGACAGTGGGAGGACGCTAGTCGCACCTGTACCAGCTATCGCTACAAGTTAGCGATGGGCGGGGTTCCTTAAGTCGAAGTCCTGGTTGTAAAATGACTGTCTGGATCGCTCTATAACTGTGGTGGTTTCCGGTTCCTTGCACTCTAATCGAGCTCGGGTTGGAGATGTTCCTGTTACGTTTATGTTTCCCTGATCTTGCAGCCGATGTTTACATCGATGAACGGCACGTGAAGTATATGTTGGGCTACGGAAAGACTGTTCGTGAATCTGCGGCGGATTCTTGGATTTTTGCAAAACGCAAACTTCCGATTTTTGGTTATTACAATAATATGTCTGTTCTATTCTGTCGTTACTAGCACCAGCTAGTTGCGGAGGTTCGATTTGCTGTCGTAGGGTCGATCCTTGACTGCAAAGTCTACTCCGATGTGCCTATGTATTTGTGTTAGTTGTTGTTACTTTCAGAGTTGGTGGGAACTGGCCAACAAACGACGCTGCTGGACGTCGTGTTCTGGACAACGAGATTCAGACAGAGAATCTTTGACACTGTGATGATGGTGGTTGAGTATGACTGGTGCAAATGGAGCAATAAAGAGCGTATCTGGTGTGTGAATGGGCTATGAGTGACACTCATTTTTGTGATCGGGAGACAGAGGGGGTAGTGCTGTCTCCCAAGAACCTAAGTAGGTAGGTTAGAGGACGGGCCCATAAAAATGGGAGGGTCCTGATAAATACGGTCCATGTTTCCTTACGATGCTCCGCATCAAAGAAAGGTGGGGAGAGTGTGGCGGACAGGCCACAAGGCAAGTACACGTAAAATATAACTTGTTGGATAAATAGCGGGAGTAACCCTGACTCTCGTTAGGTAGCCATTTGGCTTAGTAGAAAAGAAACTGAAACCGGTTTCGTTAAAATTTAGGTTTCGGTCATTGTATACGGAAGACCGATGTCCACGTTTAAGCCAAAGCATAGAGTGTTGCCGGTGGAATAAAGCCTGCCACACGGTGCGTTGCTTATAACGTGGAGTAGTTGCCGACTACTCCATACGTACTGTGTTCGTGAATTCGTTCATAGTTAAATCGGTTGTGTTCGACTGTCTCTACAGGATTGGCATTGGCCATTCGAACATGATTGGGCGATCCTGATATACGCAGTTGTGAGAGCTCAGGTGGACGATCTGTCGGGGTTCGTTACTCTGTCATCGATCTCTAGGGGTTCAATCTTCTGTTTCAGGGGTACGGGTTACTGGCCGGAGACGCCGCAGCTCCGTTGGTCTGCGGAAGTGTTACATTGTATAGGGTGAAATCCCCTGGTGAAGTATCCGGTTACTGTTTGGCTACACGTGTTGGTGATTCTGCAGGACTTGGGTTGGGCTCCTACCTGCCAGGGAATCTACGTGTTGCATTCACGATCCTGCCGTCTTGGCGATCGTCGAGAGTCTTTTGAGCGTAACGTGAGGTTACGGGTTTTCTGGAGTGGAGAGGGTGACTCCACGGGTGCGCATGAAGCCGAAGATTCGGTGAAATACGTTCGATTTAGTAAAGCAGGGGCACCAAGTTCTTCGGGTAATATATATTGGTACAGTAGAGAGTTATCGCTCCCCTCGGGTAGAGGATAGTTTGTGGCCTTAGCAAACTAGGAGCGTGGGAAGCAGAGTAAATTTTGAGAGTAAAGACCAAGTGTTATCGAGGGTTTTTACCTGAGGCCCGTAACTGCTGAGGTAGGGCGAACGGCGCCAGTAGAATATAGCGACAATAAATAAGTCTCTTCGGAGACGGGGCTACCCGATACCTGTTCCCCAAGACCGCCAGGTCTTTTATTTTTTTCCTCTGTTTCCCGTGAACAGACCAGCATCCACCACGACGCTCTTCCGAGCGCCCGAGAAAGCTAAGTCTCGGTGAGGCGCCGGTTGTTGCCGTTGGACGTGGGACGAGTGAGGCGAGCACTCGGGAAGCGCACCGCGTACTTGGTACACGGCGGCGGTGCGTGTTCCGTGGACAGGCTAAGTGTCAAAGTCGGGAGTTCGGCCGCTGCCGGTCTCGATTGCTGCCGGGCTTCAGCTCGACTCTGCCCGGTAGCGTGTGAGCAGCGTGAGCCGTCTCTCCGTGGAATTCACTGTTACCGAAATGAGAACAAGGTCGTGGCGCATCCTCGGCCTGGGGCCGTTGGATTGGTCCTGGTTTCAGGCACTTTGGTTGCCGGGAAAGGGCATGCGCTCAGTAGTCCCCGTCGGTGGCGAGGGCTCGGTGGCTGCCCGGTGCAGCATGGTACGCAAGAGTACAGACGAACAGGGCAAGAAGACAAAGACCGAAGGCGCGACGGGTGGCGCACGGCGAGGCCGCTCTGCCGGTGGGACAACGGACCCTGTGTTGGGAGTCGGCCATCCTCCATCTCAGGACGTCGCCTACTCGGCGACCGCGGGCTCGATTTACAATGTACATGCTTTAATTATTCTGTTCTTGTCCATTGTTCCCGCCGTGCGTTTGCAGACGGTTCAATAAAGTACATACTTACTTACTTACTATGAACTGACTGCTGTCCTTGAGAAGCATGAAAATCTTGAGATAATGGTTAAAAATTATGAACTCACATGACACAACCAATTGTGTCGTATTGCAAACATCCAGGGTAGCAGTCGAATTGTCAAAGTCAGCCGCTGTATTTGGGAGAAGAGACGCTCTACACACATGCTGCGTGATATTCACTTTTCTTGCAGTTCCAGTGAGTATTGTCTTAACTGTTTGTGATTGACTTTCGTACATCGTCTCTGTTTCATAAAAAGTGTTATTTTGAAAAGACAGAATCACATTCGATGGCTCCACGGATTTAGCCGGTGCGTTGATGGCAGTCCAAAAGCTGTAGACATCATATTGATTCAATGCGTTACTCGGCACATTCGACAGACAGGCTTCTCTCACACCTGAATTAAGAAAGCAAAACGGATCAACTCAAGCTAAACAATTATATTTAATATAATCTTTAATATTACTTGTTGCTAGAGCGCTTGACTTGCACCATGAAATGAGTAGGCCCTACGGGCTGGAGCCTCTAATTCAGGCGGTTAATTACTTTATCTTAACTTTGATGATGTCCTTCACGCAGTTGTCCTGTGTCGTCTATGTTCTTTTGTACGGTCGTGTGTGCACCTCTGAACTTTGGAAGGAGGGCAATATCAAATGCAGTTTCATTTTACTATTTTATTATTCCGTCCAGGTTTCAGAAAAAAATAGATCCGTGTACCATCCACCATCTTTGATTTTAACAAGACTCGACTGTCCGGTTCCAAATCAACTATTTCAGAAAGTGACAACTCGAGCCTAATAAACTCAGGTACTAAGCACCTGTTTAATTGGCAAAGTAGGCAGTCAACATATCTATTATCTAACCAGTTCTTCTCTGAAACCAGGTGGCTTATATACAAGGTGGGCCATAAAAAGTAACCCCCTACGGTTTTTAGCCCATATCTTGGCCAAACATAAGAACTTTTAAATGAAACTTTACAGTCTTAAAGGCAATTCATATCTACGTACAATGGCCAAATTTTAACAAAATATTTCAAACAGAACAAAAGTTATATCACTTTTAGTGAGGCCATCCACCTTTTTTTGACGATTCGAAATCGCGACGCAACAAAAAGTAACAGAAAGCCAATTTAATTATTCTGGTCAATATCTTGGCCAGAAGTAAGAATATCGAAATGAAATTTAAGAGGCTTAACGAAAATTCGTATCTGCATATGATGGCCAGATTTAATCAAAATATTTCAAACAGAACTACAGTTATATCTTTTTATATCACTTTTAGTGAGGCCACCCACCGTTTTTTGACGATTCAAAAACGTAACGCTACAAAAAGTAGCAAAAACATGATTTCATTAAGTCTCAGCTCAAATTATTGTTGTCAAATACCGGTAGCCTTGATATTGCCAGATGATCAAAAATTATTATTACTATTTTAAACAGAAACATGGTACCAGCGTAGCTGCACGTCACCATGAAGTCACTTAGCAAGACGACAATCAAGTTGGTAAATAAGGAATCTGTCAGATTATTAATTTTGTTATTAAAGCAATGAAATTCAAATATAAAAAAATGAAAATGGCCAAGGTGTCATTGACAGACAAAATGTGTATTCAGACACCTCTTGAGCAAGATCCTACATTGAGCAACGTTTACTCTGATAAACAGTGAGAGCGCAAACATTAAGAGTTGAGCTGAGAGTTAAGAGATTTGCCGTGAATGAAAGGAGATCGGCTCGATGGTTATGGTTTCATTGAGAAAGCCAATGGTACTTAATCTCAGGATTTGAACCGGATGGATTGATAATCAATTGCGGAGAGCTATACTGATTACTGAAGAAATATCACAATCTGCAACCAAAACCAAGAGCGGTAAGAGAATTGATGGGTGCATTAACATGAGAAGATTTGTTTTTGGAACGCATCAACAGGGATATCAAGAACTTTGCAAAGAGACTCAAAAGAAGTTTTGGCACTGGTGGTGGGCACATTAAATACAAGTTGTGAAACACCAACAAGTTTCACAACAGTTATTTGAGATGTGACTTAATACAATTGTTCTTTGTCACTTTTGGTTGCGTTACGTTTTTGAATCGTCAAAAAACGGTGGGTGATATCACTAAAAGTGCTGCAACTTTTGTTGGGTTTGAAATATTTTGATGAAATCTGGTCATCATGTGTAAACTTGAATTGTCTTTGAGACTCTAAAATTTCATTTCTAAATTCTTACTTCTGGCCAAGATATGGGTAAAAAACCGTAAGGGTTATTTTTTATGGCCCACCCTGTAGACCGAGCTAATTGAACTCTTAAAACTACTTACTCTTGCAAAGCAACGAGTCAACATATCAAACCAGTCAATCTACCCAATAAACCAATCAAACTAGCCATCTTTTCTAGCCAGTCAACCTATCTGAGTGCGGTGCTTACCACGGCCGGATTAAGGCATGTTCAACATGTTCTGCCAAACAGGGTCCCCCACACTTTAGGGGCCCCCACAAATGCAATAGGAATATTTTTTCATCATCTATATAAATAGAAATTATAAACGTTACCGTTTGGGATCAAGGACCTCGGAAAGTTCTTCACCGATTGTTTTGAAAATTATCGCAAAACGTTCCATTCGAACATCAGCGGGTTTGTATAATGCCTTTTGGGAAAAAGCGCAATATTTACGACCAAAAAACATACCTTTTAATTCCATTCGATAGACGTCGATGGAGTCCAGCCATTTCGAGTTTGAACTTTCACGCATTAGTCCGCCCATTCTTCGGGCGCGTTTCAAACCCATTCTTCGTGCGCGTTTCAAAACGTGTAGCCGGCCGTCTGCTATAGCGCCAATTTATGTGTAACTGTCGGTTTTTTAGCCCCCCAGAAATTCGTGATCTTGCGCAACGCAAATTTTGCGCAAATTCCAGGTTTAGCGCAGCAGCGCAAAAATTGGCAATCCGCGCGATTTTAGCGCAAATTTTGACAAAATCTTGCTAATTTATCTAAATTTGGCTTTGATTGACTTAAAATCACCACGGCCCATGACATTTCAACATAGCAACGACGACCGATGTGCGATAATCAAAATTGCGGCCGCCGAATGTGATGAAATTATAGATTAATTTCTAGTTAAAGATCGATATTTTTGGTAGTAACGCACAAACTAAGGGGCGGATCCAGGGGGCCAATCCGGCCATGGCCCCCATTTAAAAATTGCATGGGACGTGGCGCCCATTTGGTTTCAACAAGCCATTAAATAAATGTAGCGGGGAGAGAAAAATAGGACATCAGGCCCCCTATTACAAAATCTCACGGGACTTGGCCCCCCGTCGATTCAGCGGCGGATGTTTCCCGAGAAATTGGTGGATGACTAAAAAAAACCAAAGGTCATCAGTTTTTTCGGCGGATGAAATGGTATTTGGTATTTTTCCCCAAAAAATTGGTCGATGACTAAAAAAAAGGTCATCAGTTTTATCGGCGGCTGAAATGGTATTTTTTTCCGGAAAATTTGGTCGATGACTGAAAATTTTTTCTCCTGTCTCACAAGACCAAAAATTTTGGCCCCCTTCGAAAATTTCTGTATCCGCCCTTGCACAAACTTATAGTATAAAAAAATTCCAGAACTTCACGGCCACACAATAAAATGTGTTAGACGAAGTTTCTCAAAGCGGTCACACAGCTGCGTCGCTTGCTGTCTCGGCTTATGACAGAACGAACGCATTTAATCTATAGGCGCCTGGCAGGTGTGCACACAAAGACGGAATGCTAGTACTCAGCACGTTGTGTAACTGGTGATTCATTATAATATAGACATAATAATACTATTTTGAAGTTACATTTGTAATGAGCGTAGATTTCGGTGAGCGTAAATTTTGCAAAATTAAAATTATTTGGAACGTCTGAATACATTAATCTTATGGTTATAGGAACTTTATAACTGCATTTTTGGCTTGATTGTCTAATTTCTTGATCGCCAAAGCTTTACACTAAATGACAAAAACACTGTTAGCTACTTTGGTACACTGAAAAAAGAAAAATAACGAACATTTCGATATTTTAACTTGCGCAAAATTCGCGCAAATTTATCGGTTTTGGTGCACAATGTTTTCAATTTTTTGGCGCAAATTTCTGGGGGCCCTAGTTTTTACAAAATCGTCCATTTGCGGCCGTTTTCCGCGCGTCTTTCTGCAGTGGCTAGAGGGGAGGGGAGGGGAGGGGAGGGGAGTGGAGAGGAAAGGGAGAGGAAGGGGAAAGGGGAGGGGACGTAGGAAGGGAGGGTTGGACAGTCTTTTCAGCCACAGCAACGCGTGGCCGGGTACAGCTAATTGTTAATAATATTGTTATAGCAAAAATGAGTTTAAATCTCAGAACTGCAAATTTATTCGAAAACTACTAATTTTAACATATTCAACTTTTGCACATGTGTGGGGCCCTTATGGAGTTTCCATTAACGGGCAGATTGATCTTAAAATCAGTGAGAAATGCTAGTAAGAGCTATGAGTTTTATTGCTTATTTAAACACTTACGGTAAGCCTAATACCTATTCAGATCGGAACTCAAGTGCCATGCAGCGCATTATGAAATGGAGTCATTTTGGTCTATATAATTAATTATTGTGTACGCCTCGGGCTCTGAATACAATCCCTATTTTTACGAATTCAAACAATCAATCACATCAATTTATATAGAGCCCATTAAAAGAAACCTACTCAGATCCACTCCCAACCCAGGCCTGGTCAAAAAGGAAAGCCTTGAGAAGAGGAAAGAAAGAGCCTGCAGAGTCATGGGGAAGCGAGATGAGACCCACGGGAGACTATTTCAGATAGTTAGACCCATTACCTGGAATGCTCTTCACTGCATGGTAACAGTACGCGAAAAAGGGGCAAGGAGGTCTCCACGGGTAGCTGAGCCAGTGGAAAGCGGCCCATGCAGAGCCAGAGATACAGAAGCGGGGGGGTGAAAAGTTCACATTGGTGGGATGGAGCTTGAGCCTTGAGTCTACCACTGGAGAAAGCGCGGAAATATATGTTTGTAATAAATTACAGTGCTACACCAGGGCAAATACTCTGGTTAAAAAACCTTTGCTCTGCCATGGTCGTTGTCCTGACACAAGATTGCCAGAAATTTCCTCTGCTAAGAATTTATTTGTGGCATAAATCGCTTCTGCACTGTTTGCTTGCACCATGTAGTGCACTGGCTATGCCATGGTTAGAAAAAATGTCTGACCATGAATCTCATTAGTGGTTATTATTGAGCTGTAAAATATGCATACTTTAACACTAGACTGGAATACTACAAGACATGTTGAGATCGTGAAAACAGAATTAATAAAAGACGAATGTTGATTCGTTGAATAGGCCTACACAGTTAGGTTTTGTGGGTCATTTTTGTCGTCCTTCTTTAAGGTCGGGGCCCCCACAATTTTACTGAACAGGGCCCCACATTTGTTAATCCGGCTCTGGTGCTTACACGACACTCGATAAATGGACAATAAAGATGTTTGCAATGCTCTGCATCAGAACATTGTTGGTGCCTCTGGCTTTCCTGGCAGCTATAGTCCAAAACTGTGCAATTCATGTGCCGTGTTCAGTCTGTTCTGTAAATTTCTTGTATGTCCTTCAGATATGATAATAATAAGATTCCTTCAAATGCCTATCCAACCAGAGCACGGATCACCTTGGCTCACCTTCAAAATGTCAACCTGGAAAATCTTATGGATTACTGCGAGTTCACTCGAAGCGACCATCAATGTTTAGTTATGACTATTTAAGTATGTACAATATAATTGCTGACTTTCAAAACTCTAGCCTACTGCTACAAATGGGGCCCTACCTAATGTGGCCGTAAGACCCATTGAGGGGCTTCTGTGTGACTGTACACTAATTTCTTTGTGGTGCCACTAATATAGATTTGTCACCAAATAACTGATTTAATATTTATTTGATCATGACAACAGCACAGTCGAAATCATCAGATTAGATTAGATTAGATTTTACCTACCAATTACTACCAGAACGGAGCTTCTTGTCTCCTCCTTATCACCCACTGTTCGCACACAACTGAATCGTCCAGAATCGTTAACTTCCAGCTCTCTAATTGCTAGGTTGCAGCCACCAGCACTGTTAACGCTGTATCGTGCATCGGAGAAGCCTTCAAGCATTATACCATTCGTGTACACTTTTCTTGCTGACTGTGCTCCTTCCATCTTCGACCACTCGACCTCATCACAGTTCTTACTGCTCGTGACACACTCCAGCATAACGCTATCACCGACTTTTTTCAGTGCATTCACCGGTCCTTTTAGTATTTGTGACTGCACAGCTACAAGAAAAATAAAACGAAAAGTTCATTAAGGAACACAGAAGGCCATCACAATCAATTTAACAACAACAACAGCAACAATAATAGTAGTAGTAATAATAATAACAACAATAATAAACCAATAATAATAGTAGGCCCATTTATAAATAAACCAGCATAATTGTTTCAGCGTCTTTAAATTAACACGCATTAGCTTAATGCTGAACATTGCATTTCGTCACTTTTAAGCAATTAACCGATGAGGATGACCGTTAACTTCTGAATGAGAATGGAACTTAGGATTGTCTTTTAGTGTCTGAGGGATCGCAAATTCATTCATTCAACCTGCAACTGGCGAGGCTAATAATAGCAACGGGTGAGCTGATTTGTGTGTAAGGAAAAGGTAGGCTCTTGGTCCAGAATAGTCCCCAATCCCTGGACCGAATCAAGGAACAAATAAGAAATACTATTACTACTACTACTACTGCTACTACTACTGCTGCTGCTGCTGCTGCTACTACTACTACTACTACTACTACTACTACTACTACTACTACTACTACTACTACTACTACTACTACTACTACTACTACTACTACTACTACTACTACTACTGCTACTACTACTGCTGCTGCTGCTACTAGCAGTAGTAGTAGTAGTTATTATAATAATAATTTATTTATTTATTTATTTATTTTTTCCTCAACCAAAACAACACACAAACATGATACAATTATGGCAGTGAATAATACATTAACATGAATTTGGTGAAGAGGGGGAGACCCAGAAGGGATGTAAAATCCCGCTAATAGGGCCACCCATAATTCATGTAAAATATAAAAGAAAAAAACATGACAGAACATTCAATTGCAGGAATAAAAAAAATGATGAGGAAGAGAGAAAAACAAATTAAGCAATCGACATTTCTGTATATAACGAGAAAAACAACTCTTAACTAATGACTTAACTAAAGACTTAACTAAGGGCTTGGCGAAACCACTGAGCAGAAACCTTAACCATTACATATCAGGAAGTGTTTTAAGTAGATAAAGGCGAAGTTTATGCTTAAATAATCTTGTGTTAGGTAGGGAATGAAGATGTGTAGGGAGAGAGTTCCAACATTGGGAGCCAGTATATTGTATAGAGAATCGACGAGTATTATTATGTGCGTAGGGAAGGTCATAAACAGTTAATTTTCTAGTTGAATAAGAGTGGCGATCAGAGGTAAGGTTAAAGAAATCATTAAATACAAGTGGTAATAGGCCATGGTTATAACGGTACATAAACTCTCCTATTTGCAAGTGCCTAATTTGATCGATCTTTAATAATCCAAATTCCTTGAAATACAGAGCGGTGTGGGCTCGGCGAGGAATATTAGCTATAAAACGGATTGCATATTTTTGAAGGGTGACTAGTCTGATAAAATTAGATTTGTAAGTAGACGTCCAAATTAAATTACAGTAGGTTAAATAAGGATAAATAAGAGAATAGTATAGCATAGACCGGATAGAGACAGGAATCAGTTTAGATGAGCGAAATAGCACACCAACAGTCTTAGCAATTTTGCTAGAGATATTATTGATGTGTTCCTTCCAATTTAGATGCTGGTCAATGTATACGCCCAAAAATTTTGTGGATGTTACTTGGGTGATAGGAGTCCCTTCAATAAGTAGAATAGGAAGTTCATTGGGATATTTTTTCTTATGGGATCTGAAGAGGATGTAGTTGGTTTTATCCAAATTTAGAGTAAGTTTATTTGATCGAAACCAATCAACGACTCGGTGAAGCTCAGAATTAACAGTGTCGAATAGGGTATCAATAGATTTATCAGAATGAAATAAGTTGGAATCATCAGCAAATAGTACAAAATACATAGAAGGCGATACATTAGGTAAATCATTAATATAGATTAAAAATAAAAGAGGTCCAAGATTAGATCCTTGAGGGACACCGTGAGAAATGAGTTGTAGATCAGAAGTGCAATTGTTAACAGAAACCAGTTGAAAACGATTTTCAAGATAGCTAACAAACCATTGTAATTGTGTCCCTCTAATTCCATAGTTATAAAGTTTTTTGATCAAAATATGATGATTTACAGAATCAAAGGCTTTAGCTACATCAAGGAAGATACCAAGGGAGTATTCGTTATTTTCAATTGCATTAGAGATTTTGTCTTGTATGCTTAGAAGGGGCATGTAGGTAGAATGACCCTGTTGGAATCCATGCTGAGACTGAAATAGTACTTTCTCTTTTGATAGAAAACTATCTAAACGTGCATACATTAATTTTTCAAATATTTTGGCAAAGAATGGGAGTAGAGAAATCGGTCTGTAGTTAGAAACATTGTCCCTCGGGCCCTTTTTATGAATGGGTATGACCTTGGCAGTTTTCAATGCAGAGGGGAATACTCCAGTGGTAAATGAGCAGTTGACAATCTCTGATAGCGGAATTGCAATTTTAGGCAGTGTTAATAGGGCTATGGCAGGGTCAATTCCATCGACTCCTTTACTATGCGTAGTGCGAATGGTATGCGCAAGGTTCATTATTTCACAAGGTGTAGAAGGAATTAATGCTATAGAATGTGGAAGGGGTTGGGATAAGTAGGAGAAAAAAGAGTTAGTTGCAGCAGGTATTTTATTAACAAGAGATTGTGCAATGCCTGTGAAGAAATTATTGAATTTAGTTGCTATAGTCTGAGGGTCAGTAATTTGTTCACCATTTACATTCAATGCAGTAATTACAGTTTCTCTGTTAGTATCTCTATCCAGTATACTCCTCAGAAGACCCCAGGTTTTTTTAAGGTTATTACTATGGATTAAAAATTCGGATGCATAATAATCTTTTTCGGCTTGCAATTTAACTTTCTTAAATTTGTTTCTGTATATGATGAATTTCCTTTTGTTGGCCTCATTTGGATTTTTTATGAATTTTTTATATAGTTTCGCTTTCTTATTACTAGATTTTACCAGTGCCCGAGTCATCCAGGGCTTTTTTGGGATAGAGTTGCGAGCATAAGTTCTAGTGGAAATTGGAAAAGAATAATAAAATTGGAAAAGAATAATAGTAATAATAATAATAAATAATAATAATAATCGCATTTCGTGGAACGTTTACTAGGCCTACTGTTGTGGAGGACGAGGCCTGATTTTCCAGATGTTCAACAACAGCTCCAAGCATAATTTTTTGAAATCCCGAGGGATCTGAGGTACCTCGGGTAAAAAAATAATTTTAAAAAATCAACAATAACGCCAGTGCTTGAACACTTGGACTGAGTCAGCAGCTCCTCTGAGTGGATGTCTGCAACGGGCATTTTATGCTCAATTTATTTATTTATTTATAGCTTTTGCAGAGCACGTCTAGTCACTGAACAGCAGCCTCATCAGCCATATGCAAGGCGGTTAAGCCACCCGGAAAGCGAGTTGTTTTGCAGTCATTTACGATGTGTGACATTGTCTGGATTTCACCAAAGCTACACATGGGTCGGGAACTTGCCTCCATCACACCATGTAATGTAAGCAGCACAGCGTCCTTGTCCAGTTCTAAAGCGATTTAGCGTTGACCAATGCCATTGCCTTCTATATACTGTCAGTATATAGAAGGCAATGCCAATGCCCATTTGGCAGATCATGGCCGGGGGCCAGACAGATGGCACGACCACGAGAGAATGGTTCATAACATCCAGCTGCCGACCATTCAGCACACCAGGCCGCAATAGCTGTCATGTCCTCCGCTGGTAGATTCAGCCATATGGGCTGTTATGCTCAATAAGAGTCAATAGCACAGAGTGGGAAAACTAGCGCAGAGTATTACTCCTCTAAATTCTCTGCGGAGTCATTGCCCTGTGAAATGAATGAATGAATGAATGAATAAAAATTCTTGCAGATGCAATGGCAATTGTAAATTTATATGGCACCACTCCGAGAGAGACTCAGAGGCGCACTCGACCAAAAACACCATTTGAAATGATATAGATTGTCTACAAATAATTTATTAAATAGATTTAATACCCTGTATCAATGAATCATTCGTTTCTCTTCTTCATTCCGAGTATTGTGTTTATTTATACATTTATATAGCGCCTCTCGCAGATTGACTATTCAGAGGAACTCTAAGGAGAAAATTTTCAGTAACACTGAAAATATCATGCTTCTCGATATATGTCTTGCATCTATAGTACAGTGCCTTTCCAAATCTAATCACCAGACATCCAGGACATGCCAATAATTGTGAGCGTTGAAAATGTCTTATTAAAAATAATGTTATGACGTCTAGTGTTATAATCACAATTTACCGACATTCACTGATGTCTAGTTCAAGCGAAACCAGTCTGCTTACAGCATGAGCGCTACAGTAAGGCAAGACAACTACGGGACATAGGTATGGTAGCCTAGATTCACTTATTCATTCATTCATTCATTCATTCATTCGGAAATATATAGCGTCCCTTAAAGAAGAAAATAATACTCAGAGGTGCTAACGACTCCAGCGCGCCCAAAAGACAAGTTCTAAGTTTTATATATACCTAGACCTATATCCTGGAGTTGCCTTGTTTAATTCCAACTTTAAAAAACTCCCGCTGCCCTGCTTCCTTTACAGCAATAATACTGTAGGCTTCGATTAGATCTTCTCTGTTCCTCCTTCTCTTCCATGCTATTAGTTCACATTTTCAACCTTTCTTCACATAGATTAAATCTCAGCAACCTCAAATAATTTATGAAACTATTCTTTACACCTTCCTCAGTTTTCAATATCTACAGGGTGCGCCAAAGAAAGACCCCCTAGGTTTTTTGCCAATATTTTGACCAAAAGTAAGAATTTTTAAATGACATTTTACAGGCTTAAAGGCAATTCATATATACGTACAATGGTCAAATTTTAACGAAATATTTCAAATAAAACAAAAGATATTTCACTTTTAGTGAGGCTACCCACCGTTTTTTGACGATTCATAAACGCGACGCAACAAAAAGTAACAAAAGACCAATTTAACTATTCTGGTCAATATCTTGGCCAGAAGTGGGAATATCGAAATGAAATTTTAGAGGCTTAAAGACAATTCATATCTGCATCTGATGGCCAGATTTTATAAAAACTATCTCGAACACAACAAAAGTTGTATCACTTTTAGTGAGTCCACCCACCGTTTTTGGACGATTCAAAAAACGTAACGCAAACAAAAAGTCACAAAAACATGATTTTATTAAGTCTCATCTCAAATAATTGTTTTCAATTAGCCTTGATATTGCAGATGATCATTATTATTACTATATTAAACAGAAATAGGGTACCAGTGTAGCTGCAGGTCACCATGAAGTCCTTTAGCAAGATAATAATCAAGTTGGTAAATAAGGAATCTGCCAGATTTTTTTTTATTAAGGCAATGCAATTCAAATTTTTTTTAAATGAAAATGGTCAAGGTGTCAATGACAGACAAAATGTGTATTCTGACACCCCTTGAGCAAGATCCTATTGATACATACACCTTTCAATCCTACATGATGCCGTCTCTTCCTGACTCGTTTGCTTTGACCTCTATGATAGGCTGACCAGATATTGGAAACTAAAAACCGGGACACTTCAATCATAAAATAAATTTGTGATGTTGTCAATATTTAATATAATATAACTTGCACAAATATCTATTTTATGCTTATTGTATTGGTATAAGACTATTATAGGCCTAAGTCTATAAGACTAAGTGAAAGGTTTAATTAAAATCATGCCTTTAAATTTGAAATTAAATTCGAAATTGATCAAATCAGTTACTCAAATTTGGCACCTCAATGTGTGCTTCTTAAAAGTTTTTTGTCTGCTAATATTCCGTCATAAAATTCAACACATGTTTCTTCCATTCTTCCATATTCACTTTCATTGATGTCTGACCTGCCGCAGTGAGCAACTGAAATAGTTGACTTGTAGATATTGCAGAATGCAGTACTACCATCAGTCGCACCGCTGGACAAGAATGAAAACTCGTCCTTCAGATCATCGCTTAAAGAACATTTTCGTTTTGACATTTTACAATTTTATTTTAGTAATTTAGTTTCAAATCTTAGAACTTAGATTTTAAATAAAAAATTATTATTTTTGAAAATGTGTTTTATCAGAATAATGAGAATATTATCACTACGACATATTCGACAATAATATAAAAAATTCTGACGTTTTGAGCCGGAAGAGGTATTATGCATGGTAATAAATAAACGTGAGATTAAAAATGAATTTACTCGCCAGATGCCAGTAGTAGAATCAAGGAAACGTTGATAAAGTAAGTAAGTATATCCTTTATTTGATCACTTGACAAACGCAAATGAAATCCATCATAAATATATAAGAACAGAAAGTCAGGTTAGTTTTTAAAATCCGGGACATATTTAGAGTTTGTCCTACCTTTCCCGAAAAACCGGGACATATTTAGAATTTGGCCTACCTTTCCCGGCAGCCGGGACAGCTGGCAGAAAACCGGGACTGTCCCGGGAAAACCGGGACGTCTGGTCACACTACTCTATGACCCCCGAGGAGCTAATCTCTATCAACCAGTCTATTAAACTCACTCACAGCTCTGGTGCGGATGACATTAATCCATATACTACTAGTGCAGTATTGAATCTCCTCGCCACTCCTCTATCGGAAATCATAAACTGCTCCTTCGCCACTGGAATTGTCCCACCTGCATTAAAAATAGCCAAAGTCACACCGATTTTTAAGCAGGGTGACAAATCTGAACTAGGCAATTATAGACCCATATCTGTTTTGCCTTATTTTTCTAAGCTAATTGAAAGAGCAATGTATAATAGACTGTATGACTACGTTCTTAAAAGGAAAATTCTATACTTAAACCAACATGGATTTCAGACTGGACATTCGACTGCCATGTCTCTTCTGAATATCCAGGATAAAATATCACAAGCCATAGAAAATAACGAGTATTCTGTAGGAATATTCCTCGATCTTTCTAAAGCATTCGATTCTGTGAATCATGCAATCCTCCTTAAAAAGTTGGAAAATTACGGCATTCGAGGGTTGCCACTTCTTTGGTTCAAAAGTTACCTAGAAAATAGACAGCAGCTGGTCCAATGTAATACTAAAGCATCGAAAGTTCGCCCAATTGAATTTGGTGTTCCCCAGGGCTCCATCTTGGGGCCACTACTGTTTTTACTCTACATAAATGATCTGCCTCATGTTTCTTCATTACTGCATTTTGAGCTGTTTGCTGACGATTCAAATGTTTTTATATCGCACAAGTCGCATGAAAATCTATTTCAGATTGTAAATCTTGAACTACCCCTCGTGGGTGACTGGTTTAAAGCAAACAGACTCTCCTTAAATTTAAGTAAAACATCCTATATCCTCTTTAATTCTCACAGGAAAATCGCCCCTACGCAAGCACCCCCATTACTTATTGATGATGTACCCATCCCACAAACTAACAAAGAAAACTTTCTTGGCGTAGTTATCGATCAGAATCTAACTTGGAAGGAACATATTTCCGAAATATCTATTAAACTGGCCAAAAATATAGGCATCTTGTCTCGTATCTCATATAAGCTGCCAACTAACATAGGCCTACTAACCAACCTATATTACTCATTAGTCTACCCATACTTAGCTTATTGTAATTTTGTTTGGGCCTCGAATTATACCTCATGTCTTACACGCTTGATTATTCTGCAAAAAGGGCCATTAGAATAATAACTAAATCTTCTTACAAGTGTCATACTGCCCAACTTTTTTCCCTCAACGGTATTTTAAAACTAGATCAAATAAGAATATTTCAAACTGGGGAATTCATGTTTCGCTATAAGCATGGCCTATTACCTCAAACTTTTGCCAACTATTTTAACACCGGTTCGGCCATTCACTCTTACAACACTAGAACAGCGTCTAACTATAGACCGGCATTTGCTCACACCAACACCCGCAAGTTTTCAATTAAGATAGCTGGTCCAACTGTTTGGAACAATCTTCCTATTGATATTCATGGTGCACATAATCTCCTCCTCTTTAAAAAACATTTGCGTGCCCACCTTCTCACTTTAAACCAGGGGTCTCAAACTCAAGTCATCATGTGGGCCACATTTGGTAATTTACAATGGCTGGCGGGCCGCAATATACAAATATGTCATGCACGTGAAACTATTTATGTAGAAATTAGCCCATAGTATATCATTAGGCCCTACAGCATACATGATAATGATATAATCCTGTAAAATTTACATAATATTATATTTTAAGTGTAACTATAATTGTAGTGCTACATGCCAGAGCCACAATGATATGAAGTGCATCAAAAGCACATTATTTTAGTAAGAGTTTACGATATACCAAGGTATTTGTAATAAGTATACACTCAGAGGTATTGCATAAGTGTGATTAACGCTACTCGTCTGACGTTTTTCAACCACGAGAGCATTAATGTTTGGTCTTGTCTTCTGATATGCGACCAATCGGAGTAGGCCTATTGGTCCTTAGGCCTACAGCTTACAAAAATTTGCCTGTAATCTACCTGTAAGGCGTGCCCTTCTTTGAAATTTATAATTCTTCATTAATGAAAAACTTCCCAAATGTATATATGTACTGCCAAACATTGTAAGTTGTAACTATGCGTGAGCGCAGATTTGAGAATTCGTCTTGTGGTAGAAATGTGCGGAATTCCGGAATAACAACTGTACAATTACATGTATACTTCGTTGTAGCCTATAAGCTACTTCTTGTGCAACATGATATCCATGCATTGAAGGTTCACTAACTTCCTCTCAATATCTGCTGCTGCAGATTCAATGTCCACAGCAAAAGGAGTAGAAACTAGTTTGAACTCTGGTTCAAATCGCAGTAGAACCGCAAATATTATTCGGTTTTTAACCGAATTAATTAATTCTTTTCTTACAAGACCAAAATCCAGGTGGCTGTCGCGGGCCGCATTAATCGGGTCCACGGGCCGCATGCGGCCCGCGGGCCGCGTGTTTGAGACCTCTGCTTTAAACGTATAGCTATTCGCTATATTCTGTTTGTTTACCTAAAATATCCTTACACTAGACAATATATACGTATAATTTCATTTTGAACTTAGATGACTCCCGCTGCTTATGTTACCAATTTCCACCTATATTTATAATGGTACATAGGTGGCCCTGCTAGCGGGACTTTGGTCCCTTTAGGACTTTCCTCTGTATCCCTACCTAGTACTGATTTGAAATTGTATCATGTTATGTTTTTCATGGGAGCAATAAAAAACCTATGTATGTATGTATGTATGTATGAGCAACGTTTACACTGATAAACAGTGAGAGCGCAAACATTAAGAGTTGAGCTTTTGCCTTGAATGAAAGAAGATCGGCTCGATTGTTCTGGTTTCATTGAAAAAGCCAATGGCCCCAAGTCTCCGGATTTGAACCCGATAAATTGATAATCAATTGCGGAGAGCTATATGCTGGAGAAATATCACAATCTGCAACCAAAACCAAGAGCAGTAAGAGAATTGCTGGGCGCATTGGAGTTGATATGGGAAAATTTGCCTTTGGAACGCGTCAAGAACTTTGCAAAGAGACTCAAAAGAAGTTTTGGTACTGGTCGTGAGCACATTGAACACAAGTTGTGAATCACTATCAAGTTCATTTCCAAACAGTTATTTGAGATATCACATAATAAAATCGTGTTTTGTTACTTTTTGTTGCGCTACGTTTTTGAATCGTCAAAAAACGGTGGGTGGCCTCCCTAAAAGTGGTGTAACTTTTGTTTTGTTTGAAATATTTGATGAAATCTGGCCATGATGTGTAAATATAAATTGTCTTTAAGGCTGTAAAATTTCATTTCAAAATTCTTACTTTTGGCCAAGATATTGGCAAAACCGGAGGTGGTTTTTTTTGGGTGCACCCTGTATATGAGGGTGGAGTGAAAAAATGAACGTGAAATTTCAGAATCCGCAGTGTGTGCAAAAGTTGTGTACTGGGCACAGTAGCCTGGGTGTAAAATATTAAATTTAGTTAACTTCTTGAGGTGCCCCAACGCCCCCAAAAATCACAAAAGGGCAAAATTTTGCATTTTCGTCTTATTTTTGTTTATGTTTACAATATTTTGTTTTTCACCACTGTTATTTTCCTGTGGTGATATCTTTGGCTAGTTCTTTACATATTGAAGGGATAATTCGAAGAATGACAACCAAAAAGTCGAAAACAAGACGAACTAGTAGGCTATTAGTTATCCAGTCTTTGAGATTCCTTCAGAATTGCTTCAAACTTTGCTTCCACAAGTGCTCACATGATGAAGTTCTTCCTGTTAATTCATGATGACAAGAAATGATAGAAAACCGTAGCGGATCAAGCAGTGGCTGTTATCGCAGTACATGTGGCACATTTAATGATTGAAGAAGGGTGGATTATTATACTGTTGAACCCCGATCCCAGCAATATTTTACAAACGAGTATGTGAAAATAATTAGGTTGTTTCACGATAAGCACAGAAATATCCTGAAACCATATAAGGGCAGATTGCACCAATAAATGATAATACTGGGAACATGGCAGGTGCTATTTGCTTGCTTGAAATATAAGTGAGGGAGTCCACTAAAATGGTTCTTTTGTTTGTTACCTGCAAACAAATTGCTTCTGAGACAATGTCATCTCCTACAGAAACTCGATGGTGTCACTGCACGGCCTTAGAGCGCTTTCTGGTCCTTTTCGTAAAGCAATCCAAGTATGTGAAAACATGTCCGCAGTTCCCTTTACATCAATTGCAAATGACAACAATCCGTGTATTGATAATGGCGATCTAAGAACGGATCAGAAGTATTTGTACGATGTTTGTCATACTATAGACCTACATGTCTTGGAATTCCCTGTGGAAGGTCCTATAATGGAAACCAAGGTTCAGTAATTCAAACAAGATAACTCACAGCTGATAACAGAATTCTATGCTTCTACGTGTAAGTTGCATCAATTGAACCACCAGAGCAACTTGTCACACTCATAAATTCATTATGAAGATATTTGCCTGTGATCCAATCTCGTTCCACATCAGACCTCATTTTCCTGCACAGAAGGTCTCGACATCCTCATCAAAGGACTCAGACTTTTCAAGATAGCCTACTGTTTCAAAGATATGTCGGAGATATCATTGTTGATCCAGTTATACAAAGAAATACCTTCCTCGGACATCCCGAGAATATTCTGCTTGCAATGTTAAAACAAGGACACAAATCATAGGCCTATTAGAGATGTGGCATTCCAGAGGATACTAGCCTATAGCTTCACGAAAACAAGGCCCAATCAATACTGTCAGGCAGTTCCGTGTGCCAACTTTGAACTTTGCTGCTATTAAATGTCGACATAATAAGTTTGAAAGACGCCAATAGATGTAAACCTATCAAGGCCTATTTCGAACGAACAAAATCTGGAACTTATCAAAAAAGAACATGATTGAAACCATTGTTGAATTACTGAAATCTGCTTGTCATATCCAGGCAACTGAAAGATGCATCAGACTTGCAACTGAAGCATCAGCGTCTGTGTGTAATAAGGAGATGAATTTAGGCCTATACAATGTACAGGCCAGATTAGAATCAAGAAGCTTTATTAAAGCGTTTGATGCAAATTCAGATTTTCGAGCGTTTTGAACAGAATGAACACTGAATCGAGGTAGGCTAAAATCGAGAGAAAAAATTTAGTTGAATGCCTCTAATCAAACCAATTTCAATTGCAGTACCCCAATTACTCTTTGTGTTCTTTAAAATAATGATTGAGATAGTTTAATCTGCTCATATCACCGACGTTACAGCATATTATAGACAATAAAACACAATATGGAAAATTTGAAGTTTTTGGTTATAATGGTATCCGTTTTGAGAGTTGGAGCACCTCACGACATAATACTAGAGGCACGATATTTTACGCTGGCATTACTGGCATCTATACACAAGTTTTGCGCACCCTGCCAATTACGGAAATTTCAAAAAATATTTTGCCCCTAGCATTCACTCCACTCTACTGTATATAGCTTCAGGTATAGTCCTTGATGTGTCAGGAGGTCCCGTATACACTTTGGTGTTGGGGGAGTTTCTCACTTCCAATTAGTCAGTGGGTCCCTGGACATGAAAACTCACCAAGGTGCTTGTCCGCCATGACGTCACGAATGGCGCAATTGCAAAATCGAATATGGCCGCCACCGGCCATATTGGAAAATTAGTCTTTATTATTATTATTATTATTACACGATATGCACGTGTAATAACTCTAATAAAACTGACTCAGGTATGAAGAACTCATTTCTGATATTTATTTTGTCATCCGGGGTCATCTGAAGGTTATAAGGTCATTGTGAAAGTCATTGTGTTGCATCAATGATGCGTATTATAACTTGAATGAATGCAGCAGTAGAAAGGTGTTATATGTTTAATTAAGCAAATTTAGTCTTTTAAAATACGGTATGTTATAAGTCAATGCTGCATTATGTCATTTTTCAGTGTTTTTACAGGACGACTTTCTTGTCTTCCCATGACAAAATATCACGAAGAAAGTTGAGGCAGCGTGGCAACCACAGCATAGAGTGTTACATTTTCCGGTACACTTAGATATTGTGAGCAGACTTTGCGGTATAAGATGCAGACATTTTGATGGAAGCAGTGCACCGAAATTTTCCTCCCATCCGCGATTTAATGGCCCTAGTTTTGCCTCGCGTTCATTGTGTGTTGCAAGTAGTTGGCATGCTCTGTGCACCACGAAGACCCATCGCTGGATATGGCCTCTGACCTCGCTGCTTGTATGAGGAAGAGCGTCGATTCCGACTGTGGATGTGATATAGCTTTCTAGTCTCAGCTGGTCGAACGTCTCAGAGGTTGTATTTGACCTTGCTCCAGCCCAGACACGTATCCAAGTACTTCTGTGCTAATGCTGCATCTTGTTCTAGCAGTGTGTCTGTCTCTCCAAGGTTTGTTAGATACTGCACTGTGTCGCAGGCTAAAGCTGCGTGTTTGGATCCCACCCTACTCATGCAGTCGTCTCCTGTCAACACATGTGCCTTGATGACTGCTTTGGCCAGGGATGCTCCAAGTTCAGTTTCTCGAGGATGGCATGGATGCCTATACCGCTCGTACAGACGAGATCGCTTACTAGAGAAGACAAAGAAAATTAGGATGACATATCGAAGTCGAAACTGCCACGGTTCACCGACCAGCCTCAGAAGACAGCATCAACAATAGAAAAGGAGAGGAATGAAGTTCAATGAACTGTCATCCTAGGACAGAGCAGAGGCACATAGGAACATGGACATTGCTAAAGAACGGGGGTATGGGCACCAGGCAGACACTTTCACACAATTTGGTCTCAGAGTCTCCATTATTTGATGGCGATATTCCAGCTCACACCAACAAATCGCTACTTGTGGGAGAGATTAAGCCTAAACTTGACCTCACCAAATGGTGCCAGGAGTCTAATCGTGGCACTCATGTTGCGGTAGATTTCATGTCTAGGATTCGACAGCTGCCACTCACGCAATTCCCCAATATTGGTAGGGTTATCGAGGCCGTCATAACCTCAGCTTCTCCCTTTTGCCAAAATGTGAACTACGTCCATCTGGTACTCGACTCCTACATTGAGATGTCTCTTAAGAAAGAGGAGCCCATGCGGCGTGTTGACACAACATCAGGCATCGAAATTTTCAGCATGAACAGATGATACACGCCAATTCCTCATCAACTTGAAAAGTTCTGGGCATCGCTGGAAAACAAGCAAAATCTGCAGATTCTGGATAGAGATATTGCTAGCAATCGAACCTATGGCAATGTTAATGTTTGTGTGCAACGGTGCAAGAGATTTGTCGTACATATTCTCAAACGACACGGACACTTTCGCATTATTGCTACACACCATACTTCATTGACCTGGTGTTGCAAGAGATGTAGAATGGCACTGGTGAACATAGGCTAAATCTTCCACTTCATCAAGCGGTTTCTGAACGTGGAGCATCCCTGGCCAAAGCAGTCATCAAGCCACACGTGTTGACAGGAGACGACTGCATGAGTAAGGTGGGATCCAAACACGCGGCTTTAGCCTGCGACCCATGCAGTACAGTATCTAACAAACTTTGGAGAGACAGACACGCTGTTAGAACAAGATGCAGCATTAGCACAGAAGTACTTGGTGGTACGTGTCTGGGCTGGAGTAAGGTCAAATACAACCTCTGAGACGTTCGACCAGCTAAGACTAGAAAGCTATATCACATCCACAGTCGGAATTGACGCTCTTCCTTCTACAAGCAGCGAGATCAGAGGCCACATCCAGCGAAGGGCCTTTCTGGTGTACAGAAATGCCAACTACTTGCAACACACAATGAACGCGAAGCAAAACTAGAGCCATTAAATCGCAGATGGGAGGAAACCTTCGGTGCACTGCTTCCATCAAAATGCCTGCATCCTTTACCGCGAAGTCTGCTCACAATATACAAGTGTACCGGAAAGTGTAGCACTCTACACTGCAGTTTCCACACTGCCTCAAATTTCTGCGTGATATTTTCTCATGGGAAGACAAAAAACTCATCTTGTAAAAGACACCGAAATGTTACATATAAATGAAGCATTGACTTATATAACATAACGTAATTAGCTAACTAAATTTGCTTAATTAAAGTTATAACTCCATTCTACTGTTGCATTCATTCAAGTTATAATCCGCATCATTGATGCGACACAATGACCTTGACAATGGCCTTATGACCTTCAGATGACCCCTGATGACAAAGACAATATCATAGCCTAGGCCTAAATGTTTTCGACATACCTGAATCGGTAACATTTGAGGTATTACAAGAGCATATGATGTAAGTAATGAAACAATTAAAGAATCACCTTGACGTTGACCTTATGACCTTCAGATGACCTCGGATGACAAAATCAAAATCATAAATGAATTCTACATACATTGGTGAGTAAAATTTGAGGTATTACACGTGCATATGCTGTGATAAACGAAAAATATGTATTAAATGACCTTGAAAATGACCGTATGACCTTTAGATGACCCCGGATGACAAAATCAATATCAGAAATGAATTCTGCATACCTGAATTAGTCATATTAGAGTTATTACACGTGCATATTGTTTAAGAAATAATAAAGACTAATTTTCCAATATGGCCCGTGGCGGCCATATTGCATCAAAGTGCCCCTCTCCACTGAGACATGTTTTTAATTTTCGCAAAATCACTGGGCAACAGGAAGCCCGGAAAAGCAAAAGCTTATGTTAACCAGGGTAGATATGGTATGATAGATGGAAATCTTTAGTTTATCACCAGTTTTAAAGATTGGAACGAGCTTTGCTGTTTTAAGCTGGTCTGGGAAAGTACCTTGCATTAAGGATTGCATTTGAATTACTTTATCCCTGTTGCACAAGAGGGTTCTGAATTGTTAAAAATTGAACACAAACCAAGCAAGAACTACCAAACTACCAGAATTGAAAGCCAAAAGGATGTTGTTTTACCAAGTATTCATGGAACAAAACATGCTGAAATTTGACAGTTTCATATGCGACAGATAGCCCTGAAAAGAAGCCATTTAATAGCATTTGTAAAAATGTTAAGAGTAAACTATTTTTTATGAGATTCCTTCCAGCTAGCCCGGAGGTTGGCCAAGGGTGGAAGTGTTAGCGACTTCATTATCAAGGCCGCGGCATATGAGGGCGGTGGCCAATCCTCTCTCTCACCGTCTCATTATCCACTGATCGTGAAGTCAGTGTACTCATCATAGCTGAATCGGATAGGGGGTGGTTTTAAAATGATAGTATCATATAATTACTATGATAATGAATTTTAATAATATCATAATCATGATTATAATATTAAATAATATCTCGGTATATTATAACAGTTCATGTTATACAGTACTGCAAACAGCAACTAAAAACTATGATCATTTTTCAAATTTTCTGGGGAGGAAATTGTACCCTCCTTGGAGATGTCTAAATTAAAAAACAACTGGATATATGGCCTTGTTATCTGGTATTATTTCACAATGAGTCTGCACTCTGCAACATCAGAAGATCATCAAGTGGGTCTTCTGTCATTGTGTTCCGAATAGTAGTTATTACTTAACGATTGCTCTACTTTCAAGAAAGCTCTTTCGACTTTAGCACTACAAACTGGAGGTGTTGCTAATTATATTTAACATGGTATGTACTGTACTGTTGGAACAGCATTACATCAGCAGGACATGAATTCAAAGCCTTAATTGCTGAAGAAGTAGATGAACATGTGGTACCAAAACCTTCTTTCATACGACATATTGAGCAATGATGAGGATGGGTGGGGGGCAAGTTCTGTTAAAATTTCAAATGCGGGCATGGACAGATTGCACGTCCCATGGATCCGCCCCTGGTGGTTAATGTGGTCTAAGGGCCCGGCGGTGCATTGGATAGCCCACTGGCATGGAGATCAGCGGGCTCGAGCTCGATTCCGGAAGCCCCCGTAGGATAGACGTGCTTTGTAGGCTGCTATTAAGTAAGTAAGTAAGTAAGTATATACTTTAATGGACCGCCTGCAAACGCACTGCGGGAACATCAATCAGTTATGAACAACAATGAATATATATATATATATATATATATATATATATATGGCGGACATGCCACAAGACATAATATTAGTCAATGTGAGCGTATAAAAACAATATTGATAGACCCATGGGAGTGTTTACAGACCGTTTAAAACACGTAAAAGTCGTTTGAGATCACTTTGGTACATGATAACTTTTTGGCCGAAGGTACCCCATGTCGGGTCGGGATAACCTTCCTGATAGGCGTACATACATATATATTGGCCCTGGAGGGGTATAAGAGGACGTACGAACCTCAGAAACCGTCTAGAACGACGTATAACAAAGCTCGTATGAGATTAACGATTTCCTGTAATATTGCCATTTTTTTATACGGAAGACCAATGTCCACGTTTAAGCCAAACCATAGCGTGCAGACAGCGTTATTCCGGTGGAATAAAGCCTGCCGCACGGTGCGTTGCTTATAACGTGGAGTAGTTGCCGACTACTCCATACGTACTGTGTTCGTGAATTCGTTCATAGTTAAATCGGTTGTGTTCGACTGTCTCTACAGGATTGGCATTGGCCATTCGAACATGATTTGGCGATCCTGAGTGTATGCGGTTGTGAGAGCTGGTGTAGTGATCTGTCAGGGTTCTCTTCCTTGCCATCGATCGCTCCGTGTTTAATCTTCCGTTTCAGGGGTACGTGATACTACGGTCAGAGACGCCGCAGCTCTATAGGTCTGCGGAAGGGAAACGTTCGAGTAAAGGGTGAAATCCCCTGGTACAGGTTACGAATTATTACAAAGGCATTCTTTTACATACATTACGCTGGTGTCGTTTACCCGGTAGTGCGGCTGGGCCCCGCCTACCACGTTCACGCCAAGTTGGGTGATTTGTTACGTTTATACGAGAGAGCTTCGTTGTATTCGTGGCTTTAGAAACAGTATTCTGCGACCTGTTGTGTGAGACTGTCTGTTCCAGTTGTTCAAGTTCGTTGGGTGTCTTGACTTCAGTTCTGTCTCTGTTTAACTTCAACAGCATGAATTCCCTGGAAGCGGCACCTCGGTGAAAGGCGACCCCCGGGAATAAGACTCAGTTGGTGAATATCGGAGAAGCCGCAGCTCCATTGGTCTGCGGGTACAATTAAATATACGCGTAGAGAGCGCCCTCAGAGAATATATACTTTTACTTACAGTGTTTCATCTTGGGCCTGAGCGGATGACCCGGCAGCTGTAGGACTCAGCCCCCTCTCTGCCACGGTCGCGCCAGGAAGCTACTTATACAATTGACACGGTTACTTACGTCTATACTTGGTTTGAACGACTGAAATAATACTTGAATCCTTGTGAGTTGATCGCTTGGTCATACCGACCGCATCGGACTTTATTGAAGGTTTTCGACCGTCCGCCTCGATCGACGTTGTATCGGTCCGAGGGCGCTTCGATTGCCGGGCGCTGGTGCCGCCTTGTTTCTTCCGTCATCGAGTGAAGGTTTTGCACGTTGACCTGTGCGACTCTCTCCTCGGTTGATTGCCAACACTTGGTGTGGTTGTATACGTTTGACGTCGCGTCACATAACGTTTGCTGGTGTTTCTGTCATTGGTTGACCCGTTCGTCTGAGGAAGACAGCCGCCTCAGTCGTGCGTGATACATATACATTTGGTTACCTGAAAAGTGTTAACGTAAGGCCGCCCGTAAGCAGCCGGGTAGAGGCGTGTCAGATAAGAGAGCAGCTCCTTACACTCTGTCAGCGTAAGGACGGGGAAATACGTGTTCAGTCGGGAAGGATAGTTTGCCCGACTGACGCGCAATTACAGTTACAGGGAAACTAGCGGGAGTAAGTGTGACTCACGTTAGGTAGCATTTCCCGTGTCAGGTGAACATTACCATTCGAAGTCCGATCGTTTGAATCTTGATGTGAAAGTGTTTGTCTTACCTTGGTTGCCCGTGAAAGTGTTGATAACTCGCGAGTAAGGCGCGAGGGAAATTCAGTACAGGTTCGGTAAACTGTTCTCTGGTCTTTGCTTGGTGTCGGCAAAGACCAGCATCGGTCGTTCGCGACCCGCATCGGTATCGGTCGATTGCAAATCAATCGTCCGCGTTTTCGGTTCGTTGCCCCCGTTTACATTTGTCTTCCGTCCCTGTAATGTCCATCTGGTTAACGCATAAAAGAGTTCAATGAAACGTTAAAGACCCTATTTAGCTCCATTAGATAAGGTTATTTGAAAGTTAAAGAACCCGTAGTTAGGGCCCCGTCACGTCCATCAACTTCAGGCCCGATGCTGGCCTGTGGGTGATCGGACGGTGTCGGACGCCGCTACGAGGTTTCTTGGAGCCGGTGGGTTACGTATCTGCAGAACAGCATCGGTCTCGTGGGTTACGTGCTTGCAGAACAGCATCGGTCTCGTGGGTTACGTGCTTGCAGAACAGCATCGCTGAGAGCCGGTGACCAGCATCGCTGAACGCCGGTGACCAGCATCGCTGAAGGTCTGCGACCAGCATCGCTGAAAGCCGGTGACCAGCATCGCTGAAAGTTAGAGAGTTGAGGGACTAGCGGCCAGCATCGGTGTACGCGCCTTACGATATAGCGAGGCTGCGGGTGAACGAGTTGTTCGTTGGACAAGGGAGAGTCGGCGCATCGATTTGACAGAGTTGGTGGCGCGTCTTTTCCCGTGGGGATACTTCTGCGGAGGTTAATCGGAGCTCCGGCCGTTAGTGAACAGAGTTACGACCGGTCGGTCAGGGCATTGCTTCCTATCGTCTTGGGTCCTGGTGTGGAATATTTCCTGGTGAATTCGTTGTCGTTTCTGTTCCCTTGGTGTGAGTTGGTGTGGTCACCGTCTAGTCCCGGTGACGCCGCCTGATCAATTTGTCCGTCTTTTCCGAACGTGTCATGCCGTTCTGGCGAGGCCTGGGACTCAGTCCCCTGGAATGGCCGTGGTTCAAATCACTTTGGTCCGCAGAGTTTCGCGAACGTGCCGTGGTACCCGTCGGTGGCACTAGTTCTGGAGTTGCTGTCTGTTGTATGTTACGCCGGAAGGGAGATCGGTCGGGCAAGGGAAAGAGGCCCGTGGCCGTGAAGGGTGGCTCCAAGCAAGGGTCTGCCGCCCGTGTATCGATGAACCCTGTGTTGAGCGACGGCCATCCTCAGTCTCAGGATGTTACTCCCAAAGTGACCGTGGACGAGGGCGAGGCAGACTCGGAAGCGACCGAGCTTTATACCCTGTCGCGGGCGACCATCTCAGAGGCCTCCTCGGCCGAGAGTGAAGACGGGGACGGCGCGGCGGCGTCCCGTCTAATGAGTAGCAGACACAGACACGCTAGCGACCCGGGCGACACCCGGGATCCTGGTAAATTCATGGGTCGCCCGGGAAGCCAGCAGCTCACCGGTCCTTGTGTGTCAAATATGGCAGCAGGGGCAAGAACGCCATATATATATATATATATATATACATAACTAAATAATAGGCCTAATAAAGTAAGTGAAAATGCAGTTAATCTCATTGTTACATAAAGTATGCTAAATAGCAGAATAAACAAACATATCGATAGTCATTTATATATCATTCGTGTAATAAAACCTTTCCTAGTTAATGTATCAGCATATGGAATCTCTCGATTATGTGATCGAGGGCGGAGGGAGTAGGTAAGATTCTTTATAGGAGGCAACAGGCAATTAAGAACATGGCTAGGATTGTAAAGCACAGACGAAAAAAGAGAGGTGTCAGCACGGCCACAGAGGCCATTGTATCGCAGGCCGTCTGTTCTGTTAGTAATTAAGAGTTGTGACTTGCACCTCCTGTGAACAATATAGTTTCAATTGCGTAACTGTACACTTTCACCGGATTGTTCAATAGAAACGAAGTTATTAAATTATTATCTTTAAGTTCGGGCGTGTTTCTGAGTAGGCAAACACACACACACACACACACACACACACACACACACACACACACACACACACACACACACATTTTCCATGAAGTTCGAATTGTAGGTAGCGGCACTTACACCATTACATCTGTTTGCTAACATATCTTTCTCCTCTCATTCTCTTCCACCATCACTCAGATTTAGGCTTGAGTGTCGTCAAAATGATGCTCCTGGACCATTCAAGAACAGCAGTTATCATTGATGGCCCCAAAGCATCTGGGGACGACAGAGGATACAAAATGACAGGTGAAACAATGAGAGGACGCGATACAGCTTAATTCCTAGGGTCGCACCACGCTGTTGCCTTAAGAACCTGAAAACTACCTTATTTAGCCGTGGTTGGGCCGTGGTTGGGCCGGGAGCGCTTCTGAGTAGGCTACCTTTAAGTGGCGCTATATAAAATTTCTTAAATAAATAAATGAAATAAGCAAAGACTTTAAAGCTGTTCAAACTGAATAAGGAAAGCTTTGGAGACAGAGACAAGTGGAAAGACAAGTGGAACAGAATGATCCGAGTGGCCAAAGAGGGATTAATCCGAGCCGCAATGTAAAGAAAAAGAAGAAGAAGAAGAAGAAGAAGAAGAAGAAGAAGAAGAAGAAGAAGAAGAAGAGGAAGAGGAGGAGGAGGAGGAGGAGGAGGAGGAAGAGGAAGAGGAAGAGGAAGAGGAAGAGGAAGAGGAAGAAGGAGGAGAAGGAGAAGAAGAAGAAGAAGAAAAAGAAGAAGAAGAAGAAGAAGAAGAAGAAGAAAAAGAAGAAGGAGAAGAAGAAGAAGAAGAAGAAGAAGAAGAAGAATAAGAAGAAGAAGACGAAGAAGAAAATGAGGAAGAAGAAGAAAGAGGAAGAAGATGATGAAGAAGATGAAGAATAAGATAAGGAAGAAGAAGAATTAAACAAAAACCAGCATATCCGTCATACATTCCTGCAACAGATCACAATGTTCCAGTTCCTTAATGTTCTCCTGTCTACAATCTTGGAATCATCTTCGATAAAAACCTCACTTTTCCGACCATATCACTCACTTTTTCCGACCACATATCACTCAACTATCTCGCACCTTCTATATTCACACCCGTGACCTTCGCGCATGACGCCCAATACTTGGCTACACGACTGTACAATAGCTACCTCAATCTTTCACTACAAACTCGACTAGACTGTAATTCCCTCTTTTGCAACATCGATTCTTCTGAAATGAATCGCCTGCATTGCAAATATTCCAGAACGCTCTTGCCTGCGCAGTCACCAAAATCCCCAAACATTATACCACATAACCCTGCTCTCAATCCACTTCATTGGCTGAAAGTCAGTGCATCCATTGCAAAGTTGAATTGCTTATCAGCAAGGCTCTCCAAACTCTCAACTCTCTTACATTCATCAGCTGTTCGCCATCCAACCGCCAGGTCTACACGTTCGTCGTCATATCTTTCCATATCTTGGTCTCAAGTCTCATAATCTCTTAAATTCTGCAACCACTCCTTAGTCTATGTTGCACCAACTCTTTGGAACGGACTCCCAAAACGCCGCCACCCATTTGCTCATTCACCAGTGTTCCCGCCTAATCTAACCTCATAGGTTAGCGAGAGAGATTTTCCAGATTTTCAAACAGGAGAGAAATACTGAGAGGAAACACAAAGAAGATTCTGAAGAAACGGATGATAAACACGCTGATATAAAGTGTGGTGCTGCACAGGTCGGAGACATGGGCCGTGAAAGAAGAAGTTATAAAGAGTCTGAAGGCCTTCAAAATGTGAACATGGAAAAAATTGAGAAAATCAGTTGGATACACCATATAACAAATGAAGTGTTGGGAATGATTGGTGAAGAAATTGCTCTGATAAGCACAATAAGGGAGAGACGAAAGAAGTGGTTAGCACACACGCTGAGAGGAGATTCACTATTGTTGAGCGTGATGGTGTAGTGGTGGAATTAGTGCCTTAGGGCTCCGGATGCTTGCAGATGCGAATCCACCTCAAGCCGTCGTGTAGGGACCTTGAGCAAGTCCTTAACTCGAAATTGCTGGCGCACTTTTGTGAAACTCGGATGCAGTGTCGGCGCTGAAGTCGGGAGCGCCTCTGAGTAACCAGTGAGTGGCACGTTGATGACAGTCCAAAAGCTGTAGCCATCACCTTCAGTCAATTCATTATTCGACGTATTCGACTGACATGATTCTCTCACACCTGAATTAACAAAGCAAAGCAAAGCCTCTGAGTAGCGATCGAGCTTGAAGGGGAGCTATAGAAATGGAGAAATAAATAAATTAAGAACGGTCATCAAAGGAAAATTGAAGAGGAAACGAATAAAGGAAGACCACGACAGAGGATGTTGGATTGGATGATGACAAGTACTGTATATATGGGGAAGTCTAAGGAGAGCCCCAAACATTGAGAGGAATGGCGATGTCGAACCTGCGTAATTATGAAATTAAAGCGTTGAACAGTACTCACGTGACACAATCAATTGCTGTGTGGTGCAAACATCCAGGGTGGCAGTGGAACCGTCAAAGTCAGCCGCTTTATTTGGGGGGAAAGACGCTCTGAACACACGCTGCGTGATATTCTCCTTTCTTGCAATTCCAGTGAGTGTTGTCTTAACAGTTTGTGACTGACTCTTGTCCATTGTCTCTGTTTCATCAGCAATTTTATTTAGAAAAGACAGAGTCACAATCGATTGTTCCACGGATTTAGCTGGTACGTTGAAGGCAGTCCAAAATCTGTAGCCATCACCTTCAGTCAATTCATTATTCGACGTATTCGACTGACATGATTCTCTCACACCTGAATTAACAAATCAAAACGGATCAACTCCAGCTTCATTTAAACAATTATATTCAATATTACTATACCACGCAGTCGATCGGGCCGTGCGCTACGATCGACTTGGCTATGCCGCCGATCGACTGAATCGACTTCGTCGACTCGCCGACCTCTCGATGAGTGGATCGACTTGAGCCGGCCGACAATCGACTCGATCGACTTCGTCGACTTGGACTGTGGTCTTCTGAACAAAATTGCTAACGACAACCACATTCTTATATTCCATTACCTAAATAATATTGGTATGCGGACTACTCATCAAAGGTCAACTCATCATGGGACTACACATCAAAGGATTACTCATAAACGGACTATTCATCAAGGGCAACTCATCAAATTACTACTCATCAAGAATAATACATCGCACATCGTACGAAACATCGAACGAATCATCTATAAGGACTTCACGCGTCCCTTGGAGTGGTCTGATTTGTTTGTCGAGAACTATTGATTTAATTTGTATCAAATGTCGATGCATACAGCCGAATGTTTAATTGCAGCAAATACATTTACAATAAAAGATTGTTCCAGCTGTAGTCAATTTAATCATGAATTCTTTCAATCAATTCAGATTCTATTTACTCACGAATTTTTTTGATCAAACCAGCTTCTATTTAGACAACTATTCGTATATCCAACTTATATTTATTCAAAAAAATTTTCATCAATAAAACTTCTATTTAATCACGAATTTTTTTCACCAATCAGCTTCTATTTGGACAACTATTTTCATCAATCCAGCTTCTATTTAATCATCAATTCTTTTTCATCGGCCCTGCTTCCATTTAGTCATTTATTTCGTAAATTCAGCATCTATTTATTCGTATATGATCTTCCTATATGGATGCGAAACATGGACAAAGACACAGGATATGGAAAGGAAAATCAACGCGTGCGAGATGTGGATTTGGAGAAAGATGCTAAGGATTTCATGGACGGAGAAGAGAACTAACGAATCGGTGCGCGGGGAGCTCGGAATAGAGAGGGAGGAGACACTGCAGCAAACAGCAACTTGGAGGAAATTGAGCTACTTCGGCCATGTGATGAGATCTAACGGTTTGGAAAAGGAGCTGATGACGGCATGCGGTGAGGGAAGGAAGAGACGCGGAAGACCAAGGAAGAGATGGTTGGATGAGGTACAGGAAAAGTCTGGCATGAGCCTGGAGCAGCTGAGAGAGGCGACAAGAGAGAGGAGACACTGGAGAGGATACATCAAAACTGTCGCCAGAGTTCCAAGAGCTGACGGCAACAGGTGACCAGATGATTTATTCGTAATTTTTTTCACCTCCAAGATTCTAATTAAACAACTATTTTCATCAATCCGGCTTCTAGTTAAGAATGACTTCCTTTCATAAATCCACTTCAATTTCATCAACAATTATTTTCATAAATCCAGCTGCCATCCTTAACGTTCGTTCCTCGATAAAACGTCCCTATATATAGATCAACAGACTTTAATATGAGTCCAGTCATTTGACGAGTTGCCCTTGATGATTAGTCCGTTGATGAATAGTCCTTTGATGAATAGTCTCTTGATGAATCGTCCTTTGATGAGCAGTCCTAGAACCAACTAAATTAGGCCCTACTCATGAATTTCAAATTTATACTACAATGCCCTAATGCGTCTGCCAAGATTTTAAATATGTTTCTGCAAATACATGTGACACTAATTTGTTTTCTATTTTGTTGAATTTCCCTTCCGAATAGCAACGATTACTACATGACCTGTTGGGTTGGAAAAGATATAGTGTGAATACAGATACAATAGGTGTATTGTGTATGTCCTATCGTGCACGAAAGTTGCGGCTCCAATAAATTTAGTCTACACACGCTGTATATAAGGTGGAATAAAAAATGTTGCCAAACATCAGAGTTAGAACTTAGAAGTCGACGTAACCTATTAAATCATTTTCTAACATATTACAGACTGTCGAACGTCTTGAGACTGTAGGTATTGACTAAAGTGCGGAAAGTATTATGAAACTAGAGTATTCTTTACGCCTCTTAATCGCTCCATTTTCACCATAAAATTGTGAAAATGTATCTCCGTAGTCAGCAACTTCCGCAGTTCCACTAATACAAAAGCACAAACGGCCAATATGTTCATTATTTTTGCAGTTGTGTGTCAACATGGAATAATATCATGTAGGCTAGGTCATTTGCAGTCAACAACTTCCACAGTTCCACTAATACGACAGCACAAGCAGTTGCCCTGCGTCATCTCCCATGCATTGTATGGTCGTGTGTGTGGACTTCACAACCTTGGAAGGGCGGGCAATAAACAAATACAGTTATATTTGATAAACCCCTAGAATGGCTACCCTCTTTCCTTACTGATCGCACAAACTGTATCATATCTGGCTCAACTAGGTCTCGCTGGGTCTCTGCCCTTTTAGGTGCACCCCAGGGATCGGTTCTGGGCCCTTTGCTTTACATTCTGTACATGTCAGATGTTAGCGCCCTGCTGAGGGTATGTGGACTATATGCTGATGACATCCAAGCATATGTTCACTGTCGTGCAACAGATGCAGTTTACTCTGCTGGGTTGATGTGATCTGCCATTGATGCCCTTTCTGGCTGGATGGCTCCGAATCGTTTGCTGTTGAATCCATCCAAAACCCAATTCATTTGGCTTGGCGGTCGCAGACAGTTGACCAGTCTAGACATGCACCTTTTGGCTCAGACGTTCCCCCATATTGCATTCTCTCATACTGTCCGCGATCTTGGAGTGACACTTGACCAAGAACTCAGTTTCTCACAGCATGTCAACCTAGTAGCGCCAAGCTGCTATTAACAGCTCCGCCAGTTGCGTGTTGTCCTGCGGTCCCTATCTCAAGATGCCGCTGTGGTCCTTGTCCACGCCTTCGTAACTAGCAGAATTGATCATTGCTGCTCAATTCTTGCTGGCCACCCATCAGCTTAATAGGTCGTCTTGACCGGGTCATGCGCTCTGCTGCTCGGCTTGTTGGTCATATTCCAAAATTTGCCCCGATTTCCAGGGCTGCACTGGTAAATTTTGAGGTGAGTACACGATGACCGGGAGAAAATTTTCCGACGACCTAATCTCGGGAAAATTTCGTCTCCATTTTCCCGTCCGAAAAATTTGACGACCTTTTTTTTAGTCATCTGGCCAAAATCTCGGGGAAAACATCGTCGATTTTCCCGTCCGAAAAATTTGACGACTTTTTTTTCAAAATCTCGGGAAAATTTTGCCGATTTTCCCGTCCAAAAAATCTGAGGACTTTTTATTTGAGTTATTTATTTATTATTTAAATTTTTTTTTAGTCATCCGACCCCCAAAGCAACCGCGTGCGCCTGATTTACTAGCGTGTACGGTGTACCCTGCTTTTTACCCGCGTGTATACCCTACTTTTTGGGAGGTGAGTATACGATGCCGTTTTTCCCCGGAGGTGAGTGAGTATACGCTGTATACCGGCGTATACCCTCGTGTACAGCGGTTCACTATCGATAAGGCGACTTCGAAAGGGCGACCATCAAGAGAGCGACTTCAAAAGGGTGCCGATTTTAAAGGCGACTGATCAAAAGAGCGACCATCAAAAGGGCGACCGATCTAAAGGGCGACCATCAAAAGGGCGACCTATTGGCTGAAATCGGTCGGTGAAAGACGGTAGATCTAAGAAAAATACGCAAACAGGCTGTCTGTTTACTCTTTTTGGGCAATCTAAAGGGTCAACATCGAACGTTCGTAATCGTAATCGTAATCTCCTAATTTCTAAAGCGTCACTGGAAAGCCAAGCGCGGGGCACCGGCATATTCACGAGCGCTGCGTTGAGTTAGAGGGTTGTCCGTGAGAGTAGTCCGTGGTGGTCCGGGTCGAGTTACCATAGGATCGGGATCAAATGCGTTGAGTCAAAAGGGTTGTCCGTAAGAGTAGTCCATGGTGGTCCGGGTCGAGGTACCATAAGATCAGAGGGGTGGAACAGCTACTAAGGTGGGTGTCGTCTGAGCCGGGATTTGAGGATGGGGGATCAGATGAAACAGGATAAGAGTTCTTGAAAAGGAGTGTCTTTAGTTTCGAGTGAAAGGCCCGAGGTGTGATGGATAGAGGAGCCTGAGGAAAGTGAGGAGCCTGAGGAAGGTGAGGAGCCTGAGGAAGGTTCTCAGTGGTTCAATGAAAAGGGTCGATGAAAGACGGTATATGTTAGAGAAATACCGACTGAGGATTAGGTAGCCTATGCCTATTGTAGGCCTATCTGTCATAACTACTATGAATGGTCAGTGGTCGGTATTTACTCTTTAGTTCAATTAAAGCGGTCGGCCTACATGAAATAAAAATACGAAAAAGGCTTATTCAGGCCTACGCTATGAGTTGACCTCTATATCGCTTAAATGGAATCTGGATTGATGAAAATATTCTTGCTTAAATTGGAGCTGGATTGATCAAAATAGTTTTGCTCAATTGGAAGCTGGATTGATGAAATGTTATTACTTAAATGGAAGCTGGATTGATGAAAATATGCTAGCCTAATTGGAAGCTGGATTGAGGAAAATATTCTTGCTTAAATGGAAGCTGGATTGATGAAAATATCTATGATTAAATGGAAGCTGGATTGAGGAAAATATTTCTGATTAAATGGAAGCTGGATTGAGGAAAATATTCTTGCCTAAATGGAAGCTGGATTAATGAAAATATTCTTGCCTAAATGGAAGCTGGCTTGAGAAAAATATTTTTGCTTAAATGGAATCTGGATTGATGAAAATATTCTTGCTTAAATGGAAATTGGATTGAGGAAAATATTCTTGCTTAAATGGAAGCTGGATTGATGAAAATATTCTTGCTTAAATGGAAACTAACGGTTCACACTACTTCTACAGACGCCGTTTTATAAATGATTAAATATGATAATAGGTCGCCCTTTTGATGGTCGCCCTTTAGATCGGTCGCCCTTTTGATGGTCGCTCTTTTGATCAGTCGCCTTTAAAATCGGCGCCCTTTTGAAGTCGCTCTTTTGATGGTCGCCCTTTCGAAGTCGCCTTATCGATAGGATACCGTGTACAGCCCTGCCGATTTCTGCATACCAGTACATGCGTGATGTTTTGCACTGGCTTATAGTCTCGTAGCGCATCTCGTACAGAGTAGCAGCACTTGTTTGGTGATGCCTCACTGGTAGTGCTCCGTCCTACTTATCTTATCTCTGTCGCCCTTCTCTGGCATAGCCTTCCGTTGAGCTTTACGCTCTTCGGCCAATGGGGAGCTGCTAGTCCCTCGAACCCGTTCTCCTACCAGACAGCGTTGAGCCTTCTCGGTTGTTGGCCCGTCCACATGGAATGGGCTACCGCTTGCACTACGCTTACCACCTTGGAATAATTTGCCTGCTTTCTACCAGTTGCTCAAGATCTATCTTTTTAGCTGTGGCTGGACTGGGAGCGCCTCTGAGTAGTTTTATTGAAGGGGCGCTATATAAGTTTTCGGAATGAATGAATGAATGAATGTATTTTATCATAATTTACTGTTATTCAACCTAGGTTTAAGGAAAATATATTCGTGCATCACAAATCATCTTTGATTTTAGCAAGACTCGGCGGTCGGGTTCTAAATCAACTAAAAAGTTTCAACTCGGGGCTTAAAATCACATGCAGCTACTGAACACCTACTTCAATCGCAAAATAGCCAGTCAACCTAGCAGATCAGTCAATCTATGTAACCATGTGGCCTATATCTAACTGAGTCAAGTGAACTCTTATCCGACCAAAGCAACCAGTCAACACATCTATCCAGTCAATCTATCCAGTAAACCAATCTAACCAGCCATTCATTCTAGCCAATCAACTTATCTCAATTCCTTGCTCATGCTACACTCGATCAATGGACGTCGAGACGCTAGCATTGTTCTGCTTCTGAGCATTATTAGTATGTCGGGCATTCTTGGCAGCTATCCCAAAACTGGGCGATTTACTGCCCAGTGTTAAGAACTGTTAATTTTTCCCGTGTCGTACAGATATAATATTAAGACTCTATCAACTTGAATATCCCACCAGAGCAAGGTGGATGCTTACATCATTCAGACTTCAACCTCATTTTACGACTTTCAATGTGGTTACACTTGAGGCGATCAACCATCAATTGATGTCCATGGTATTATGATAACAGCGCTACATAAGTAATCGGGTTAGATGAGATTACTTACCGATGATAACCAGAACGGAGCCTCTTGTCTCTTCCCTATCATCCAATTGCAGCACACAACTGAATCTTCCAGAGTCGCTAATCTTCAGCTGCGTAATATTTAGGTTGCAACCACCAGAACTGTTAACGCTGTATCGTCCATCGGAGAAGTCGTTAAGTATTATGCCATTCGTGAACACTGTTCTTGCTGATTGTGCTCCTTCCAGTTTCTTCCACTCGACCTGGTCACAGTTCTTACTGCTCGTGACACACTCCAGAGTAACATTATCACCGACTTTCTTCAGAGCATTCACCGGTCCTTTTGTTATTTGTGACTGAATAGCTACAAATAAAAAGAAAACCAAATGCTCAGAAAGGCACCAGTGGCGTAGCCAGGAATTTTTCATGGGGGGGGGGGTTTATGACCGGAAACCCTGTTTTTTGCTATTATTTTTCTTACTTAAATGGAAAAATAATCTTTAAAAAACTTTTTTTCGGAGCCAATGGGGGGTTTTGACCCCCGAAACCCCCCTTGCCTACGCCACTGAAAGGCACACAGAAGACCACCGCAGTCAATAAAAAATAGTAGTAATGATAATGATAATAATTACATACTATTCCATAATAGTAATAATAATAATAGTATTGTTAATAATAATTATAGTGATTATGGCCTTCCATACATTCTGTACATTAAATAATATAAATTAATATTCCTGAGATATCCTTTAAACCTGATGAAAAATCAATAATAATAATTTTAAAAAAATAATCTAAAATATATTTTGGTAAGTCTGTGTGTTTGATTGTTTGTGGCGTTGTAAGCTATGCACGGTCACAGTTTTGAAGCAATTGATCCCAATTCTTCGCCGGGGGGTCGGGCTCGACCCGACACTGGTCAAATGGTAGGTCAGCGAATCTCTGCCACCATGGGGGCCATGGTGGGGTGGCAAAAACCCTAATTTTCCCTGTTGGACATTTCCCTCACAGGCTTATGACAGCACTTTTCTTTCGGTCCCACTCCCATACGCACAAAAGCAGCAGTTGACACCGTTTTAGAGGTGTTTAAGTCAAGCGCTTTTGCCAGTCCTGATTTCACGGGTCGCGTACCGGTGGAGGTCGGAGTGTGGTGGAGTCGGGGAGGGAGGATGGGAGGGTAGGAGGGAGGGAGGGGTGGAATAGCGGATTTTGGGGGGACATTTCCAGAAAACCAAAATTTCACGGGTAGCATACCAGTGGAGGTCGGAGTTAGAGGTGGCGTGTTTTGGGGGATGGGAAGGAAAAATTTGGGGGGTTTCCCCCGAAAATCAAAATTTCACGGGTAGCGTACTGGTGGAGGTCGGAGTTAGTGGTAGCGTGTTGTGTGGGGTGGAGGAGAGTGGGGGGAATTTGGGGGGGATTTTTTCCAGAAAACCAAAATTTCACTGGTGGCGTACCGACGGAGGTCGGAGTTAGTGATGGCGTGTTGTGGGGGGAGGGGGCAGGAGGAGTGGGGGAAAATTTGGAGGGGATTTTTTTCCGAAAACCAACATTTCACGGGTAGCGTAACGGTGGAGGTCGGAGTTAGTGGTGTCGTGTTGTGGGAGGGGTGGAGGACGGTGGGGAGAAATTTGGGGTGAATTTTTTCCCCGAAAACCAAAATTTCACAAGTGGCGTACCGGTAGAGATCGGAGTTAGTGGTAGCGTGTTGTGGGGGTGCAGGAGGGGAGGAAATTTAGGGGGGATTTTTTCACCTTTTGCCACATCATAGTTATCTTTGTGAATGTGGATATAGTTCACGGCTTGAGGCTTGAAATGGGTTCAGATTGAGTGTTTCGAGCATTAAGCTAACACCTCGAATAGATATAAACTGTGGTCGAATATGCGTGCCCAAAGCTTGCATTAAAATAAAATACAGGTTTTTTCTAATAAATTTCAAGTAACCTAGTTAAATAAATTTATACTACAGCAGTGCAGGGGCATATAGGCTATAACATAGGTCTAATATTATATTGGATTACAGTCATATGCCTACAGTCACCATAATGCACCAGAAGCCCCAAATTTCAGTGGAGGGTCCGTGACCGAGACCCAAAATTAGAAAATGGTCCGTGAGTCTGAAAAGGTTGAGAACCGCTGCAATGGTGCCACCAGAGGCGTACGAGACGGGGGTCCAGGGGGCAAATGCCCCCCAAATTTTGGGCAAATGTGTTTTTCGGGCAAAAGAGGCATGGACGGGTCAAACAATTTCGGAAATTTTTTCGGGCAAAACAGGTACGGGAGGATTTTTTCGGGCGCGCAGGGGTAAACAAATTTTTCGGACGGGAAAATCCTAAGAATTTTGGGCGGATGACTAAAATAAAAGGTCGTCAGATTTTTCGGACGGGAAAATCCTAAGAATTTTGGGCGGATGACTAAAATAAAAGGTCGTCAGATTTTTCGGACGGGGAAATCTTAAGAATTTTTTGGGGAAAAAGTCATCAGATTTTTCGGGCCAAAATATTTTTTTGCCCCCCCCCCACTGCCAAAATGTCCCGTACGTCTATGGGTGTCACGACAACTGGTCCACCGACAACTAGTCCAACGACAACTGGTCGGTCCCCAGACAACTCGCCCAACGACAACTCGGCCACGAAATATTGATTCATCGACAAATGGTTAACGACAAAATGTTCCCTGATAATTTTTTAGTCGATGGCTTTGCAGCTGAAATAGAAGCTGAATTGATGAGAAAACGTTTGAGAAATGGAAGCTGGATGAGGGTTCTTTTACAGGTGAAAAAGAAGATGGATTGATGAGAAAGGTCCTGCTCGTAGCCACTATGCCTCAACATAACTTAGCTCATAGGTTGGCTGACTGTGACTTCTTCGATAGCAGGATACTGGAGAGGATTTTATCTACATCTCTTCGCTGCTGAAAGACTTTTCTCACTATTTTCACGAGCATGTCATACTGAGAGCGCTTCTGAAAAGCTCTTCTGTGAGAAGCGCTTTACAAAATAATGGTCAAAATATCATAAGAATGATAAGATTACTTGTAGATTAGATTATTTGTGACTAGCAGCCCAATAGCTGACTTTCCTACATGTATTATGTAGGCTACCTCATTATACGCCTACGTGTGGAATGCTAGCTGTTTCCAGTTAGTTAGAAATTGTCATCAGCGGTTTTATTGTGGCAAAATCGCGACATGGCTTTATCGCATTAAGGCATTTTATCGATGGGTAGTGCCAACATTTGAGAAAATTGATTGTCGTGTCTCGTGGCCTAAACGTTGTTGCAAAAATATACATTAGCCTACATGTTATATGCACAATAGTTATGCACAAACATGTATTCAATGATTTTTATACGTTATCTATAAATTATCTATGAGAAAGGACGTGGATATATTTGGCCCTAATGCACGCTCAGTTTTGCAACTACTGACATGAAACATTGCATATAGATAAACGTTCACCCAGACCATCCAAGTAAGCTATTTTCAGCTCTTTAGTCACTTTAACTTTCAAAATACAGACATTTTAAATTTCGCCATGTTAATTATGCTATCGCTGAAGTATACGACGCCATTTGTAATTTGCACGTTGCTTTTGACGTCATTTTGACGTTCGCCAAAGCTTAGCATGAAACTCAAACGCTCTCAGTGCAACAAGCATGGGAAAAGATAAATTCCGTATAGGCCAGTGAGTATATATATACTAACTAAGAGGAGCGCGCCCCATGCAGACTTGAGCTTAACCAGCATTATTAAACCTTCAAAGCAGAGGATCATAAAATTACCATTTATAAACCCCAAAATGGGCGGCGAAGCCGCCCTACAGAGACGGGTGGACCTGGGTTTAAAGATAATTTCCGTATAGGCCAAAGAATAAGTGCATACAAACTAAGAGGAGCGGCGCCTCATGCAGACATGAGCCTAACCAGCAGAATTACGGAAGACCTTCCAAGCAGAGGGGTATAAAATTGCCATTTATAAACCCCAAATGGGTTTGGGGACGAAAAATCTAAATTTCCCGTGCAACGCCGGGTACCCCAGCTAGTTTGTAATACAAGACGTTGTCATGTGCGATGATTCACAATCACCAATTCAATGACCTTATACAGGCCACATATAGCAAAACTTCAAAGTCTTTGGGGAGCCTCAAGATGTTCCACAATAATTACCAAATAATTACTGTGTGCTTCTTACACCAATTGGCAACTTTCCCTCACTGTTAACAGTACTTGTCAAAGAAAAATAATGTTGCCATGGGGATTCGATCCACCCTAGTGTAGATCTTCCAAAAAATAAAAAACGACATTAAAGAAACTCAGCAAACAATCTCATGTAGGCCTACTAGTTTATATTATGTGTCAATAAAACTTGATTAATTCATTGTTTTCAGCCATGGGCGCCCGCCGAAATTTTGCAGGGGGGACAAAAAAATTACGATAGTCCCGGTTAAATTTTTTAGTAGCAAGAGTTTGAAAAATTCAAAGCTGGAAATTAAGAGTACGGGCATTTTTCAAAGAGGATTCTTGTGCAAATATCTCAGTTTCATTTTGTGTATAATTTTTGATACGAATAGTTTCCTTAGAAATTTGTTTAAAATCAAAGATATATGCTAAAAGTAGTTTCCTAAAGGTGCGCTATGTAAGTCTATAGAATGAACAAATTAATAAATGAAAGAAAAACAGGTGTCAGTTTTCAAGGGGCAAGTGCTCCTATGGCTGCTTCTAAAGCGCCACTCGAAAGCCAATCGCGGGGCACCAGCTTTTTCACATGTGCTGCATCGAGTCAGAAGCCTATTCTAAAGAGTAGCCAGAAAGAGGTCCGAGACTGGTAGTCAGAGCAAAGATATTTGGTCAGAGGGCCAGACCTTACCTTAGACCTTAGTCCTTCCCGTGCAGCTCTGCACATCGGGCAATGCAGAGGGCCAGAGTAACTGTTAATGCGGGTGTTGTTTATGAAGGTGGAGGATCAGATGAGTGTGTTCATCAATTCTTTTGAACAGATCTCTTTGTCAGTTGTGGGTGTAAATCTCGAGGCGTGACAATCACAGCCCCTCATGCAAGTTTATCTACAGTTTGACTTCCCTGGATTCTGTACTGGCAGCTTGAAAAATGGACAAACTTAATGGAGCCTGGCTTATAGCAGACTTGGTTTAATATATAATTAAAATGCTGGTGAATAAGAAAATCTCCCTGAAGTAATTTCAGTGTACTTTGAGAAATTTTCAAATTCTTGCACGAGTATTTAATTTTCGGGCATTTATGATTATTTGCACTACAGCTGGATTCCACTGAAGTAGGGCATATAATATATAGGCCCGCTGTTTGCATGGACGCCTGCAGGAGGGTTGAAAGCCAATGGTCATTGTTACAGTTCTTAGAAAGAGCTTGAACATGCATGGCAGAAAGTTATAAGAGCATGTTTATTTCTATAAAGATCTCTAAACGTATATTTCTGACTTCACTGTCTGTATCATTCATATCATTGGTGCGTTAATGCAAAGAAATTTGTTAAAAACACAAAAGTAGTAGTATAATAAACATGGGTGTCAATTTTGCAGGGGGGGCATGTGCCCCCCTTGCCCCTATCTGCGGGCGCCCTTGTTTTCGGCTAAGTTTGTAGTTATATGGAGGATAATTGGGTAAACGTGTATTTTAGTATCGTAAATTATTTTTACGCTTTTAATAACACAAAAAGCGCCGCAAATTCTTTCTGATAGCGTACATTTCACCAACTGATGTAACAGCACACTTAAAATTTGGTAAGGAGAAGAATATTGAAAGAAAATATGCTTATAAAATGTCACATTTCCCATGCGAAATCGCCGTTCGAATCGCCATTGAACCACAACATATTCGACCAGAAATTTGGGATACGCGCACAAACCATCGACGTATACTGGTCCATGCGACTATAAATAACGTGTACGTCAAGACTTCGGTCCTAAGTTCAAAATGAGAAATGGAAGCTGGATGAAGGTATTTCTAGATCTGAAATAGAAGCTGGGTTGACGAAAATAACGGGGGAGAAATAGAAGCTGGGTTAATAAAAATATTCTAGCCTAAATTGGAGCTGGATTGATGAAAAATAATCATAATCGAAACAGAAGTTGGATTCATAAAACAGCTGATGCAATTGAAAAAGCTGGACTTTTATGGAAATGGAAGTTGGATGAAGGTTCTATAGATGAAATAGAAGCTGGGTGATGGTTCTCTGTAGTTGAAATGGAAGCTGGATGAAGGTTATAGAAATAGAAGCTGGATGAATGTTACTTACTTATTTATGGGTGCTGTATTACTGAACACTTGCCGCACGCAACTTCCGGAAAGGGTCAGAATTGAATAACAACTTCGATCGGCGGTTTGTTATGACCAAATATTACAATTTTCAATCTATTTCCTTCTTTCTAAGAAATTCTAAGTATAATAATACATCAGTCAGGCAATAGCACGTTGGCATAAATATTTTAAGGCGCTTTTTGTGCCATTATAAGAGTGAAAATAATTTACGATACTAAAATACACGTTTACCGATAATTGCAACTTTTCACAAATCGCCTAGCACGAAGTGATTTAAGCTACACAAACATGGCAGTTTTCTTTCAAATTTAAGTTATAATCACAAGTTCCTTGCACCTGTCAATGAAACGACCAGAAAAAACAAAATCGGTTCTAAACCTCCTTTCATTGTTTTATATATCGAAAACCCTGAAAATATTAACAAAATATGTCTACAGTATCAAATGCGCCGCGTGTTGAGATTTCCACTGATATGTATTAATATATATATATATATATATATTACTAGATAGATAAGGCTTCGGCTATTGGTCCATAGACGACGGTGTATCTGCACCACTTCCGGTGAGGGCAGCGTGTGCTTGTTTATTTGCAAAACCATCAACTTTGAAGGTCATTTTCAAGAAATCTGGTCGCTAGCCGCAAAATATAGTTATGTTGATTGTTTTGTATGTCACTCAACTGAAAATTCCTAGGCTATTTTTAAACAAGATTCCTTGGACAAAGCGTAGGATTCCTAAGCGAAAATCCCTGGATTCTCTGGGCAATTCCCAGTATTCCTTGATGCAAATCACAGAAAACTCTTCGCTTTAAAACGCAAATTTCTCACCAATGATACAAAATTGTTTAAAACCAGAAATTTTGAGTATACAAAACTATCAACTTAACTACATTTTGCGGCGACCCACCAGGTTTCTTGAAAATAGTCTGTAAAGTTGACGAATTTACCATGGCCTTACATATGAACAAGCTTGTCTATTACATGTATGTAGTTGTGTACTATAGGCCTACTATGTTTATTGAATTGCATATTTCAATTTTTCGTGATAATATAACATAAAAAATTTTATTCGGCAACCAACTCATTCATTACAGAAAGTAAAATTAGGCTATACATAATTCGTCGCCTCAGAATGATTTTCGCGTATCTCCTTTTTTCAAAATCGAGTTTAGACTGATTTGTAGCAAAAATTTCTTTATCTCTCATCACTTTTATTCGTTAGGAGATACAACAAGTCAATTTATTAATTTATTTAGTTTTATGTCAGAAATTTATAATAGTGCCTCTTCAAGGCAATCTACTCAGAAGCGCTCCCGGCCAAACCACGTCTATATAAAAAAAGTTTATAGGCTTTTAAGAAACAGAGTGGAATGACCCCTGGGAATTAACCCTCGGGCTACCAAGGGGTGGTTGCCACCCCTAGGTTTTTTCCAAATAATTCTTGTTTCGTTTGGAATAAAATTTTGACATTTTAGGTAGCTGTAGAGGGTTCATCTGCACACATTTTGAGGTAAAATTTGTGATTATACTCCATACCGTTCAAAAGTTTTATCCGATATACCCGAGATACCAGGGGGGGGGGGTGGATACCACACACACTAGATTATCGGCTATATCCTATCCGTCGTTTAATGTGAAGAGACTCAAATTATACCATTCTAAAGAGGGAATGTTGGGCTACAGTTCCATGTTCATTGAGTTGTCCTATGACAACCGGAAGTGCTCAAAATAAATTAAAATATATAAAAAATAGATTTTATTTTCGTAAAAAATTCATGTTTTTTCTATTTTAGCGTATCCATAATTTATTTTTGAAGAAAAATAAATTGTGCCATTCCATAGAGCGTATGAAGGTCTATTTTTTCATACCAATTAATTTGGCTTTTGATGACCGGAAGTGCTCAAAATAAATTAAAATGTGTGAAAATGTTGGGTTTTTACAACGCAAATCGATATTTCTGTATAAACTTTGTCACCAGGTAATGAACATATAGCTGAAACAGATATTGAATATGAATACATACATACACACATGCATACATACATACATACATACATACATACATACATACATACATACATACATACATACATACATACATACATACATACATACACGTATGCATACATACATACCTACATACATACATAATTACATACATGCATTCATACATATATATTTCCAAACATACAGACATACATACATGCATACATGCATACATACATACATACATGTATACACACATGCATACAAATATACATACATACATAGTTACATACATAATTACATATATGCATGCAAGCACGCATGCCTTCGTACATACATTCATATATACATATATATATATATATATATATATATAAACATACATACATACATATCTGCATACATACATACATACATACATAATTATTAAGACAAATGTTCAAACCACACAGAATCTAATATTCTGCCCATGCAAAAGTGCACGTTTGTGGAATCAATGGGTCCCAAGGTAAAACTTGTATAATTTCGAGGTATATTCATATATTCTTAAACTTAAATATATATTTTGTGCAGAAATGAATGCTCTATCCAATGGTGTATTGCAAGTTATGATATCTCAAACCAAACCCAAAATCCAGGAGGTGGTAACCAAAAATACCAAGGTCCCGCACAAAAGGTGAGAAAGTAATCAGTGGAAACTCTAATGCTAAGGTTTTTATATCGATTTTTGCCATATATATATATATATATATATATATCATAAATTGAATAATGTAGTTTGGTGAAGATAATTGTTGAACTGTGATTAATATTCACGGGCAATTTAATTCTGATCTGGAGCGTTTCGCGCGGAAAAAACTATAGTGGTAAAGGTAATTTGCCAATCATACTACATTCATTGCGGTTCCACCTCTTTAGAACTAATTCCCAACATCACTACGACAATGATCTGACCCATCCTAAGAACTCACCAAGACTCTTCCTCTTGCTATTCCCCACAGGTCTTTCACTCGAAACTCAAAACGCTGCTTTTTCATCGATCATATATCCTGATCCTTCCACCTCCCCCTACCTCCCACATCGTTTCAACACCAAACATCATCCACCATAGCCGTCTGTCTAATCCTCGCTTGACTCTCCGGATCTTGACCCCATGCCTACCGATTTGTTTTTACTGAGCACCTTTGAATAAGCTGGATTCCGCGACCTGGCTTTTGTGGGTGCTGTATAAATTTGGAGTTTACGATTACGATATAGAACCTCGGTGGGAAAAGGCTAACCAGGACGTTTATGTGAGTGAAGTCGCTGCAATGCTTGCGTAAGCCAGTCTTCAACGGCAAGTACGAGTGCATCTAAATTCCAATGCCAGGCGGCAGAAGCCGTAACGCGCTGCATCTTAGAATGTAGGCCTAAGGCCCTAAGCGCTCAAACCAGCGCTTAAATTCCATTCTGCCAGACCACAATAAGGTGCACGGACATTTGAACGGTGGTCATTTGAACGGACGACACTAGATGGCGACACTTTAACGGGCGACAGATGAACGAGCCCACAATAGAATGAACAGGCGACACTTTACCGGAACGTTATAAAATTATTATCGAGACCACAAATGAACAATTCACAAGAAAAATTCCCATTTAACCCATTTACAGCTCTATGGTCGTCGGCCATTTTGGCCGCGCGATTTAAGTCTCTTGTCACTACGATGGATTATTGTGTCTGTGGCAATTGTCACTCGAACATTGCCCGACATTTGGATTTCTACTGACGTCGGGAGTGCGCCTATGACTTCACCAACTTCGATTTGTGAATGTCTGCACGGCAACTCACGCCGTAAGTTGTTGGCGAGGACCATCACTATCTACGTCCGCCATTGGACGGGTTCACTCTTGCAACCTGCAAGGGGTGCGAGGTTGTTTACAACACCATCAACTGGGCCATCTTGCGAATGAGTGCCTGCATAATACACGAACAGGACTTGTGAAGGCTGGACGCAGCATCATGTCATCCACTGGGAACCGTGCCGAAGTGGTGCTTCGCGAGTTGTATAGCACCGCCAGTCGCAGTCCTCTGTTCCAGATGCCTCTCGACGGATGAGGGACTCCAAATGCCGCTCTACCATCTGCATTGAACGAGAAACTGTCGGCTGAACTGTTCGGCGTGTTCGCGTCTGAGTTCGTCGCTGGTGGACCGTTCCTCGAGTGGCGTTTACCCACAGATGACTCTGTCCGTTGTAGTGACAGTAACATCGGAGACTAGAGCAGGGATGGGCGCCGCTGTTGGCTGCCAGATCTTTTTTTCTTTTTTTTAGTGTTAACTACCGAACCCGCTATGTAGCCGACCTGCGTGTCGTGCGAACCGGGCCGTATTTCGCATAACCTGTATCTGTAATCTTTCTGCGGTTTGTCAGATCGAATTTTTATTAAACGAATATACACACACCGCCGCTATGAGAAATAGCCACCGTATCAAGCTGCAGCTGATAGTAGGCCTATATCATCACAATGATGCCAATAGACTTCTCAGAGTGCAATTTTATTTAAATTATTTGTTGTGACCTAGTTTTAGGACGTTGCGTTTTCGCAACAACGGCAGAAAAGGTGAACTTTATCTATGCCTATAAACATAGGCGTACGGGACATTTCGGTAGTGGGGGGCAAAAAAAATTTTGGCCCGAAAAATCTTATGACCCTTTTTTTTAGTCATCCGCCCAAATAATTCAGGATTTTCCCGTCCGAAAAAACTGATGACCTTTTTTAGTCATCCATTCAAATATTTAGGATTTTTCCGTAAATCTTGACAAAATTTAGGTTTCATTACCCCTGTGTGCCCAAAAAATCCGCCCGTATCTGTTTTGCCCGAAAAAAATTTAGAAATTTTTTGCCCGTCCATCCCTCCTTTGCCCGAAAAACACATTTGCCCGAAATTTGGGGCGCATTTGCCCCCTCTGGACCCCCGCCTCGTACGCCTATGCCTATAAATGTGAATGTGAGTAGTAGTATCAGTGCGGGTTTAAACACAATAGATCAGTCCCACGCCTTCTATTGTTCTAAACAATAGCCTTTTGTTCTCCGACGCCTGCAGCCCTATCGTGCTAGTACCGCACACAATGGCCCATTGTTCACCGACTTTCGGCTGTCCATTGTGTTAGAAACCGTCCTATTGTATTCGGATAATTAGCATTGATATCCGACACGCCCAACCCTAATTAGCATTGTTAACCGACGCTTCCAGCCCTATTGTGCTAGTATCGCACACAATAGCCCATTGTTGGCCTACTCTCGGCCGTCCCATTGTCCTAGAAACCTGTCTATTAGGCCTGTACTCCGGTAATTAGCCCAATCGTGTAACTATTCCAATCAACGACCCATTGTTGGCCGACTATCGGCCACTCCATTGTGATACAAACGGTCTATTGTACTCGAGTAATTATAATTGTTAGCCGTCGCTCGCAGCTCTATTGCGTTAGTATTCCATTCAAGGACCCATTGTTCGCCGTCTCTCGGCCGTTCCATTGTCCATGAAATCGAATATTGTCCGTGTATCAAACCTAATTAAATCGTTCTTCGCCAATCAAACCCTACCATTGTATCCAACACGCGTGTAAAGTCGTAATTGGCCTAATAATCGAGCAAATTTATGCAAGTTCACGCGCGAAAACCATGTGGGGTAGTCACGTGATGCATCGATATTTCAAAACACGTAACCCAGCGCGAGCCAATCACAGCACTGGGTTACTTCCTTAGCAGCCATCACAGCATTTGTTTACACAACAACCAGTCAAGATGCGCAATAAGATTTTACAAGTTGGACTCACACCTAGACTGCAACGTGTTCGAGCGTCGGTACAGAAATTTTAAAATTTAAGAGAACATATAAATAATTTGTACTCAGAATCATTAAAAAACAAACGTATAAGCAAAATTTCAACAAAATTAGCATGCCTGAATACATTTATATGCAAAATTGTTCACATTTTGAAATGAATTACACTGTTACATAAAGCATATAAAACAGTTAAATGAAGCATTATAGCTGTTTCAAGTGCAAAAGTGCTTTAGGCAAGTTTTGTGTAGTAGATTGTTGGCCTAACTCTCTATATGTGGACCGATATTTCATTTCTCTCAAACTTTCCGCACACTTTCATTCGCACAATGCACTGCGTTCCAACAGATGGAGTTTAGTGCTAAAGTGCAAGTGAACACACTTTCTGGTTCATACAGTCAGCTTTCATTTCCCTAATAGACACAGCTATGTGTTCAGATCCATGCCCTGGCCCTCGCTTTTCTATATTGAACAGCTTGACCAAAGGAAGGGAAAATCTTCACATTTGTTGGCCTGTATCGTCTCAATAGTGGTATATTTTGCTCATCTACTGTCGCAGTCTCATAGTGGTAAAGAAAGTAGTCATAGTAGCCTATAAAACATAGTGGCTGCAATGAACCACCCACACCAAGTTGAGGACTCAAGACCCCAACTCCATTATAGGTCTGACTGAGTAAAGTAGCCATGTGGTGTATTCAACGAACAATCTTTGTAGCCAACAAGGCTCAGTTGCAGTCTGAGAGTGGTAAAGAAGTGTTGGAATGACCACAATAATTTTGCCAGTAGGAATCAACTAAATTGACAACCAATATGCCTCCTTACTAATCCAGGGCTCCAGGCTTTGGATCCATGAACCAGCTCATCCGTATGGATGTGAATGAGAGCAAAAGTCGAGTGGTGTATTCAACATAGTACGATACCATTGACTACCATTAGGCCTACCTGAATTTGTAGTAGGCGGTTAGGCCTAACTGAAAAATGCTACAGGGATGCTATAATTCAGCACAATGCACAACGACATTTCTTGAGCTTGGCTGATACCTTAGAAAAGAATGACAAATTACATGGCGACTAATATTTTTCCTTATTTATTCCAAATAAATTATAATAAATTAAATTATTAAATTTAATTTTCTAGCAACTGCATACATCAGAATGAGTGCATTTTGACCATTATTTTTGCACTACATTGCATAGGCCTAGTAGATCCTGGACGATTTCTATATATGTGAAATATTCATGTAGGCTATACATGTATACATAGGCCTAATGTAGCCTACAGTTGAAGTTGTCAATAAATTTTTCAGCCAAATAACATCATATAACGCTAACACTCACTCTGAGTGATGATTCTGCCTACAAACCGCCGTTTATACTTCTTTTCAAACAATATCTGACTAAAATACCACACAAGAAGCAAAACTGCATGTATTGATCTTCGCGTACCCATTCGTGCCTTGCGTCTCCAAAAATGGGACAGCGCTTCAGTGATAAAATGCATATGTTATATTTTAGTAAAATGAATTTGATCTAATTATTTATTTAATAGTATATACTAACCTTTGTGAAACCAAAGACAGATCTGTAGAAATACGCACACATTTTTGTAAATAAGTAGCGGAAAGTCCGCAATGTTTACATTTGTTAAAATAGGTCAATGGCGTGATTAAAAACACAATTTTCAGTCGATAAAGAATTTTTGGTGCGCATTTTGTGTCAGAATCACTTTATTAGCATGTTGGCATGACGGCTCTTACATTAAAGTGCGTCTTCAATGCATATTTAATTTTATGTGAATTTTTGAAGTGGTGTCCCATTTTTGGGGACGCTAGGCACTAATGAGTTAAGAACAATTTCAAACATATCGAGAGACGGAATAGAAGCTAAAACGACAAGTTCACAGCTAAGTCATTGGCCTAGCAGCGCTAGAGAAGTTAACGTGGTTGGTTCATTTTCTAAGACGCAACATTTTAGAACGTCGCTTTTAAAATATGCCCGTTTATAAAGAGCTATTCACACATCGAGCAATGTTTCCAGGGCAGAGCATTGCTCAAAGAGCTGTGCCACACGGCATCGGCAATGGACAGAGGACGATGGAAGAGTCTAGTGAAGATGGCATCAGACGCCTACGGGCGTTGAGCCCATGGTTGATGATGATGATGATGATGATGATGATGATGATGATGATGATGATGATGATGATGATGATGATGATGATGATGATGATGATGATGATGATGATGATGATGATGATGATGATGATGATGATGATGATGATGATGATGATGATGATGATGATGATGATGATGATGATGATGATGATGATGATGATGAATTTGATCTATGTTTGTAATGGCACTAACAAAAAATCAACAAAGGTTTGCAACTTACAAGTGAAAATCCATTGCATATAATTATGTAAATTGGCGCAAACCTTTTCCTAATAGAGCAAACCATTCCTTCCTGATTTTTTTAATAAACATCCATCTATTCACGTTAAACATTATGTCCTTCTAACACGAAAGTTTACAGACGAAACCCTTTAACTCGTCAGCCTCAAACGGGATAGACACATATTGCAAGAACAGGATGGCCTTTCACCATGCAAGAACTGTCAGACACATGGGTTATGATACAGAAGTTACCCGGCCGTTTACAAAAATCTAGGGTAGCATGTCGTTTTAGACATTGCAGCAGGTTGCTATGTTTGCATTGTACTGCAACAGGTTATACTTATACTTGTGTTATTTTAAGGAGATTCATTTGGACGTTAACAATAAACATTGGACACAAATTCAGAAGATATCCAGAAATTACTTAGAATTTCTTGTTTTTGGCAGATTTCTTAGGTTTTATGCTCTCGTATGCATCTGATGGCGACAGTTCCGTCTGTTGAAGACTTTCATATTCTGTTAAAGCAGATTCGTTTTCGTTCAATTTGTCCTCGCCAGTTGCTCTGTTATAGAAACTTTGTCCAGCAACATCAACGCTAGTGGGAGTTGTCAACTGTTCATAGGTTGGTCCGGCATTCGAATTTTGCGACAAGAGAACATTGAGAGGTTCGTATTGTGAAGTATGTGAATCGCCTCTATTGATTCGTCTCTTTTCAGGATCTTCTATTCCGCTCGGTTTATTATCGTCTAACGTAGAAGAAGTTGCATCTGGATTAGAATTTGATAAGCAATCATGGCATAACATGGAAATAATATTATCAGTAGTTCAGCTGTCATTTGCGTAAATCACACCTATGAATTTTTTCCTACATTCGATTAGCACATATCCTGCTGATTAATGTTATCCTCTAGGTCTAAATAGCGATAATAGGTTATTGCGAAAAATAATGAAAACAGAATACTTAATCGTTTGTCAAAGTGTCAAAATGAAGAGAAAGGGGAAGTTCCAATTTCCCACAATGGGCAATATCGTATCACAATTATGATCTTATGCCTACTCAATGTGTTGAGGTTTAGGTGACCAGAGCAGTGTCTTTTGTTACCAAAATGTAGCTGGAGATAAGCCTAGAGCATGCTGGGATGCCATCAATCAGAATTCTGATTGTAAAAATCCATTAAATAAGTCATATTTTGTAAAGCCCAAGTTCAAGAAAAATTATTATCAGCGCTCCCGAGTAGTCATAAACAGGAAGGCCGCAGGATCAAAGAATGCATAATGGCATAAGTCAATCAATTTTGAGGGAAATAGGGTAAAAGACACATTCAGTCACTTCTAATTTTGAAATAAATCTTTTTCAAGGACATAGGAATAACAATGGCTTAAGAGGGAGGGCGGGGGGAGGGAGGGAGTGTGGGTAGGTGTGTGGGTGGGAGGGAGGGTGGGAGGCAGTGAGAGATCTGAATCTGAAATAGAAAGGGTAGTTCCTTTTTCCCACTAGGATTAGCCTAGTAGGCAATATCGAATGAGAGTTAGAATGTTTTAAATAGCTTACTATAATAAAAAAATTATACGTCGAGGCTTAGTTTAACAGAGCACGGTGTTCCCTAGCACATGGAGATAGACCTATTCGCAAAATGTTAAGGTGCCACCGATAATAATTCTAGATTTTGGTACACTTAAAAATTATAATAATAAACTTAAATTTACGCGTTTACCTACTATTTTGTAAATTACCTATCTTCGTTCTTGTAATCCATTCATATCTCCTGCAAAGGACACCGAAGAGAATCCAGACAAAAATCATCATACCACTGACTCCGATGCCAACACCAACTCCAATTGAAACTCCATCTGTCAAAACATCAGATATTGACTTCATTACGAAGACGAACTTAGGCAAATACTAAAATAGCCTAGATTAACTTAGTTTAGTCAGTTATGATGAATAATACTAAGCTTACCTGGGAGGGCACTAGTAGTGGTCTAACTACGGGTTATAGGACAATTTTAAGCCCCGATAGTATGGTGGAACTCTATGCACTGCAGGCACTGCACGCCCTCATCCCACCCACCCCACCACCGCTTAACTGATGTCCGACACGGATGATCGAGCACAAGGATTGTCTATACGTCACACATGAGCACATGA
>OX457045.1:4733154-4891152 GCA_949752735.1 Lumbricus terrestris
AGATACAGAGTTAGGATCTGAAAGAGGAGAACGTGTGATGACAATATCCTAATGAAGAATTATGGCTGTACTCCTCCATCGACTTCCATAGAGCATCGGTCTTTAAAGACAAGCTGATATCAAACCACTCGAGGAAGGTAATGGAAGTGTTGCAGGTGTTGCATTCCAGAATCTTCTGGAAAGGTCCCACCTCCCATTAAATTTTAAGGAAAGAATTCATAGGTTAACATTATATACCGCAGCGGTTCTCAACCTTTTCAGACTCACGGACCCCTTTCTAATTTTGGGTCTCGGTCGCGGACCCCACAGAAATTTGGTGCCTCTGGCGCATAATCGTGATAGTAGGCCTATGATACATAATCCAACATAGCCTAATATTAGGCCTATTTTATAGCTTATATGCCCTGCACTGCTGTAGTTCAAATTTATCTAACTAGTGAGATTCTTTGAAATTTATTAGAAAAAAACTGTATTTTATTTAAATACAAGCGTTGGGCACGCATATTCGACCACAGTTTATCTATTCGAGATGTCAAAATAATGCATCAAGCTAACTCTTGCATGGATGCAACGTACACGTGTACATCTTCAATGCATATCACTGGTCAGTTCAATGATTTCGTTCAATTCCGATGTTGGTAAATTCCACAAATCAACGTTTGCAAGAAATGGACTGGAAACCAACGAAAAACTGCATGTGAACGTTCAAATTTCCAAAGTAGAAGTTGAACTGATCCAGCAATGATTGAATATGTCCCAAAATTAGATTAACAAATTTTAGAAGATTGATCTGTGCATTTCCTCATTTCAATGTGAATTCATGCAATGGATCAAATGTGTCAAAGTTACCTACGACTGTCCGTTTTGCACCAGAGATCAAGTTTTTGTAAAAGCAGACACTTTATCACTAGGCCTAAGGATGATTTGATTTGTCTGAATCACTTGCGTAGAGGAATTCAGCTAGTGTATTTAGCTGTTCGAAAATGCCAGCCAGGTAAGCCAGAGTTGAAACCCATAATTATGAGTTCTTATTAAAATGAATTGCAGATTTGCAGGCTGAGGTCTTTTTCTCTAATAAATAGGCTATAGGCTACTATCAAAGCATCCCGAAATCTAGAAAGTCTGTTACCCGGTACTGTAGCCTACATACTTTCCACTTTGATAACCAGCGAACTTCGGCAGGCCTATACATCAGTAACTGTTCATGATTTCCATATCCGAACATAATGTAACAAAACAACGAAAATTTAGTGGACGTGTCTTGACGAAATCAACCATTTTTTATGGCCCGATCGATATTGTTAGTTTCATGTCGCCATTGAAAAGGAGAAATATTGAAAAATTGACAAAAAATTTCTGTTTCTATGTTTTTAACTAAGAAATATTTAATTTTCAGGACTTGTTCGCGGACCCCCAGGTAGATGGCTGCGGATCCCCAGGGGTCCGCGGACCCCCGGTTGAGAACCGCTGATATACCGTATCAAGAGATTTTGACATATTATTATTTACCAGGTGGCGCTATTGTGAAACAAGATACACCAAGCGATTGCAAATTCATTTGGGATTACATAGAACTAAAAATATGTTACGATAGTCCAGTTACTTCTCAAGATATTAACACGAAAACGCTGGGGTCCGCGCGAACCGCATTTACCCAAATCCCAAGTCGCATAGCACTTCAGAGATATTTTGTTTCCGTAAACTGGAAGATGGATGATCGATGAAAACATGATATTACTGCTGACGTACGGTATGTAGTATCATTAGAAGTTGGATGAGCATATTAATTAACAGAAGTAGAAGTCGGATAAGCGAGAAAATCATGGCTTTAAGCTAAATTGTTACCGTAAAATTAGAGACTGGATGAACGGTCAACATATTTTTAGTTGAAGTAGAAGTTGGATGAATAACGGAACTGTGTTATAGTAGAATTATGCATTGTATGAGCGGTTGAAAAATGACTAAGACGTGTTTTAAGTAATTTTAGGCCATACGGCTTGGGATTTGGGTAAATGCAGCCCGCTTGGGCATTCATGTATAAAAAATACCTTGGGCACTAAAGTGCTAACTTACTGTTAATATGCGTACAAATACAATTTTTGCACAACTGAATGGTTTCTCGTCATTGCTTTTTTACAATCTTAAAACAACTTCATTACTACATGGCTTCCCGATTTTGGCGCCGGAAATTTATTAGTTCTTGGTTATTTTCTGTAAGCTTACCATTTGTTATCATTTCTGCAAAGTGTGTCCTGGTCATCAATTCAGGACCATCTTGTGAAACAGGAAAAAGCTGCTTCCAGTGCTGAAAAGTCAGCTTATATGAGCTAAATACTCACGTCTGCAATTATTCATTATAATAACCCAGCAGCAGCAGAACTGAGCTGCTGAACTCCATACATAAAGATATTATTATTGTGATTATAAATAGGACTATATATATATATATATATTTAAATCTTAACACACTCTTATATCAGTGCTGAAATAATTGAGTAATTTTGCTAAAATTGCATCTTAAAAGGGTATCATTACAATGTGAAAACTCAGAAAGAAATTATTATTGTAAGTGAAGCCTAGATTTTTATTGAAGTCTTTGGTCACTCATTATTATCAGCACGGAAAAAGTACTGCTATTTTGCTAAGATGACAGCTTGAAATGCCAACATTGCAATGTGGAAATTCAAAAAGTTTCTGATGGGGAGGGATTTCGTGTAGGCCTCTCTCGGCGCAATGCAGCTCACGAGCGTCCTCGGGACGCTTGATTGTCTCCCACCCAGTGGAGGGGGCTAGATTAGACACTGCATACCCCCAAGATTAATCCACACACTGTATATTCAAAGAACCTTGCATATCCCTAATTGTTAGGGGTTTCTTGCCTTCGGCAATCGCGGCTTCGAGCGTTTCGCGCTCGCTATTATTACTCCTACAGTCCCCCCAACTTTTAGGGGGGGTGGTTGCGCCTATGTTCATAACCGTTCGTATTTCTCTGCTGCCGCGTGCGTTTATATAGCTTCCGTAAACTTAGAACCGATCTTCGTTTAGAACTTCAAGAGATAGAAAGAGTTCCCACTTATTCCAAACTCTACCGGGCCATAAAACCAAAGTAGTTACGTACGTAGTTGAAGAGGCGCAGGGACTTCAATCGTCATACTATGAGATGTCACTCTTCCTTTGACTGTGTTCGTGGCTGTGCAAGTGTATTGATCTCCAGGGTCGCCATTAATCACCAGAGTATCACCATCAATAACACATCCACTCTTCAGATGTGTCCATTTGAACGTTGGAAACGGACGTCCATCGGCTGTGCAACGAACCTTGTCTCCATTATGGTAAGGACTAGATGGCGAAACAGCGATCTTTTCAACGGGATCTGCTCCAACAAAGCATTAACAACATGAAGAGAACAGACAAGATGCCATACAGTGTATGCATACACACACACACACACACACACACACACACACACACACACACACACACACACACACACACACACACACACACACACACACACACACACATACAGACACATGCATGCGTACATTTCCAAAATCTAAGTTCAAAACTGTTGTCACTCGATCTGAATCAGAGCAACAGTATTAATAGATATCTTAAACAATGTTGTAATAGCGGCGCTAGAGAAATCATCGCCTCGGATTAACCGTAATGCATATGGCAAAATAAGATGCTGGATGGTGGGCCGTATTGTTGGTCCGACGTTCAGGCCAGTCTATACAAAACTGCCGAATGAGAGGGTGATGAAGAAAGGGGGAAAGCGAGGAGTTGATATGATGAGCATGGTAATGTCGTGAATAGCCTACTTTACACATGTAGGCTACATTGTAGGCTACACCTGCACGCACTTGGATAGGCCTACATAGATGAACAAGCAAATACATAATAATACTTTCGGAAACAGTGTATCACAAGTAGGCCTACGCCAAGCGAGCTCTGCAGACTTTAAGATTAGCCTAAGTTCCGCAGCGGGCGATCTAGGGCGTAACTTCAGTTGTCTTACTCAAACTGTGAATGTTATGCAGCTTCATTATTAAACGTTCGACATACCGGTGTCTAACTGTCTAAGCGCTAGGTGAAAAGGAGTTTCTTGTTTCCCCCCTGTTTTTCGGAGATTTTTTGGTAAATAAGTGATTAAGTTATAATCCTGTATATAGGTGGGATTTCACGAAGTAAGCCTACTGGTACCATCATTTGTTTGACGTGGAAAGGGTTCTGGAGATTACGATAACAAATTATTATAAAGTAAAGGAAATGAACTCACATGACACATTCAATTGCGGTGTACTGCAAACAACCAGGGTAGCAGCGGAACTGTCGAAGTTAGCAGCTGTATTTGGGAGAAAAGACGCTCTGCACATACGTGGCGTGATATTCTCCTTCCTTGCTTTTCCAGTGAGTGTTGAATTAACAGTTTGTGACAAACTCTCATCTGTTGTCTCTATCTCATCAACAGTTTTATTTTCAAAAGACAGAGTCACATTCGATGGCTCAATGGATTTATCTGGCACGTTGATGGAAGTCCGAAAGATGTAACCATCACCTTCAGTCAATTCATTAATCGACGTAAACTGCTCGCATGATTCTGTCACATCTACATGACAGTGCAAAATTGATAAACTCTAGGCTATCTAAACGGTTACATTCAAAATTTCTATTATTATTATTATTTTTCTACTGTCAGAGCGCTTTGAGAGTTCCACACTCCTATCAGGAAGTTGATTATCCCTGTAGGGACATTGAGAACGTCGTTTACTTGCAATTCCACAGCGTCATCGATGCTCCGTATAATAATAGTATCAGGGCTTTTATCGTGCAGTTCTACACAAAAAGTTTAGTTCTAAACGGATTTGTACCGTTATAGAAGCACTTCTGAGCAGGGAAAACTATTTTTTTTCAGAGGTCACTGACCTCCGACTGGAATTTGGGAGTAATTTACTACGGCGGATGGGAAGGGAAAGAAGCGATTATGCAGTTCTAAACATTCCTTTAGAAAAGTCCCGTGTAGCATATGTGGTCATTCTGAGTTTTGTGACTGGCATAATATGTTGACTGGTGACTTTGTGACTGGCGTAATATGGTGACTGGTGACTTTGTGACTGGCATAATATGCCAGTCACAAAGTTCAGAAATGCATTGTAGACGTCATATCAATATGTATTCTCCGTCTTTCCTTCCTCCGACCATCCGTGCACCGTCCCTCAATGGGCTCTTATCCTCAGTCTCTTCCACTTCCACGACCTGTTGGGTAACCTAATTGGGTTATCCACCATTGCACAGTGATCGATCCCTCTATCCATCCCTCGCTAATTCCATGATCTATCCATTCCTCCTTTCAGCCGTGTCTTCTATCGACCTGTCTGGTCGTCGACCGCTGAAAAGTGAACGTGAACCATCCTGAGTCCGGCCCGATGTGCGAGAATCGAGCGAAACAGCATAGGCCTAAGACGACAAACGCACGCACTTAAACGTAATTCACTGAGAATCCAGCAAACCTATCCAGCCAGTCAACCACTCTAACCAGTCGACATATTTAATAAGTTTATTTACCTAATCAGTCGACCTATTTAACCAGGCAACATTCTTTAGGTCTGCTGCCTCCCGGCAGGTCCAGATGCCCAACGACGCCACTCTTCCCGGTGTTGTGCCTTTTCTTTGAGTTTTCCATATCCATCCTCCATCATCCAGTCCAAGAACTTTTCCCTCGGTCTTCCTCTTCCTCTCTTCCCCTCCATTTTGCCATCCACTATGTCCCTTTGCAAGGAGTTGCCTCTCAGTAGCCTACATGTCCTATCCAGTTCTTTCTGTAATTTTGTCATTTTGCATTTTCTTGGGAAAAATAGAGAGGTGGTTTCCCGTTGCCTTCCTCTCGGTTTTTTTTATTCAGACACCATCTCTAGCGTCGTATCTTCCACTGTCCGTCCTTTTCTTCCTTCTCCAGGTGTGTTGGGTTCGCTTATACCGGCGGAAGCTCGGTCGTCCACCACGCACTTTACTTCCACAGAAGGACCGCGAGTAGGTGGCGTGGCGGGCAGTTGAGGGGCAGAGGTTTTGTGAGACGCATGCCACCCCCATTTCCACCCCCCAGGCAACATATAATTATTTAATCAGTCAATCTAACTAACCATGCAATCAACCAATAACTAGTCAACCGCAGGGGAGGATTCAGGGATGGCCAATCCTGCCATGACCCCATTGAGAAATTTCCATAGGACGTCGCCTCCCCTCCATCAGGTTTCAAGAGGCTTTCAATCAGTGCAGCGGGAACAGGGAGGTGAAAGAAAAGAGTAGCATATGACTAAAAAGTAATTAGATTTAAAATTGTCACGGTTTTTTTAAGTTTTGGAAGAAAGACTAAAAAGTCTTATTTTTCAACAACAAAAACAACGAATTTTTCCCCAAAATTTTCTTTGTCCGCCTCTGGTCGACCGACGTGCATCTAGGCCTAACTACTCCAATAGCTCTTTCTGTGCTAACCCACAATGCAAATAAACACCACACTTGATCGGTTCTAGGAAAAATGGTCTTAGGACGATCGGTCATAAGGACGATGGGTCATAGGGTCAATCGATCTTAATTACGACTATCGCTCATATGCCGTAAATAACCTACATGAATCTTATTTATGAAACAATTAAACCGTTGGCAAATCGATAATCTTCTTTAGATAATTCCTGGTAGGTATCAATCAGGGACATTCAGCGTTTTAAACAAATACAAGAGACGTAGGCCTATATTAGGCTAATAACCTGCAGGCCTCAGCTGACTGAAAGAACTTAAAGATAGGCTACTTGGAAATGATTGTAGGCTATTAGTGTGAAGTGTGAAAAACACACTTAAAAGACACACATTGAATGTTGCGGAATAGTAAAACTTTTACGCGTAACTATGTTGCCCAGCAATAAAAGGCCATGAAACATATCAAGACAACCACTTGCAGTGACATAATAGTTGTTATAGTAGGCCTATATAGTTTAGTAGGATATCACAGGCAGCAAGTTTTATTACGGATGTGGATTCGGAATCTCCAAGCGATTAAATCCAACGTTATTGTGAACGGGTTCGAACGCTTTCAGCATGGGCGGAGTTTGGTTTCCTTTGGGGGTGGCTAAAAAAACTTGGTCCAGAACGAGCGGCGCCGACAATATTTTTTCGTGTCGGCCCAAAAAGGGTGATGACCTTTTTTAAATTACTATGTATTTTCCGGCCGAAAAATTAATGACCCTTTTTTAGTCATTTGGTTGGAAGTTCTTGGGGGGGCTAAGCCCGAAATAAGATACCATTTACACGGTAAAAACATGAATCTGGGGCTTCTTGGTGGGGTTTAGCCCCCCGTCCCTGATAAACTCCACCCATAGCTTGCAGTGGCATCTTCAGGCTCTGTCTGTTTTGCTATCGTTATGTCGATTGTAGCTCTTTAGACATTTACGTATTTTACATAACACCCTAAATGATCTAGCAAGTGGTTGTTCATGTTTCTAACCTCTTCAATAAGAATATATATAGGCCTATATATATATATATATTCATGTTTCTTAAATCTTCAATAAGAATATATATAGGGTCACTAAGGTGACACGAAAGTTCATTCAACGTTTTTAAAATGCGTTGTCTCAGTAACGGCTTCATATTTCTTTATAATATTTTGCCACTGTATAGCCTACATAAGTCAAATGAAAGACACCTGTACAAATTTGATAATGATCCGGTGCGTTGTTGCCATTTTTTATTTTTTAAAAATGTAAAGATGACCAATTTTGCGGAAAAATGCGTTCATCAAATGAACTCAGGAAAGAAAATGTGTAGGCCTAGCCTCGTACACAAGTGTGACAAGACGCTGTTGTTACCCATAGACATACAAATGTAGGTCAGTGGCGGATCCAGAACGTTTCGAAGGGGGCCAAATTTTTCGGTCTTGGGCAAGGACAAATTTCATCTTTAGTCGCCGGAAAATCTGATGACCTTTTTTCAGTACTTTGGCCAATTTTCTCACGGAAAATATACCATTTTATCTGCCCAAAAAGTTGATGACCTTTTTTGTCATTCGGCCAAAATTTCGGGCAAAAAGAGACCATTTTTCAGAAAAACCACACCATTCTCCCAGTCATAAAAGGCGATGACCTTTTTATTTATTTATTTTTAGTCATCATAGACCACTTTTTAAAAGGTTTGCCGAACTGATGGGGGGGGTAGGCACGTCCACTTTCCACACCAAAATGGCTGGTGAGAAATAAAGAATTTTCTAAAATTGGGGAGGCATGGCCGGATTGGCTCCCTGGATCCGCCCCTGACGTAGGCTATTAGCGTACAGTATCTACTTTCTGTCTAATGACAGCACTGGCTATACGGCATAGACTGGATCAGCGTGTGAAGTGTCCCGACTGCTGCCGATCTCCACGCTCGTTGGAAGCAACGTTTGAGCTGATCAACGTTTATTGGCTCAGGATCTTTATAAACGCTGAGAGATAAAATACCGTACTCCACAAGTTCCAAGTCAATAGGCCTCTCTGATAATCGCGACTTAACGTTATAAAAATCATCTTTGATTACTTTAGGGCGACAAGCAGATAACGACTGTCATTTAATAATAATTTATTATAAACTCTTTATAACAGCAAGCTCTGTACTAAAATTAAAAAACCCGAACCGTCAGCATGCCGACTGGTTATCTTGCATAGAATTAGCGTAAACAACTATCTGATTGGCCGTATTTCTCCGAGCACAAATGTTGTATGTCCACAAGGGCCCCAGGCCCCACATATCAGATTTGTGCTCTGCGGATTTTTACGAAGAGGACGTACGACATTTTGTAACTTGTGCATTGTACCATGAAAACGACGTGAGCAGGACATATGACCATTGTGCCCTGAAGCCTAATGCCATTACCTATTATAGAATCGCTAATAACATGGATTTTGAAAAATGTGGACACCCATTTGCCCTCTATACAATATTAAGATTAGATTAGATGCGACTTACTGATGACAACAAGAATGGAGCTCCTTGCCACTTCACCCACTGTTAGCACACAACTGAATCTTCCAGAGTCGTTAATCTTCAGCTGTGTAATAGTGAGGCTGCAACCACCAGCACTGCTAATGCTGTATCGTTCACGGGGAAAGGGCTCAAGTATTATGCCATACCCGAAGACTTTTATCGGTGACTGTGCTCTTTCCATCTTCTTCCATTCGACCTGGTTACAGTTGTTACTGCTCGTGACACATTCCAGCGTAACACTGTCACCAACTTTTCTCAGAGCATTCACCGGTCCTTTTAGTATTTGTGACCGCACAGCTATAAGAAAACGAAAATCAAATGCTCAGAAAGTCACATGCTACAGATGACCATCGCAGTTGTGTGTTTGGTTCAGCAGGCTAAAAGCATTCTAATATTAGGCCTAGGCCTATCATTAATATCATCACCATCGTCGTCGTCGTCGTCGTCATCATCATCATCACCACCATCACCATCATGACCATCATCAGAATTGGTATCGTTATTATTGTTATTATTCTGTCTTTATAGCGCACCTAAACAAATTAGGAATCTCGCACGAAGATTAGGCCTACACGAAAAACCATACAAAGCTGGCAGTCAACAACGGTGCGCACGTATCCTATAACAACAGCTACTGTTACAGTAGTCTACAATGTTACAGTAACCACGAGAGACAGAGAGAATAAACCGGTGCGTCGACAAAATTATCACCGGACAAAAAATTACCGACAAAATGGTACGGACAAAAGTCGTAATGACAAAATATCACCTGACAAAATGTAACGGACAAAATTACATATTAAGTGTAAATGAGTAAATAGTAGTTTACTTTAATAATTGACTATCCAAAACTTGAAGTCGACTGAACTGGTTAAGAGTAGCCTAATGTCATTGTAACAAAACATATTCCATTCCAGCTTTAAAAATTAAGAGAAAGGCATGAACCAAAAGAAAGCAAATTCCGCTAAATAACATAATTCAAAGCTACAAAGAGTGTTTGTGTGTAAGCCAATTCTCCCTTTACAATACAATTGAAACAGTCAGTAAAACAACACAAATTAGAGAGGCCTAACTGATTATAATTATTATTACAATAGTGTATGTATGTATGTATGTATGTATGTATGTATGTATGTATGTATGTATGTATGTATGTATGTATGTATGTATGTATGTATGTATGTATGTATGTATGTATGTATGTATGTAGTATATATGTATGTATGTATGTATGTATGTATGTATGTATGTATGTATGTATGTATGTATGTATGTATGTATGTATGTATGTATGTATGTATGCATGTATGTATGTATGTATGTATGTATGTATGTATGCATGTATGTATGTACATGACCATTTATATAGCGTCTTAACAAGAATCTCACGAAGACGCTTAACGTAGCTACCCAGCAGATCTAAACAGATGCGATTTAAGAGATTTAGAAAATGTTTCCTGAGATGCATTCGGTGCAATGTTGCGAATTGTTAATGGAAGACAGTTCCAGTATGAACGGCCAATGCCTGAGAATGCACGGCGAGCCCGCATCGATGTGCGAGCGCGAGGAACCATCAGGTCCCCACGGGTAGAAGCATAGATTGAGTATTCGTAACTATAGCTTTTAATATTCGTAAATATTCGTGAATATTAAGATTTTTTAATATTCGTAAATATTCGCAAATATTCGTTAACAAATTAAGGTGAACGACCAAAACCGCAATGCTATTCGGTATTAACCTTTATCTTCCCAGATACTGAAATCGTCATTCTATCACTTCAGAATTTCGCTATGTTAGAGTTTACCGCCTAATTAGAGGTAATCAGTGACCCCCCAAATTTTTTTTTGGGGGGGGGGTGTCAGAATTATGCATATGTTCCCAAAGTGGAACGTTGGGTCACTTTGACTAGTAAAAGCATCATGCATATGTAAAAATAAAACTTTATCCAAATGATGCAGATATACAATTTTGTATAAGCTGTGATCCACAAAGGTTAATACCCCACCTCTACCCTAACTTTTACCCAACCCACTCCATGCCCACCCATCCACCCAGCCCCACCCTTCCACCCCAACCCACCCCATAAAATGCTCAAGATATGAAATTTATGAAAAATATCGTTTCAATTTGTTTTCAAACCGTTCCTACCGCGCAATTACCCTGACCGACCGCATCCCACAAACCCCATTTCAGTACCCAGTCCCAACTCCGCCACCCCACCCCACCTTCCACAAATTCGCCCCTCACACAGACCACCTGTCTGAAGTAATTTTTTGGCTTCTCGGTCAACCCTTCTCCTCACTTTGAACGCACCCGCTTCACTTCAACCCCACACCTCTACCGTCCAACCCTAACCCACCTCCACACAATTTCGGCCAACTCCACCCCATTTTCACCCCTACGCTTCCCCCATTCTGTAAAATGCTCAACATCTAAAATTCATAAAAAATAATGATTCCCTTGTTTTCACTGTGACCCTTTCTTCCCACTTTGACCCCACTCGGCGCACTACAGCCCCATATTCCAACCGCCCTCACCACAACCCACACCGCCCCATCCAACCCCAACCGCGCACCAACCCCGCCCCACTCCACACCCCTCTTAAAGTGAAGCGGGCGCCCATTCCTCTGAGTAAATTTCTGTTTTTCGTCCAACACTTCTTCCCACTTCGCCCCACCCGGCTCACTTCAACCCATACCCAGGGGCTTCTATCCCTATACATGGCGGGCGCAGCTTGCGCCCAGGGAAAAATAGGGGGGGAATCAGAAGACAGCCAAAATTCACGTCGGTTGGGGGGAAGGTCGGACATGGAGGACAGCGTTCAATCTAGGCATCACTAGGAGGAAGATCCCCCAGAAAATACTTCCCCTCCATATAAATTTGGACAAAATTGTAGACCTAATAGTTTTTAGCAAAATGTATGCACTTTATACACTTTGAGTTTTTAGTTAATCTACTATCTGCATTTTTGAATTACATGAACTGCTATAACAGCTATAATATACCATAATAAAAATTTCCTATTACATGATTATAATTATGCTTTTACTATTTTAATAAATAATACAATCATATTATAATTGAAAAAAATAATGTTAATACAACTACTATTTTGCACAACTAAATGGCTTCTCTCCAATGCCATCTTTCAAATTTCAGACAGTCAATTTTGGTCATTGAACACTTAGTAAAGCAACATCATTATTACGTAGGACCTGTATTGTAGGACCTATAGATAGGCCTACATTGTATTTTATTGTATTGCATTGTGCTCTAATAATTTATGTAACGCCTCTCGAGTGCACACTGATCAGAGGCGCAAAACATATGGCTGCCCAATTTTGGCAGCAATTCCTCCACTGAAATAGTAGAGTGATTTTGCTAAGAGGACAGCTTAAAATGCTGAAATTGCAATGCGGAAATCGCAAAAAAAATTATGGGGAGGGGCACATTCCCTCCCCATACCAGGTCCCTTCTCGGCGCTACACATGCTTCGGCGATCGTCTGCTGGATGCTCGTTTGTCCCTCCAAACAAACCTTCATTCCCACACTATAGAGGAGGGCATGCGCTAGATTACATTATATTGCATACATAGAGGAAGGCCGGCTCAGAAAGGGGGGGAAGAAGATGGATTGCGCCCGGTTGCTTAGGGGGGGATAGAAGCCCCTGCCCATACCCAACCGTTCGACCCCACCCCACCTCCACCCCAAGTCAGGCATACCCACCTCCATATCCCACCCCTCCATGCCGCCCCACCCCGCAAAAGGTTCAGAATATGAAAGTCATGACAAAGATGTTTCACATTTGTTTCACCTTGGTCCCACCGCATCTTGCCCCGGCCTTATCCCCCTAATACCCATCTCATCCCCCACCATACTCTGCCCCCACACAACCCACCCTTGGGAAAAACGGAACAATGATATGGGCTAATCAGAACTCAAATTTACGTTGAAAACATCATGCCACAGAGAGCCAAACGCACTTCAAACTGCCATAACCCCAAACAAACTTAATCACAATAATAAAAATAATTAAAAAATAGGCCTATTAATAACAATATTAGGCACAATAATACTTCTACTACTATTAATAATAGAATTCATATTCATGTTGGAATTACAATTACTATCAATGTAAATTTTGGAGCGAGAAGGACAAATTTCAGTATAGCGCAAAAATATCGATGCAACTAGCGAAAGTGACCCAACGTTCCCAAAGTGGAACATGTGTAAAATCAGCTGCGTCGCTCACTCATAAGGCACTACCATTAAAAAATTTGACCATAAGTAGGCACAATAGACACAATTCAACCCAAATAGATGATAAAATCAATTAATTATCATGCATTTGTAATTTATATTAATTTTAAATATTTATTAGCATAAATGTCGTTTTTTGACAAAATTGCATCAAAATAATTATTTTATTTAGCTGCAACAGACTTGAAATAAAAGTACATAAACATGCCCCCATCTTTGGGCGAGTAAATGAATATTTATTAGATGACTTATAGTAGGTTTTACCATCCCTCAAATTTTTTTAAAAATATGTTCCACTTTGGGAACGTTGGGTCAATAAAGGTTAAGCAGTTTAAGTAAGTCAAAGTTTATTATAATTTAGCCTATGCGCCTGCTATTACTGCTAGCCAACTTGCCAACTGCCATCGGTGGCTTTGCCTCTTTCAGTTGGGGAGGATGGTCAGAAGTCTGACAAAGTGACTAACATTAAGTACTGAATGTGATTGAATGCCGCATGGCCCTATTGCCCAGACTCAGGTCCTGGAGAGACCTTGAAGTTTTTAGCAATAAATCTGTTAAAGTTATTGTCACTTACTGATATAGGCCTACGCGCAGGCTAACTCAATTTTGTGCAATTCATTCAGTAAAATTTAAACATTTTCATAAATAACAAAATAATAATTAAGAATGCAGAATTTCTTGAAAGAACATATTATTTTACGAATATAATATTCGTTGGCAGTTTTAATATTCGTTAATATTCGTGAATATTTGAAAATCTTAATATTCGTAATATGCGAATACTCAATCTATGCGTAGAAGAGCGCAAGGATCGACGACCCGGTGTAAAGGTTTCAGATTACCCCCTCCTGATCATTACCCCTCTGCAAACCGTAAAATGCATCAATCATCGCATTTATTGCACTAAACATATCAAAAAATTCATCCCGCTTCTTGTCTTGGTCTGAAGATTTTCATCCGTCATCACACTTAGGCCTAGTGGTTTGCTATCAATATTTTCATCTGTAACTAAAATACTATTCGCCGCTGAAGTTTACATGGAGAAAATGGCTTCGAGGCTATTATTTTTTCGGTTCAAAATAATAATTGATAGCAAACCACGAAGTGGGATGACGGATGAAAATCTTCAGACCAACACAAGAAACGGGATGATTTTTCTGATTTTTTATTGCAATAACTGCGATGATTGATGCAAATCTAGTTTCCGGGAGATAATCTGAAACCGGTTTCAAGTTACCGGGGGGGGGGGGGGTAATGTTTAGGAGGGGTAATTTGAAACCTTTACACCGGCTGAATGGAGACGGGAACGCAGAGCTCCCTAATGAACGCTGGGGCAGCACAGACCATGGATGCTCGTCCCATAATAATGATATTGGCTACAATGGGACGACCCAAAAGGGATCAGGATCCCGCTGAGCATGGTTGTAACGACCGTTACATTTGACGATTTATTTGCGATTTTTGGCTGTTTTAATCGCGATTTCTAAAGGCTGAAATGTTAAATTGATTAATATACGCCGTCGCCGTGGAATGCATTTAAAAACCTGTTTACTAGTTCAATAGAAGCGCACGCACAAAGATATAGCGACAACGCAGGCATGGGCGCCGACTCTGCGAGGTCCATGAGTGCCCAGCACCACCAGAAATGGGCCATGCGGGGCCCACATATGCATGGGCACTACCAGATATCAGCCAGCAAGATGTGCCATTTAAGAGATAATTTCTCTGTTGGCATTGCTTAACTATAAAAATCATTGAGTCTTTTATATAAGTTAATATATTATTTTTTATATCTCAATCAGCCTACCTTACTATTACTCCAGTTTTACCCCATCCGATAGTCTGAACTCCATTGGTCCTCAGCCGGTCAGCGAATACGAGGAATCACCGAAATCCTGCTTATTCCAATCGCTTCCGTCATTTTTTACGGACGAATGTGACGATTTGAATGACAATAGGCCTAATTATTTTTATTGTGCATGCTCAATAACGTTCATCACTGCGCGAGAGTCACCTCCAGCATCACAAAAGCGGGATATTGTTTTGTATGCGTTAACAAAATCAGCCTTGACTGAATTGTCTGTCAAGACTACAGGGTGGGCCGTAAAAAAGTAACCCTCTATGGTTTTTTCCAGGGGCTTCTATCCCTATACATGGCGGGCGCAGCTTGCGCCCAGGGAAAAATAGGGGGGGAATCAGAAGACAGCCAAAATTCACGTCGGTTGGGGGGGAAGGTCGGACATGGAGGACAGCGTTCAATCTAGGCATCACTAGGAGGAAGATCCCTCAGAAAATACTTCCCCTCCATATAAATTTGGACAAAATTGTAGACCTAATAGTTTTTAGCAAAATGTATGCACTTTATACACTTTGAGTTTTTAGTTAATCTACTATCTGCATTTTTGAATTACATGAACTGCTATAACAGCTATAATATACCATAATAAAAATTTCCTATTACATGATTATAATTATGCTTTTACTATTTTAATAAATAATACAATCATATTATAATTGAAAAAAATAATGTTAATACAACTACTATTTTGCACAACTAAATGGCTTCTCTCCAATGCCATCTTTCAAATTTCAGACAGTCAATTTTGGTCATTGAACACTTAGTAAAGCAACATCATTATTACGTAGGACCTGTATTGTAGGACCTATAGATAGGCCTACATTGTATTTTATTGTATTGCATTGTGCTCTAATAATTTATGTAACGCCTCTCGAGTGCACACTGATCAGAGGCGCAAAACATATGGCTGCCCAATTTTGGCAGCAATTCCTCCACTGAAATAGTAGAGTGATTTTGCTAAGAGGACAGCTTAAAATGCTGAAATTGCAATGCGGAAATCGCAAAAAAAATTATGGGGAGGGGCACATTCCCTCCCCATACCAGGTCCCTTCTCGGCGCTACACATGCTTCGGCGATCGTCTGCTGGATGCTCGTTTGTCCCTCCAAACAAACCTTCATTCCCACACTATAGAGGAGGGCATGCGCTAGATTACATTATATTGCATACATAGAGGAAGGCCGGCTCAGAAAGGGGGGGAAGAAGATGGATTGCGCCCGGTTGCTTAGGGGGGATAGAAGCCCCTGGTTTTTTCCCCATATCTTGGCAGAAGCAAGAATTTTGAAATGAAATTTTACAGTCTTAAAGACAATTCATATTTACCCATGATGTCCAGATTTCATAAAAATATTTAAAACAGAACGAAAGTCATGCCACTTTTAGCGAGGCCACCCGCCGTTTTTGACGATTCAAAAACGTAACCTCAAGTCGCCCCGGAAAACCAGAGCTTCGTGCTCAACCAGTGTGCTGTCTTGGGAACCTGCGAGCACTAACAACTGAAAAGTCAAAACACAAGATAGTGCAACGAATATTAATTAAGGTAGCACCTGCCTTTGAAAAGTCATATAAGAGTAGGCCTATCAACTGCCCATATTTTTCTGTGACGAAATTGGGATAAGTGATGAGAGAGAAAGATAGAATCTCTTCCTGTTGGTCCTTCCAAGAAATGTAAACATGATATAGGCCACCAATGGGGCTTAGACCATCTTCACTTATGAATACATTCAGAACAGTGATGCCATTGACTCTCAGCCTATGCTCAAAGTGATAGCCTACCATGCACTGAGCTTATACTCAACTGTGAAGAAATTCAGACAAGTAAAGCAGCGTTTAGCAATAAAGTGGCTTCATGTAAAGGCTTGACGTATAGTTGTCTTGTTCAGAAGAGTCATCGCCAGGATCTTCTGCCTACTGCTGCTTGCAAGCGTAAAAGAATGAGCGAATATTTAACAATCTCGACCCGGACCACCACGGACTACTCTCACGGACAACCCTTCTAACTCAACGCATTTGATTCTGATCCTATGGTAACTCGACCCGGACCACCACGGACTACTCTCGCGGACAACCCTTCTAACTCAACGCAGCGCTCGTGAATAAGCTAGTGCCCCGAGCTTGGCTTTCGAGTGGCGCTTTAGAAATTTCGAGTTTACGATTACGATTACGAATGCTGCATGAAGACATGTGCGTGCAAAGCAAGGCTACAGAGAAAACGTGCATAGGATGAAGCAAAGAGGGGCTACCTTCTGCGATGGCAGGTACCTGAAAATGGAATGACAATGGAAGCCGAGAAATAAAAAATGCATTTGAAACACAGAAAATTAGGAGTCACAATACGTTTATTTCTTGTGTGCTTTTGTCTGTGTTGTTTACTGACAAAGAATTTTGCCTAGATATCAGAAAATATTTAACAGTGTTGTGATTTTGGCGATTCAAGCTTAATACAGAGTGTCAATAATTATTATTCTTTAGATTGCTTAGCAAAACCGATACTTGAGGGATTTCATGGAAGGTATCTTCTCATCACACTATGCATTTTGTTTCATTTCAAAATCGTTTCATTTAATATGTAAAACACAAATTCCTGCCTATTGTTGTAAAGCAAAATTGTTAAATACGTAGGCCTATCCTATGTTACATTCTCTGGGGGCACGAAGGGCATGCCAGTCTTGCCCTCAGCAAGGGGTAAGAGTGGCATGATATTCTTGCCCCACACCATGGGGCAAGAGTGGCCTTTTGGGCACCTTCACCTCAAGCCAGATTTTGATGAAGAAATCGTATCCAGTAGCAATTTAAGCAATTTTATGGATGCACCGATGATCTACCTACACAACAAAACAAGTTTTATCTTGATATGTTTTATATTAAATTTTTGTTTTCCACATTTTATGACTTTATGCCATACTTGCCCTCACCTCCAGTATTTCTTGAAATACTGGACGGGTGAAACGCTGGGTTCCGCGAGCAAATAGTGCCTTGAGAAAGGTTCCGCCACTAGGAAAAGGTTGAAAACAACTGCCCTATTATAGGCCTAATATAGAATTATGTCGGTAATTAGGCCACTACAGTTGATTGGTTTCAATTTGCAATATTCCATAGGCGTATAAGGTCTATCTTGAAATCCTGAAGCACCATTCTCTATTTGCTAAATAGGCTAGGGCAGATCAGTGTTATGCCTAAAGTTTAGGTCATTATCACAGTTTCTTCATGCACGAACCTGTTGTTGAAACCATTAGAACAACGAAAATCGACGAAAAAACTACATCCATCGCTATTAAGTCGACCGTGGGTCGAAATGTCTACGTTAAAATTGTTATAAAATAAACCAATAATTGTGTCTGTTGGGATAAAATCGCAAATTCCCTTAGTTCCGTCGGCGATTACAACGTTAGAATAATCGTCGAATTCAAGAACTTACAATACATCGTTCACACTAGCCCATAACTCAACGCAGCTTAGGCCTACTGCTAAACGTGATGACTTGGACTAGCAACGTATGGTTTTTCAAACCCGGTGTACCCTACATCCGCATTCTCACTTGATATGTAATATTTTAGTTTAATCTATACTCTATCCGCAGAGCACTGTTGGCCTATGTCATTAATGTTGTGTCAGACCAGTGCTTTCTAAATATTAATGGTATTAGTGTAGGCAACGGTTAACCTACGGGCTACGGCTAAGATCTACAGTCAACTGAAAATAGTCGTTAAAATTACAGTCAATTTTGACGATTTTTTCACGCGCACATAGGCTATAGGCCTACACACATCTTTTTATTTGTGTGCGTGTGTGCGCGCGCATGCGTGTGTATAATTATGTGTTCGTGCATTAATTAATATAATAATATATTTGCATGTAGCTAACCTACAATAAACTTCGAGAACAAAAGTTTATTAAACAGGGCATATAATAATAAAACTAGAAAATTTCATCATGAGAGTCTCAATATTCAAGACTAGCCTATAGGAATTTGACACCAGTTTCAATTTTTGTCTTCAATTTTTTAGGTCTCTGTTCAGCGTATTACAGCTCATTTCCATGTATGCAAATGCACTTGTTACGGCGCCCCTTCAAGGTTACTACTCTGAGGCGCTCCCGACTACAGCGCGGACACTGAATCGGAATTTCACGCCGCATAGCGCCTGAGCAACTGCAAGTGAACGACTTGCTCACGGTCCCTACGAGGCGGCGTGAGGTGGATTCCAGTGGCGGCGCTAGGGGGGGGCTAAGCCCCCCCTACAGGAGGCTAAGCCCCCCCTAAAAAAATGGCCATTTTAATTATTTTACATAAAAAATCCACGATTTTTGGTCGATGACTAAAAAAAAAAAAAAAAAAAAAAAAAAAAAAAAAAAAAAAAGGTCGTCAGAAATTTTGGCGGCGAAAATGGAAAATTTTTTCGCGGGCTTCAGCCCCTCCGAAACTGAAATCCTGGCGCCGCCACTGGTGGATTCTAACCTGCAAGGCAGCGAACATACCCACTACACCACCGCGCCCGCTAAGGCCTAGTGCTGCAGTTTTTGTTACTTTCGGGGTACTTAGGCCTTGATTTTTAAAGCTGAAAGATGTACTTGGTAGCCTACATGGGCCTACATTAAACGTTACCGTATACTGGGAGTTCTTCAAGGCTCTGTCCTGGGTCCCTTGCTCTCTATTCTATATACGGCCGACATCCCTTCTCTTTTCCGGCTCTCTGGAACACTCTTCGCAGATGATGTACAAGCCTATGTCCACGGGTCTCTTTCGTCCCAGTTACATGTACTCTTAGTTGAACGCATTCAGTCTCTCTCACGTTCTCTTCACTCCTATATGTCATCAAACCGTCTCTCTCTTAATGCCTCCAAAACCCAGTTCATTGGGTTAATGGGTTTGGCACACCTCAGCAGCTTTCTAAAATTGATTTTGTTCTCTCTCTCTGAATTATTTCATCACTATACCTTCTCCTTTACCGTTCGTGATCTGAGTATTACCTTAGATAATTCTCTTTCTTGTACATATAAAGACCATAATGTCTATCTTACACGCTCTTCATATTTTCATTTAAGGCGTCTAAGTTTGGCGCTCTGTTTCGTCTTCTGCTTTTACAATTTTGGTTCATCCTTTCATTTGCTCCCGAATATATTGATTTTAGTGCAAGGGTTTGACAAATATCAGTCTTCAATTGTTAGCAGAAGGAGAAACAAGAAGAGTCAGATAACTGTGGAAAGTATAGCAAGTTACAAAGAGACTTCAAAAAATAAAGCATTTTCCCCCATCAGTCATTTATAATAGCCTAACTATCAAGCTAGGTCCACTTGTCTGTTTCAGGAAGGCAATCGGAAAACCAATAAAAAAGCACTAGGCCTATATCAAGTTTTAATCGTATATAAAGGGCATTGATGATTTTTCATTGTAAGATCATGTTCAAAATTTTGCTAGTTAGTAGTTGATCATGAATTTTCAAGTCGTTTTTAACATGTTTTGATTGTGTTTGAAAAGACACTAAAGAAAAATCAATAAAGGTTTGCAACTTACAAGTGAAAAGTCGTTGCACATCTCTAAATGGTGCAAGTCATAACCTCCGAGGGCCAACCATTCCTTCCAAAATTTTATTAACATACATCCTTTGACATTAAACACATTAACACGAAAAGTTAACAGACAAGAACCATTTAACTCTTTAACTCGAAACCGGATAGAAACATGCTGCAGGAACACGATCTCCATTGACCGTGCAAGACATGTCAGACATGATGGGCTAGGCAACAGAAGTTTTCCAATTTACAAAATCAAGAGCGACATGTATTAGACATTGCAAAAGATTGCTTTGCTTAAATTGCACAGCTATAGGTGATTCTTATAGGCCTACTTTAAAAAGTTGATTCATTTGGACGTAAACAATAAGCACAAGCACATGACACGAATCAATCTGAAAATGTCTAGAAACTGCTTAAAGTTTCTTGTTTTTGTCCGATTTCTTAGGTTTTATGCTCTCATATGCATCTGATGGCGTCAATTCTCTATCAGTTACAGATTTTCATATTCGGTCAAACTAGGTTCGTTTTCGTTCAATTTGTCCTCGCCAGTTGCTCTGGTAGGGACGGACACTTTGTCCAGTAACATCAACTTCAGTGGATGTTGTCATAGGTTGGTCCGGCATCCGCATTTTGCGACAAGAGATCATTGAGAGGTTCGTATTGTGGAGTATGTGAATCGTCACTATTGATTCTACTCCTTTCAGGATCTTCTTCTATTCCGTTCGGCCTTTATCCTAATCGTCTAACAGAAGAAGTTGCAGCAAAATTAAAATTTGCTATATAACCAGCATATATAACACTGAAATATGAGTTGGCTATGTGACATATGCATAAATTACGCGTCTGAATTTTGTTCCTGATTTCGATTGACGCATAGGCCTACTGAATAATTTTTCCCTTCACAGGCCTAACCAGAGAAATGTTTTGAGCGCCGCATCCGATTAGGCCTGAGCAGGATTGCCATTCGGTCAAACAGTGCGTAAACATAAATCATAAACAGTGTAGTTGATAGAAAGAATAAACCAGCGACCAGGAAGAGCCAATAGACAAGGCTTGGAATTCTAAAAGGGCTCTAGAAATCACTCCTAGAAGCAAATCATGTAACAATTTGCTAACCGGTGTTTCTAGACTAATTTGACCCTGCTGAAAACGAAAATCGCTGTTAGCAAGCTGGATTTTTGGCCGTTCAATGGGAAAACAAGATGGCGGACAAAATGGCGGTCAGTTGCTTCAAATGGCTCTAAGTAAAGTATTGTATGTGACAGGAACACGATTTTACACTCTAAATTAAGATTATAGGGTGCAAGGAATACAATGGAACCAAATACACATATGTAGCACTGCAAGAAAATCAAAATGGCGGACAAAATGGCGGCCAGAATCTTAAAATGGCTGTAAGTGAAGTTAAGTATGCAGTGGAATCATGATTTCAGGATCTAAATCAACATTTTCGGGGTCAAGGAATGCAATGGAAGCAATGTAACATATGTGGCATTGCACGGAAACCAAGATGGCGGACAAAATGGCGGACAAAATCTTAAAATGGCAATAAGTGAAGATATATATGCAACTAAATCTTGAATTCAGGGTCTAAATCAACACTTCGAGGTCAAGGAATGCAATGGAAGCAAGGTAACATATGTGGCATTGCACGGAAACCAAGATGGCGGACAAAATGGCGGACAAAAATCTTAAAATGGCCATAAGTGAAGACATATATGCAACTAAATCATGATTTCAGGGTCTAAATCAACATTTTCGAGGTCAAGGAATGCAATGGAAGCAAGGTAACATATATAGCACTGCCTGGAAACCAAAATGGCGAGCAAAATGGCGGCAAGAATTTCAAAATGGATGTTAATGAAGTCATGCATGCAATGGGAACTTGATTAAACAAATTTGCGAAGTCTTTGCAAGATGGTATCTGAGACCTCTGCAGTTGAATTTATCTACAATGTTCCCTTATTTGACCAGATATGATCATTCAAATTATCGCAATGCCTTCAGGAAGTCTTAAACCAAGGAGTGTTCTTCAAAAGAACACTGACAAAATTATAAAGGAAGATTTGTATATCATGCAGTGACTTATTACATCGTATCAAGCTGACTGTCCCATGGATCTGAAAACACGATTGTGCCATGGACTTTTCTCAAAACCAATGGGATTGGATTCTCTCTGCAAAAGTAACTTGTCGTCCGTATTTAGCAGAGGCATATCATTTGTTTATTTATAATATTTTACTTAGTGCCTCTTCAAGGTGGGCTGCCCGGAATCGCCCCCCACTTAACCACAACTAAATAGGACAGTTTTTTATTCTTAAGGAACAGAGTGGAGTGACCCATGGGCATGCAATAGACGCTGTGAAAAGGGGTTGGCCATTCCCATTCTAGATTTTAGAACCAGCTACACAGAATGAAAGGTGATGTCAAATAGCAGACCGCGAGTGAACCAGCTCAGCTTGGTTCGCCAACTGAAGAGTAGTGGACATCCGAGGTTGAAAAACAGAGTTCTTTCGGACATAGTGGGGCTATAGCCTAGTCCATCAAGGCACTACCTAAGCAACACAGAGAGCCTGCAGGCAATCCGCTGCGGGAAAGGGAGCCAATGCAAGACATCCCGCATATTGTATGAGACATGACCAAATATTGTGATATGTCCATAGGCTAAGTCGCGACACAGTTCATCCGACTTGCTGCAGACAAATTATTGTAGGACAAGCAATGGCTCAAGCAATAGGGAACCTCCAAACGCGAAGACAGTTGGTGACCTGACAGATCTATACAGTTGATACCTGTGTACAGTTAGCCTACTTTCGATTGGCTACAAGAGGGTTAACAATTATTGCCTTCGATAGATAGTGGACATTGCTTTTAGTAAGTGAAATCGTACAGAAAATTACAACCACAACTCTGCCACTGTGTGGAGTCTTGAAATACTCCGTCGTCGTCGTCGGTGCCTTATTCGTACGTCCGAACTTTGGCGGCACAAAGGACGATCTGTCTCCAAGAGGATCTCTGCTGCGCTGCTCGAATTGCCTGCTCCAACGTCATCCCAGTCCACTCCTGGACACATCAAATACTCCGTTGTCGGAAAATTGGGTGAATTTTCTTGGTATGCTTGAAAGAAAGACTGATCTAGTTCATTCCTGTCCATTCAGCTCTCAGCAGCCACATTTGGAGATATGGACTAGAGCGGTTGCTGGTGGTTACGTGAAAAAAGATAAGGTGTTGTCCACTGCCGGGTCATATGTGTTTGCTTTATATTTAACGGTGTTTTTGGTGATGGCAGGAACATCAGTGGAACAGAAGCTCATCCAATTCACGTAACTATGAAGAATTGATCGAGTGGCCTTCATGCTACAACTGGATGTGATTTGACATATTTAGCAGGAATCAGCTGAAAGAATGCTTGAATAAACTACTTGAAAGTTCCCACTTATTTTCTACATTTGGAACATTCCCTTATGAGCTCATTACCAAACTGTCAGTTTGGAAAGGCCTATTTTTACTAGATATTGAGGTTCAGATATCATCCTCATCTTCATCAGATGGAGTGTGGTGGAAGAAAGTAATCTTTACCAGTGTGCACCAAAGCCACATTATAGAGTTTGTTTACAGCAAATCATGTGAAGTTGACAAACGTAGCATCAGAACCTGCTGCTATCGAAGTGCAATCTTGTCATGTGCACTCAGGTACAATTGCATTGACAGCAGCAAGGCCTGAATTGACTCTACGTACCCTATATCCGTCAAGTCATAAAAAGTTGAAACTATTGATAGGCCAAGTTATGAAACATTGAAGCATGCATCCTGTATATACATAAAGCCAGCAATAGTTAAACTGCAGTCCAGTCATAGGCTACTAAAAATTTCCACTATAGGTATGACAATTTCACTGCATAACACTGCATGTGATTTTGTTGGAAGCGTATGACCTGGAAATTACTAGTCCAGACTGAAATCAAGTCTCCATCGTATATGTTCAAGACATCACTCATAGCCAGTTGAAGTTTTTGTCCACCATTTTGGTTTTTGGTTTTCTGGCAGTGTCACATAATATATTCAGTGCCTTTAATTTCACTTTCCTTAATTCCAAAAATTATCATTTACATTCTGAATTGATGTATCTATTAGATACAGAAATTCACTAACAGTCAATTCAAGAGTCTGGCCGCCATTTTGGCCGCTATTTTGGTGTCCAGGCAGTGCTATATATATGCGACATTGGTTTCATCACATGCCTTGACCTCGAAAATGTTGATTTAGATCCTGAAATCATAATTTGGTTGCATATATGTCTTCACTTATTGCCATTTTAAGATTTTGTCCGCCATTTTGTCCGCCATCTTGGTTTTCGTGCAATGCCACATAAGTTACCTTGCTTCCATTGCATTCCTTGACCCCGAAAATGTTGATTTAGACCCTGAAATCATGATTCCACTGCATACTTAACTTCACTTACAGCCATTTTAAGATTCTGGCCGCCATTTTGTCCGCCATTTTGATTTTCTTGCAGTGCTAAATATGTGTATTTGGTTCCATTGTATTCCTTGCACCCTATGATCTTAATTTAGAGTGTAAAATCGTGTTCCTGTCACATACAATACTTTACTTATAGCCATTTGAAGCAACTGACCGCCATTTTGTCCGCCATCTTGTTTTCCCATTGAACGGCCAAAAATCCAGCTTGCTAACAGCGATTTTCGTTTTCAGCAGGGTCAAATTAGTCTAGAAACACCGGTTAGCAAATTGTTACATGATTTGCTTCTAGGAGTGCCATTTTGAGATTCCAAGCCTGGTCTACAACGCAAACCGAGGCTTATACATGTAGGCCTACAGTAGGGTAAGTGGGGGCAAGTTGACAGGGTGAAGAGTTTTTTGGCCCCGGATCATCTTCTTTGATGCCAACAAAGTTGTTTTTTTTCCACAACGTGCTGATTGATAACACCTACATTATAGCACAAAATCAGGCCTAAAAAATTCATAAGTTTGCTAAAAATGAACTTAAAAATTTATAAAAGTCAACCAACTTGCCCCTGTGCTGGGGCATGAAATCGATCATAAAGCGTCTAATTTCTGGTTTCTCAGACTCCTCACACTACAACACAGCATCTTAGCGATGAAAGTAGCATAGCCTACTACGAATAGTGAAAGCTGATTCAAATGTAGAATGCAGGGTTTACACAACAATTGTAGGATTGTATCACAGAAGCATTAGGAAGATTCATTATGTTTTATGCTCTTTAATGCTGCATGGTTAAGGAAATGAAAGTCGCCATAGCAAAATAATGTGCATCTTTAGCATGAAAGATTTCAGCCTATAATGAATAAACTGACCGTAAACAGTACTATCAGTGGGATGATCAGCCGGTGTGGCATGAAATGTTGTCCGGCATGAAATTGTGTCCGGAAAGCGCTGTCATTAGTTCATGTGACCGATGACATCAGATAGCAACTGTCAAGCTAAAGCATCATGAAATCTTGTCCGGGAAAGACACAAAATATTCAAGATAATTATACGGCGTACTGAGGCATCGAACTCTATAATTAGGTACATATAATAATATAAAAATATAGATCAATGACTAAGATACGAAGTGTAATTATGCAGGCCTATGATTTCCGATACTACCGAAAAATTATGTTTTAAGTACTTAAATTATGATAGCAAACAGAAGCAATTTGCTGCGCTTACGGAATATTTTTCCTTTTAGATGAATTTATAAAATTAATAGTCTATTACAGTCAGATAAAATCGAATCTATTATCTATAGTAGACCTATAAGTTTGCATTTACTAACAGCATCAATATTTGTCAACAGCGATAGCTGACAAAAGGAGAACTGCAAGTGAACTACGTACGCATATTTGGATTCCGCTACATTATACATGTCTTGCATTGCATTGGGTATTATTATCTCATTATTATTATTCAATCAATCAATCACATAAATTTATGTAGCGCCCCTTCAAGATCGCTACTCAGAGGCGCTCCCAACCCAGGCCTGGTCAAAGAGAAAAGTCTTGAGAAGACGGTAGAAAGAGCCACCAGAGTCGCGGGGAAGCGAACGGAGAGCCGCAGGGAGGCCATTCGAGATAGCCAGATTCCAGATAACCCACCACAGAAAATGTTCTTCGCTGCATAGTAGCGGTACGACAAAAAGGGACAAGGTAGTCAAGGTAGTCACCGCGGGCAGCTGACCGCAGCGAATGACGGCCCAGAGAAACGGGATACGAATATGAATACGAATATGCGGCAGGGTTTCTGGGCGTTGAACTGTTTACTTTCTTTATTTTCATAAACGGAGACTGGAGTAAAAAGCCCGCACAGGCAGGGTGGAGCTTGAACCAGGATGCAGCGCCAACAGGTCAAATTGTGCTTTGTAAAAATTAAACATCTTCCAATAATGACCGATATTCAACGGGAAAATAAACAGACCAAAACCTAACGGAGCTAACTCCGCTGAGCTATTTGTGTTGGTCAAAAGCCCTTTTGCTTTGTCTCGATGACTGGAGTAGACAAGAAAAGATAGATATGAATAAATGAAAGCCTAAATTTCGTATTTGTGTGCAACTCTAAGACTTGTTTACATACGTCTCAACATATCGCCCGTACGCCTCTTTCCACGATGGGAATTTCCTTCTAAAAATAGAACAAGCGCCATCGGGACCCCGACTACAAGCTGTGGGCTTTAAAACCACGATTCTAATGCTCACACCATTGTTTTCTCATCTGCTTCAACAAACATTATTTCGCATATCTTATTGATATTACGTTGAGACGAAACTCCAACGCGGACAATATCTCACGTTTGTAATAGTAAATACTGTTTCCCCAACGAAAGTGGCCGGACCCGGACATGATTTCATGCCGGACAAGATTTCATACCTACCGTATGAAATACATTAAACGTTACCGTATACTGGGAGTTCTTCAAGGCTCTGTCCTGGGTCCCTTGCTCTCTATTCTATATACGGCCGACATCCCTTCTCTTTTCCGGCTCTCTGGAACACTCTTCGCAGATGATGTACAAGCCTATGTCCACGGGTCTCTTTCGTCCCAGTTACATGTACTCTTAGTTGAACGCATTCAGTCTCTCTCACGTTCTCTTCACTCCTATATGTCATCAAACCGTCTCTCTCTTAATGCCTCCAAAACCCAGTTCATTGGGTTAATGGGTTTGGCACACCTCAGCAGCTTTCTAAAATTGATTTTGTTCTCTCTCTCTGAATTATTTCATCACTATACCTTCTCCTTTACCGTTCGTGATCTGAGTATTACCTTAGATAATTCTCTTTCTTGTACATATAAAGACCATAATGTCTATCTTACACGCTCTTCATATTTTCATTTAAGGCGTCTAAGTTTGGCGCTCTGTTTCGTCTTCTGCTTTTACAATTTTGGTTCATCCTTTCATTTGCTCCCGAATATATTGATTTTAGTGCAAGGGTTTGACAAATATCAGTCTTCAATTGTTAGCAGAAGGAGAAACAAGAAGAGTCAGATAACTGTGGAAAGTATAGCAAGTTACAAAAAGACTTCAAAAAATAAAGCATTTTCCCCCATCAGTCATTTATAATAGCCTAACTATCAAGCTAGGTCCACTTGTCTGTTTCAGGAAGGCAATCGGAAAACCAATAAAAAAGCACTAGGCCTATATCAAGTTTTAATCGTATATAAAGGGCATTGATGATTTTTCATTGTAAGATCATGTTCAAAATTTTGCTAGTTAGTAGTTGATCATGAATTTTCAAGTCGTTTTTAACATGTTTTGATTGTGTTTGAAAAGACACTAAAGAAAAATCAATAAAGGTTTGCAACTTACAAGTGAAAAGTCGTTGCACATCTCTAAATGGTGCAAGTCATAACCTCCGAGGGCCAACCATTCCTTCCAAAATTTTATTAACATACATCCTTTGACATTAAACACATTAACACGAAAAGTTAACAGACAAGAACCATTTAACTCTTTAACTCGAAACCGGATAGAAACATGCTGCAGGAACACGATCTCCATTGACCGTGCAAGACATGTCAGACATGATGGGCTAGGCAACAGAAGTTTTCCAATTTACAAAATCAAGAGCGACATGTATTAGACATTGCAAAAGATTGCTTTGCTTAAATTGCACAGCTATAGGTGATTCTTATAGGCCTACTTTAAAAAGTTGATTCATTTGGACGTAAACAATAAGCACAAGCACATGACACGAATCAATCTGAAAATGTCTAGAAACTGCTTAAAGTTTCTTGTTTTTGTCCGATTTCTTAGGTTTTATGCTCTCATATGCATCTGATGGCGTCAATTCTCTATCAGTTACAGATTTTCATATTCGGTCAAACTAGGTTCGTTTTCGTTCAATTTGTCCTCGCCAGTTGCTCTGGTAGGGACGGACACTTTGTCCAGTAACATCAACTTCAGTGGATGTTGTCATAGGTTGGTCCGGCATCCGCATTTTGCGACAAGAGATCATTGAGAGGTTCGTATTGTGGAGTATGTGAATCGTCACTATTGATTCTACTCCTTTCAGGATCTTCTTCTATTCCGTTCGGCCTTTATCCTAATCGTCTAACAGAAGAAGTTGCAGCAAAATTAAAATTTGCTATATAACCAGCATATATAACACTGAAATATGAGTTGGCTATGTGACATATGCATAAATTACGCGTCTGAATTTTGTTCCTGATTTCGATTGACGCATAGGCCTACTGAATAATTTTTCCCTTCACAGGCCTAACCAGAGAAATGTTTTGAGCGCCGCATCCGATTAGGCCTGAGCAGGATTGCCATTCGGTCAAACAGTGCGTAAACATAAATCATAAACAGTGTAGTTGATAGAAAGAATAAACCAGCGACCAGGAAGAGCCAACGCAAACCGAGGCTTATACATGTAGGCCTACAGTAGGGTAAGTGGGGGCAAGTTGACAGGGTGAAGAGTTTTTTGGCCCCGGATCATCTTCTTTGATGCCAACAAAGTTGTTTTTTTTTCCACAACGTGCTGATTGATAACACCTACATTATAGCACAAAATCAGGCCTAAAAAATTCATAAGTTTGCTAAAAATGAACTTAAAAATTTATAAAAGTCAACCAACTTGCCCCTGTGCTGGGGCATGAAATCGATCATAAAGCGTCTAATTTCTGGTTTCTCAGACTCCTCACACTACAACACAGCATCTTAGCGATGAAAGTAGCATAGCCTACTACGAATAATGAAAGCTGATTCAAATGTAGAATGCAGGGTTTACACAACAATTGTAGGATTGTATCACAGAAGCATTAGGAAGATTCATTATGTTTTATGCTCTTTAATGCTGCATGGTTAAGGAAATGAAAGTCGCCATAGCAAAATAATGTGCATCTTTAGCATGAAAGATTTCAGCCTATAATGAATAAACTGACCGTAAACAGTACTATCAGTGGGATGATCAGCCGGTGTGGCATGAAATGTTGTCCGGCATGAAATTGTGTCCGGAAAGCGCTGTCATTGGTTCATGTGACCGATGACATCAGATAGCAACTGTCAAGCTAAAGCATCATGAAATCTTGTCCGGGAAAGACACAAAATATTCAAGATAATTATACGGCGTACTGAGGCATCGAACTCTATAATTAGGTACATATAATAATATAAAAATATAGATCAATGACTAAGATACGAAGTGTAATTATGCAGGCCTATGATTTCCGATACTACCGAAAAATTATGTTTTAAGTACTTAAATTATGATAGCAAACAGAAGCAATTTGCTGCGCTTACGGAATATTTTTCCTTTTAGATGAATTTATAAAATTAATAGTCTATTACAGTCAGATAAAATCGAATCTATTATCTATAGTAGACCTATAAGTTTGCATTTACTAACAGCATCAATATTTGTCAACAGCGATAGCTGACAAAAGGAGAACTGCAAGTGAACTACGTACGCATATTTGGATTCCGCTACATTATACATGTCTTGCATTGCATTGGGTATTATTATCTCATTATTATTATTCAATCAATCAATCACATAAATTTATGTAGCGCCCCTTCAAGATCGCTACTCAGAGGCGCTCCCAACCCAGGCCTGGTCAAAGAGAAAAGTCTTGAGAAGACGGTAGAAAGAGCCACCAGAGTCGCGGGGAAGCGAACGGAGAGCCGCAGGGAGGCCATTCGAGATAGCCAGATTCCAGATAACCCACCACAGAAAATGTTCTTCGCTGCATAGTAGCGGTACGACAAAAAGGGACAAGGTAGTCAAGGTAGTCACCGCGGGCAGCTGACCGCAGCGAATGACGGCCCAGAGAAACGGGATACGAATATGAATACGAATATGCGGCAGGGTTTCTGGGCGTTGAACTGTTTACTTTCTTTATTTTCATAAACGGAGACTGGAGTAAAAAGCCCGCACAGGCAGGGTGGAGCTTGAACCAGGATGCAGCGCCAACAGGTCAAATTGTGCTTTGTAAAAATTAAGCATCTTCCAATAATGACCGATATTCAACGGGAAAATAAACAGACCAAAACCTAACGGAGCTAACTCCGCTGAGCTATTTGTGTTGGTCAAAAGCCCTTTTGCTTTGTCTCGATGACTGGAGTAGACAAGAAAAGATAGATATGAATAAATGAAAGCCTAAATTTCGTATTTGTGTGCAACTCTAAGACTTGTTTACATACGTCTCAACATATCGCCCGTACGCCTCTTTCCACGATGGGAATTTCCTTCTAAAAATAGAACAAGCGCCATCGGGACCCCGACTACAAGCTGTGGGCTTTAAAACCACGATTCTAATGCTCACACCATTGTTTTCTCATCTGCTTCAACAAACATTATTTCGCATATCTTATTGATATTACGTTGAGACGAAACTCCAACGCGGACAATATCTCACGTTTGTAATAGTAAATACTGTTTCCCCAACGAAAGTGGCCGGACCCGGACATGATTTCATGCCGGACAAGATTTCATACCTACCGTATGAAATACTGTCCTGACAACGGAAGTGGGCGGAGTCGGACAGTATTTCATGCTGGACATAATTTCATGCCACACCGGCACATCTCCAAAAAACCGGTCTCATGAGGCAGAACGGATTTGAACCCGGTGGATGAATACGGCCTAACTCTTGCGATGGACCATAGGACTCTACGGCGAGACGATTCACCCTCGAGGACGGAAGTACCAGTTACTTCCGGTCCCAAAAAGGGGTTCGCGACAAAAGGAGCATGTAATTTACATCTCCAAGAAAATATCAAAAAATATAGGTCTTATCTCTCGTGTCCGGCATGTCTTGCCACGCCATATTCTTGTCAATTTGTGTTATACTTTAATATACCCTTACATGCCCTACTGCAATCTTGTGTGGGCCTCTACGTACCGACGTCGACTAACCATTTTGACGACTTTGCAAAAGCGAGTTGTGAGAATTACAAGTAATGTGCCTTATAGAGCTCACACGTACTGTAGGCTATCTCTTTTCTAAATTTCCAAGTAGGCTTATTTATGTATAAACTTCAAGTGCATCAAAAACTTACTAATTTTGACTACTGGTTTCGTAAAAATTCAGATGTCCATGACCACTATACGCGCTCAGCCATGAACTACCATCAGCGAAGGGTATGCACCACTGCTAGGCAACATAGGGGCCGTCCATAAAGTATGTCACGCTATTTTTGACCATTTTAACCCCCCTCCTCCCCCTGTCACAAACTGTCACAAATCTCGGACCCCCCTAAAGTACGTCACACTTTTGAAAAACTTTTTTTAAATTAACACCTAATTAAAACTTAATCTGAAACACACTTCACTATTAAACTGTATTAAAATATAAAATTTCCACTTAAAAGAACTATCACATTATAAAAATGACTTTAATAGTAGAATAGTTAATTGTCAACAGTTGTCACAGTTATTCATTGAAGCAGTTAAACTCAATCTAGATTGAATTTGAAAACAAAAATTGCAAAAATTAGACTACACAATTATATAATACACATCATTTATCTGCTGCTTTTTCATTTACAATAGGTGAGGTCAAGTTTTTAGATAATCTTCCGATTATGCAATCTTTTTACACAGGATAAGAAGTAGATTAGCGAAACTTGACCCCACCCAGTGATTAAATAATAAAAAGGAAACAAAACAATTTGACTAAAAAAAGACTAGATTGACAAATTTACATGTGACAAACTCTTGTGCTATATTGAATCTGTTTATTATGGGCCGGTGAATTATGTTTAATTCAAAAATATTCACTGGACATCATAAATTAGAAATTAAAATTTAAAATAAATAAATATGTGACGTCACACATGGCCTGACCCCCTCCCCCTGTCACAAACTGGCACACTTTCTTACACCCCTCCATGGGCGTCCGCAGGGGGGCGCAAGGGGGCGCACTTGCGCCGCCCTGGATTTTTCGCATATTTGCAGATAACTTTAGATTATTTGGTTATGATTATTACAACGCGATTTTCAACATGATCATCGGTGCGTTCTACAAGTTGGACCTGTATAACTTTACTTGGACGCATAACGTAGGCTATATAGGAATCTAATTCTCTCGTGGTAGGCGTAATACGGAAATTCATACTGTTAACCCGATAGGACAAACTGCATTCAGCCGTGTCGCCTAATGGCCAAGTAATAATTGGCATCGTGTCGCTCTTGTGTTGTTTCAGGCGATCTGTGAAACGCGAATAGTCACACATAGCGACATATATATATACACAAGGATATATAAACAAACTTAATTGGCAGTGGCTGGAGCCCCTCATATGCCAGCCAACACGCGTTTTGCTGCACTTTAAATATACCACACTAGCTTCGGAACCACTGCATCGTATATTACATGTACATGTAGAGGTCCTATATACATGTACTGCATATAATATATATGTACATATAGGCTAATATTATATACTATAGGAAGAGGTGCATTATTGTTATGCACGATGTGTTGACTCAGCCTTGGGTGGCTTCAGAGAGAGGATGAAAGATAGAGAGAGCGAGGGTGCCAGCGAGAGACAGAGAGGAAGAGGTAGAAGGGTGTCACGAAACAGAGAAAGAAAGGTAGAGGAGGGAGAGAAGAGGAAACATCACATCAAAGTTGATACTTGATAGGGTGGCATATTAATATATGTATATATATATATATATATATATATATATATATATATATATATATATATACTGTAATACACGGTGAACGGAAAAAATCGAACCTCTCCTATTGCTACGATAATTTGTGTAATAATCTGTGCATTTTAATAAAATATAGAGAAACTTCAGTTTAAAGGACAAGTACCAGATAACTATTGTTAGTTATAATAATGTGTTAAAAAATTCCTACTTCGGCCTCAACACACGCCCAAAGACGCTCTTGACACTTACTAATTGCTGAATCGATTACATGCGCTTGATCAAATTCGTCCCATTCCTGTATGCCCTGGCGTAGTTCTTCCACATCGCGCACCTTTTCTTGTAAACATTTTCTTGCATCACAGACCATAATTGTTTTATAGTCCACGGGATTAAGGTCTAGGCTATTTGAAATGTACCGGTACCATATTTGCAGGATAGCGCATCAATAATTGCCTTGATCGCTGAAGCCGTGCCTGCTTGTTGACCTCCGTTAGTTCAGTCGCTCTATGTACTGTTTGAAACCTCTTAAATGACATAAAGTTTTTACTGGAATAGCGTATAATCATAAAAACTAGTTAAGTTTATAGTTGGGAATAAAATAGTTTTATTCTCAATAATATTTTCTCGTGTTTGGTATTATTTTATTTATTTATTGTAGACTGTAGACTGTAGAGGTTCGGTTTTTTCCCTTCACCGTGTATATACAATTATACATGTGCACGTATCTCTATAATGTGCGTGGGGAGTGAGAAGGGAATGGATGAATAGTGAGCAGAGGAATATAGTACCACCTCTATCTGAGGAAAGTTACGACCTTGCTGACAGATTGATCAGGTCCCAACACGAGGAATCAAAATCTTCGAGGCAGAGCGAAGGGCAATTTGTTATTAACGGGACACGCAGTCAAAGGATGTTTTGTTTTCGCTTGAAGATGAGTTCTGTAATTGGCCAGACTTTAATTGTAAACTAAAAATAGGCTACCAGTATATAAGCTCACAGCGGGTACCATAGAAATTAAGATAATATTCAATACGACCACGCTTATGTGAGGGTAGAAACATGGATTCAATCGTTCAACAACCAGTGACGACCGTTTATCAGGTCTCTGTATAGACCTAATGAGTGCACATTGTACATATATCGTACTTCAGAAACAATTTCAGACAGCAAAAGCGGGTTCATGAAGTGCTAAATCAGTTTGGATATAAGAACCCAGACGACTGCAATTGTTATTTCAAGAGTAAGGTCAGATTTCAGTCACATAAAATTTGACTATCATAACAGTTTTGACAATAACATATGAATGTCTATGAATTTTGGCATGCTCGGTTCCGTGACAGCTGATCGACAGGTAGCCAGCGCAAAAAGAGCGAGCGACGAAGGTGAAGTAGCCTAATCGGTTGCTTTCGACAACCTATTTTGTGACATTTGTATAAAAGTCTGCGCCCCCCTAGAAAAATTCCTGCGGACGCCCATGCACCCCTCCCCCCTGGAGCGTGACGTACTTTATGGACGGCCCCATATATAGTATTAGAATACATGATCCACTGCTATGGAATTCACTGCCTAAAGACACCGACCCAATGTTTATCAATTCAAAGGTTACACTTTGGCTGCACTTGTTTGAGTTATCTTGTTGTTGCCTGCATGATTATTATTACATACGGTACATTTCGTACGCGCGCAAGGTCACACTAAAGGGTAACGGCCCGCTATTCCGAGGGTCCACTATTCCGAAGGTCCGCTATTCCGAATATTGGCTATATTTTGTTCGTTATCCTAGTGTTAGGGTTACAGTGGGTTAGGGTTAGGGTTGGGGTTAGGGTGGGTTAGGGTTGGGTGGGTTAGGATTAGGTTTAGGGTTATGGTTAGGTTTAGGGTTTGGGAGAGTTAGGGTTAGAGTTATGGTTATGGTGGGTTAGGCTTAGGTTTATGGTTATGGTTAGGGTTGGGGTGGGTTAAGGTTAGGTTTAGGGTTATGGTTAGGGTTGGGGTGAGTTAGGGTAAGGGTTATATTTAGGTTTAAGGTTAGGTTTAAGGTTAGGGTTCGGAATAGTGGACCTTCGGAATAGTGGACCCTCGGAATAGTGGACCCAAACCCACTAAAGTGTGAATCTGAGGGGCGGATAGTCAGCCGCCAGAGGAAGATGCAGTTAAAGGTCCATGTGTTTGAAAGCCAAAGAGAAATAGTGAGTTTTGAGCCGCTTTTTGAAGGTAGGAAGTGAATTTGAGCAACGAAGACTTCAAGAGAGAGTGCATGCACTACTATGTATAGGCCTATATAAACACTGCATGAATTGTCAATAATTGTTTCTGTTTAGTGTGCTTTTACCCATCTTTCGAGGAGCCTTAAGCTACCAATAAAAATCAGCTGACATTTTATAATATGACTGTGAAGATAATTATAATGGTGACCATTAGTGTACAATATATAATTGATAAATTACTGATGTAAATAGGGAACCCTGTCTCGCGGAACCATATGTTCCTTTGGGTTTACCTATTGACAACCTGCATACGAATTTGTAAACTGTACGCTTGTATTACTTTGTGGTGGTGGTCAATAAAGAAGATTGATTGATTGATTGATTGATTGATTGGAGGTGGCGTCGCCCTATATTACTGCCGCAGACAGCCAAGCTGTAGGCCTATTGCTGCTACTATACACAGCCTATAGGCACCACCTGTGAATTTCGCGTTTTGGGGCTAGCTTACAGTATAGCCTACATGTACTTCAATTTTGTCAATTAGCCAATAAATTTGTCTATGTCACACATTATGAGGGATACATTTGGCATGGCCTATTGGAATCAGTTTCTTTTATTCTAGTTTGTATGGCCTTATTTTTATGAGTTTGTTTGTTAAAGTTGCCAGGTTGGTCATTTTTCGTGTAAATTCGTAATTTTAAATGGTTCCTATCTGCCCAATGATTTAAAATAAATTAGTATACCTAAAACAGGTTGCTGGTACTCGGGGAGTCGTAGTCTGCTCTCCTTCATAACCATTTAGGTGACATTGAGAGAGACAGTTTGGTGTGACAGTGATGCTTCAATCATGCAGTACCGTAACCTATTTGGTGGACCATCCTTTCTTCTTGATTATCTGTCTGTAAAATCTCGGCATTGACTCATTTGACTGCAACAGTTTGACGAGGTCAGTGGCGGCGCCAGCTATAAATTTGCAGCAGGTCGCGAACGGGTCATACATAATGTATGTAGCCTACTATTCAGCAGGTCTAAGAAATTAAATCTAAAGGAAGTAGGCCTATATTCTCTAAATGAGGTAGGCTACCCTGCACCTGGCTTTCAAGCTGTAGACTACTTTCAAGTTTGAAGTGTACGATCATGTACGGGCCCTTATGCAGACATTATAGAGACATAGGCCTACATGGGCGGAGACCTAGGGGGGACAGGGGGGACGGTCCCCCCAATAAAAGTGTTGGGGGGACGGTCCATGCATTTGTCCCACCCCCCAATGTTTGAGCGTCAAGACTTTTTTGGGCGGCGAAAATAGAAAATTTCCTCGAGATTTGGCCGGATGACTAAAAAAAAGTCATCAACACTTTTTTGACGGCGAAAATAGAAAATTTTCTCGAGATTTGGCCGGATGACTAAAAAAAAAGAAAAAAAGAAAGGTCATCAACTTTTTTGGCGGCGAAAATACAATTTTTTTAGAGATTTTGCCGGTCCTCAGAAATTTTTCGGAAATCTCGCGTCTTTCCGTCCCCCCCCCCCCAATGCTCGGCCCAGGTCTCCGCCTATGTAGGCCTACATATGTATTCGTCGTAGGCATAGGTGCAATTAGACCTGGGAGTGACTTTGGTCAGCTAATCTGACCCCACTTGACCCTAAAGTGACTTGAGGTCGACTTGAAGTCGACTTCTCGGTGTCAAAACGACTTGACCCGACTTGGCAGAAAAACAATCGACTTTCGACTTAAAGTCGACTTCTGACATGGTAGGCCTACTAGCCATGCATTAGACTAGGTCTACGTATGGCTACCAATGCATAAAGTCAAGTCAATTTTCCTGCAAGCATTAATTTCATTTAGGCCTACAAATGAGTAGGCCTAATGAGATCTCAACACTTAATTGATGCATGAATTTGTTAAAGTGTTATTAAACCCATTTTAAGCTGTGTATGTTTCTGTTTTAATAGTTTCGTGATGCTTTGGGCCATCTAATAACCTAGACAAAGCGACGGCAAATTATTAGGCCTATGAATTTTAGCTTGTCCGTTGTCTGTGATTATTCAGATTACACTCATTATTATTTTTTTAAATATTAATATTAAATAAATTTGTAAAAACCGCAAGGTCTAAGATAAAATAGCGGACCGCTGACTGCATGGTTGCACTGAATGGCGTGTTATATGATAGGCTAAGCCTAATTTGTAATTCTGTTTTCATAATTATTTGGCCACTAACATCATTTCGCAACTAAGCATATATAGCATTGCAAGCGCATCATCCTACAGTAGGCTACTACAGCTACTAGGCCTACTCACTCTAGTCTCACTGACAGTAAAGTCTTTCATTGTCCAATTGGCCCTACAATAGTTCTCCGTCTGCCGACAACTCCAGATGCAGCGCTCCAAAGTAGCGCCAAACTATCGATTTATTATAGGCCTAGATCCAGCTTTCTTTGCGCCGAATTCATTGACCACTAGAAGTTCACTGATTGCTTGATAGGCACACGTGTAATATTTTAGTAACCTTTTGTTTCACCATTTTAATTAAGCGCATGCCTAAGCGTGACGTTTAAGCATAAAGTTGCAAAATACATGAATAGATCGGCAGACGGCAGTCTGCACGATAGCCTACCAGCAAAATAATCAGTAGCTAGCCTAAGTCTCTGTTTTGCAAAGGCCTCATTTATTCTTGTAAACACACTTGGCAACAAAAGCTGCTTAAAATTGTTGTCACAATCATTGGTTTGAAGAGACAAATTTAACTATGTTTGTGTCTCAAGTCGGTTTAAGTCGACTTGAGGTAAAAAAAACTTCAAGTGACTTCTATCTACAAAATTCGACTTGGGGTCGGTTGCGGTGAGCAGAAACGACCCGACCCGACTTGGGATGACCAAGTCGACTGGGGTCGACTCCCAGGTCTAGGTGCAATCACGTCCTAAAAGTTGGGGGGACCATAATGAATCACGTCCTAAAAGTTGGGGGGACCATAATAATAAAGTTAGGGACCACTCAAAAGTTGGGGGAGACGCGTCCCGTGGGTCCCATAGGGTGGTTGCGCCTATGGTCGTATACGCTAGGCTAATGCTGTCGGGAGATTATTCCAGATAGGCGGAACAAGTTACAACGATGACAAGGACTAATTAGGAACGATTTAAATTCAATAAAAACCAAGACATCGATTGTGAAGGAAAAGTTTTTTCAATGTAGGCTAACACTCAATTTGTGAAGTTTTCGGCAACATTAAACACAGATATATAGCGCTGAAAGCACACACACACACACAAGACATAGGAACAGTTCTATCGATCAACAAAATTAATCACACAAGGCAACTTACTCAAATGTTAGTCGCTTCATTTTCCTAGCCTCTGCATATTATGATGGCGGATGGTCAGTCCTTTGACTCCTTTCCCTTGCCGACTGATCATCCAACTGATAGTTTAGGCTACAGTCAGTTTATTCATGATAGGCCAAGTTTAATTCGCAAGGGTGGGGTCAAGGTGAGAAATGCCATGGGGACTGTGTGTGGGGGGGGGGGTGTTCAACCCCTTAGTCTTCTTAGGACCACATGCTCATAGTAAGGTTTCATTGGACACTTCAACTCCACATAAATCAACGTTTGACCCTCAGTCATTTTTCTACAATTCTCATACGGGATGGGGAGACCTGTTACAAGTGTGGCGAAAAATACTTTCACAACTTTCTGTCCTGGCAAACCACATTTATGCGCGTTAGGGTACTGCTGATACGTACTTGGCCATATTGAACACTATAGATCTTACTCTTAGCAGGCTCTGCTTTCAAAACAAACCATACGCAGAGCAGCACACGAGATAACTTATTGCCACTTCTAACTATGTCTGTCTCAGTGTATGCCAGGTTGCCTTTTTCAAACCTGTTTTTACACAATAAACAACTATGCAACTCCTATAGCCTGCAAAGCATGAAAACCTGAAACCGTGTTAGAAGTAGAGGCCATCTTTAAGGGACATCTACAAAAAGCGGTCCTACCCTGAAACCATTTCTCCATCTATTTCAATGAACATCTCACAAACAAGCCGAAAGCCAAGTGTGCACGATTCTTATGCTAACACTCAACAACCGCACATTACAGTAATAGCAATTAAACAAGTCTTCAGTAAGCGCAATGCAATAAATTTATATAGTCCAACAAATAATTATTAAGAAACCTAGCCTACAAAATAGCAAAATCTCTAACTATAAGACTCACTGCTGTTATCAAATGAGTTGATATAACTTTAGTTAGACCAGTGTCCATTTCAAAAACTAAAAAATTTACTCTAATTCAAATCATTCGGCAGAAACGAAATGCCATATAGAGGAACGAAATGCCATATAGGCCTACATGTAGGGTACCAAACACCTCGACTGCTACTGTGCCATGCAATCAGACACCAGTACAGGCCACACTGATATTGATGTCCATACAAGCGAAATACGAAACTACTTCGCTTGACATCAGACAGTTCATCTCTAACGTGATCTCTCTGGTCACACAAAAATGTCTGGTCTTGACAGCTAAAACTTTTAAAAGTGCGTTGCTGTCTGGTACACTAGATTTTGAGTGTGGCGTAAAACACATTGGATACTGGATTCCACTAGCTGAGGATTTCATTTTAGCTGCTCATTGTCAAACTTCATTCACTCGTAGGCCTACAAGGAATTTATATAGCATCACACATTCTAAAGGTCCACTCAAAGGAGATCCAGTTCAGTCCGATAAAAAAATTCGGGTTTCCTGTCACAGCCTCGATCAGCACACAAAAGACATTTTCTCGAACAAATGCCAAAAAATGAAGTCATTGAAATCCAACACCAATTTTCTGCATAATGTAGGCATCTCTAGAGTCGAGTAAGCAGTTTGTGAATGCATACAGATCAGGGGCATCAAGGCCTTTTTAATGGCAGGCTAATGCAGATATTTTCCCAGAATTTAAAAAAAATCAAATCTTAGATCAAATCTATAGCATAAAGTTATAAATTTAATATTCATGATCGAAAACATCAAAGTAAAATGTAATGTAATGTAAATCTTCGAGAATTTCTCAGCGCCCACAAAAGCCACGTCAGGGAGACCAGCTTATTCACCGGCGCTATATCAAATCAAGTCCGCAATAGCCAGAGCTGCCGTTTTGGTTCCGGTGCCAGGTCAAAATCCGGGGAGGTCAAGCCGAGGAGACAGCGTGGTGCTACGGTGGTTGTCGGTGATGGTGGTGGTTGGGTGATGGAACCTGATTGGAATCTGGATAGGATAGGTTGAAGAGTTCGGTTTTCAGTCGTGAATGGAATGCAGCAGAGGAGAGTGCAAGCGGAGGAGAGGTTGAATTATTATTTGGAGGTGAGACTGCAGGAGAGATAGGGGGGTGAGCGAACATGCGGAGGTATGTTGGGAGTCCGTTCCAAAGAGCTGGTGCAGCATAGACTAAGGAGCGGTCGCAGAATTTCAGAGAGGATGATACTGGAGGCCGAGAGAGAGAAAGATATGATGATGAGCGCGTAGACCTGTGCGGTTGGATGGTGATTAGTTGACGAATGTAGGAGGGTTGAGAGGTTTGAAGAGCGTTGTAGGTTAGAGAAACAATTTTGTAATGGATGCGCTGAGAAACTTTTAGCCAATGAAGAGACTTGAGAACAGGGGTTATGTGGTGATGTTTGGGCGTGTTAGTGACTGCGCGGGCAAGAGCATTCTGGATAGTTTGGAGGCGTTTAATTTGAAGAGAATCTATTTCATGGAAGAGCGAATTGCAGTAGTCGAGTTTGGAATGAACTATTGAGGTGGCTATTGTGCAGGCGGTCTTGTAATTTAGAATTGGACGCAATCGACGGAGGTCGCGTATGTGCATATAGCAGGTGCGGGATAACTGGGTGATGTGGTCAGAAAAAGTAAGGTTTTTGTCAAAAATGACTCCGAGATTGCGGACAGGAGAAGAGTATGGCGTAGGAAGAGTTGGGTCTGTTTGAGAAAAGTCAGAAGGATAGTCTAGTTTGTTTAATTGCTCGCGTAGGCCAATGATGAGAAATTCTGTTTTTGAGGGGTTGAGGCAGAGTAGATTAGCGGTCATCCAGGCTGAAATCTGAGTGATTGTGTTACGTAACTGATTTAGTGCGTCTGAGAAGGAGCGAGGGGAGAAAGATATGAATAATTGAGTGTCGTCGGCATAGAAGTGATGATCAGCAGAGGATGATGAAATGAGTTTGCTGAGTGGGGAGGTATAGAGAATGAACAGGAGAGGACCAAGGACTGAACCTTGAGGGACACCACAGGTGAGGATTTGTTGATTAGATGAGTGACCAGAAGCGCTAACGATGAAAGAGCGTGAGGAAAGGTATGATTTGATCCATGAGAGGGCGGTGCCAGAGATTCCAAAGACAGAGGAGAGGCGATTGAGAAGAATAGCATGGTCTATTGTGTCAAAGGCTGCAGAGATGTCTAAGAGGCACAGACAAGAGACTTGTTGACGGCCTATCGCCATCACAAGCTTGTTGTAGAGCGAGGCCAGGAGTGTTTCGGTAGAGTGATGCTTAGTGTAGGCAGACTGGTTTGGGTTTAGAAGATTGTTGGAGATGAGGTAACTGCTGAGACGAGAGAGGACAATCCGTTCGGAGAGTTTGGATAAGAATGACAGATTTGAAATTGGACGATAGTTGGATAAGAGTTCTTTGTCCAGAGATGGTTTTTTGAGAAGTGGTTTAAAAACTGAGTCTTTGAAAAGCGTAGGGAAGGTACCGGTTGAGAGTGACAGATTTATGAGCTTGGTTATCGTGGGAGCAAGAAGGGCTACACAGTCTTTTAGCAAAGATGTTGGGATTGGGTCAAGGTCGCATTGCTTGTTCTGAGAGGCCTGAATGAGGGTGATAATTTCTGCTTCGGTAGCAGGCTCGAAGAGGTTGAAAGATATTGTAGGTGGCAAAGTTGCGTCTGAATAGGAAGAGTCGGTTTGCGTGCTGGTAGATTTCGATAAGAGAGTCTGTAGTGAGAGACGAAGGGTGGAAACTTTGTCAGTGAAAAAGGATGCGAAAGAGTCAGCAATGGACGCAGATGGGATTGAGTTCGGAAGGGGGTGAGAGGCACCGCGGTGAAGAAGATTGTTTACAGTTTTCCAGAGATTTCGAGGGTTGGATGAATTTGAATGAACAAGAGATGACAGGTAGCGTTTTTTGGCTGAAAGAAGTTGGCTGTGGTATCTATTTGTCAAGGTTTTGAGTTGTTTCAGGATAGAGTCGTCGCGTGTACGCCTGTAAACTCGTTCCAGGCGACGGCGCGACGATTTGAGGGCTTGAAGAAAAGAATTGAATCACGGATTTTTTGCGTGAGTTTCTGGTTTGGTGATGATAGGAGCGTGCTTGTTGAGGAGTTCGGACATGGTGCAGTTGTAAGCAGACAGGAGATCATTTGGGTCTGTTGGAGGGTTGAGGAGAAGGGAGGAAGATTCAAGGTCGAGTTTGAATGCATCAAGGTCGATGGAGCTGATGCGGCGGAATGAGCATTGTTTGGGTGGAGGGCGAGGAGATGGTTCGATATTGAGTTGAGTGAAGATAGGGTAATGATCAAAGTGTATACTGCGGATTCACTAGTACCTGGGTTGCGGCTGGAACAGCAAATTGATTCTGCTTAAGGGGCCATCCATATATTACGTACGAAAAAATCGCATTTTGAACTCCGTAGTCCTATAAATTTGTTTATCCTTCCCTCCCCCAAGTTGTGTACGCACAAATAAGCTCCTCTACCCACCCCCTTACAAAGGCCATTTAGCTGCAGTCATCGATGGCTACTATTTATTTCTTAGGCATCATATCTATGAGCTACAATTTGTTAACGGTTATGGTTTACTGTTTAGATCTGAATAGAATACAATTTTACTGTGAACAAATGCCATCGAACTATAAGATAAAGCAAAATTATAAATATGCTAATGTGGACATCATAATTAGACATTTATTCTGCGTACGTTCATTTTGCCTAGACCCGCTTCCCCCGTACGCAAATCGCCTAAATCCCGTGAGGGTCGGAGTCCCATGACCCCCTCCGTGCTGACGTAATATAATGGCCAGCCCCAAATATGCAGTGAAGAAAATCACAGTTAACTCTATTCTGAAAATTTCAGTTTCTACATTAGGCAAACCTCATGGCTCCTTGGGCCAGAAAGCATCGTCGGCGGGCCACAGTGGGCTGAATAAACTTTAGACACCCCGATATAGACACTCAGCGGTAAAACCAATGCTGCATGCTAAGCGACTTGGCAAAAATACGACTGTATTCCATAAATGTTACTCTATTTGTAGTTTTGTTATGCGTCTGGTTATTGGTAATGGGCCTTTAAACAATCACACAGAGGGCACTTAATACATGCAACAGATCTAAAAGGGTGCATCTTAAGAACCTACTGAAGTAGGATCGCATAGAACAGGAAAAAAGGAATAAGTACAAGAAAACAAAGGGAAAACAGTAAGTAGTAAATAAGATATTTTCTTCATGGAGTTTGAGAAGGCCTTTGTTTCAAGCATGCAAAACAAGACATGGGCAACCATACAATCATAGGAATAAGAAAAGACGCTGATACAAAAGAACATGTGGCATACAATTGCTGTGTGAACTCGGGAAGGCCATTGACTCAATCATGTAAAAGATCACAAGGGTAAAATTGAAATTATATCGAACAGGATAAAATCCACACAAGAACCTCTTAATTCTACCAGGACAAATTTAATATCAACTTCCTCTAGTCAACTGCATCTCAACATAAGAAGAATTTACAACCATCACCAATGAAGCACCGTGTCTGTTATTTCATGTGTAAATGATTGTATTCATAGAGAAGCAGATTGACATATCTGATTTAAAATAATGAAATTAAAAATAACAATATCGACAAATGCTCAAAAGCAGCTGTATGGTGAAGTCAGACTAACAAGGATGGTCTGAACTGAGAATTTCTCCATTTAATTTAACACCACACTTAGAAGGAGTGATAAAATCATTCTGAACAAAGGAAGGTTATGTTATATCATATTATAAAAGTAGAGATCATGAACACCTAAAGATCTGCAGAAGATATGGCAGTAAATCGTGTAGAGGAAATTGGGAGTCACTGCAATAAAGTTTAAGACAAAGCATAGATACTATGTGCAAATACTAGTACGTGTTTATTAACCACTAGTTATTGAACGACTACGCATTAATCGACAGTGCCAAGCAATTGTGAGGGAAGAACTTGCTCAAGGTCCCTACAAAGTATCCATCTCAGAAGACAAAGCTCAAACCCATCATCCCTCAGTCACAAGGCAAGTGGTCTAACCAATCGGCCACTGTATCCCACAAATCTTCAGTACTGTCAACTAAGAATTTCCCCATCCAAGTTCACAACTTCACATCACACTTAGACAGACAATAAAAATCATGATAATAATTATCACAGATGTCCACGGACTGGAACTAGGCATTTCTCGTCATGTACAGGGTGGGCCATAAAAACCACCTAAGGTTTTGCAAATACCTTGGCCAGAAGTTATAATTTCAAAATCAAATTTCACAGGCTTAAAGTCAATTCCTGTTTACACACGATGGCCAAATTTCATCAAAATATTTCAAGCTGAACAAAAGTTATAAAAGTTTATGTGAGACCACCCACTGTTTTTGACGATTCAAAAAACGCAACAAAGAAAGTGTGACAAAATCGACTTTATTAAGTCATTTCTCAAATAACTGTTATAAAATGAACTTCATAGTGTTTCCAACTTGTTTTCAATGGGTCCATCACCAGTGCTCAAACTTGTAATGAGTTTCTTTGTAAAATTGCTTATGGCCTTGTTGGTGTGTAAAGAGATAAATCTTCCCAGATGTTGCAAGAATCATTATTATTCATTATTATTATTGCTCTTGGTTTTGCCTGCAGATTGTGGTATTTCGCCAGCATAGCTCTCTACAAATGATAATCCATCAGGTTCCAATCCGTATATTTGGGGGTCATTGGTGTTTTCTCAATGGAACCCACACAATTGGCATTGAGCCGATCTCCTTTCATCAACGGCATGTTTCTTAACTCTCTCAAATGAACTCTTAATTTTACTCTGCACTCACTGTTTTATCAGAGTAAGCAGTGGTTATGGCTTTAGCTCCGGGACCCCGGGCTTATGTAGTGTGCCTGAATACACATGTTGTCTATCATTGATATCTTGGCCATTTTCATCTTAGAAAATTCGAATTTCATTGCTTTAATTGCAAAATTATTAATCTAACAGATTCCTTGTTTATAAACTTGATCATCTTGCTAAATGACTTCAGAGTGAAGTGCAGCTATGCTGGAACCCTATTTCTGTCCTAAATAATAATAATAATAATAATAATAATAATAATAATAATAATAGTAATAATAAGGATTACCTGGATATATAAAGGCCTTTTGATAACAATTATTTGAGATAAGACGAGACTTAATAAAATCGTTTTTTTTTACTTTTGGTTGCGTTAAGTGTTTGAACCATCATAAAACAATTGGTGGTCTCACTAAAAATGATATAACTTTTGTTCTGCTAGAAATATCTTCATGAAAACTGGTCATGATATGTAAATATAGATTATCTTAAAGCATGTAAAACTTGATTTAAAAAATTCTTATTTCTGGCCAAGATATTGGCAAAAAATGTAGGGACCTTCTTTATGGGCCACCCTGTATAATATATACAGGTCTTTACAGTGCAATCCAAAAGAATGACTGTGAAACATGAGAGGTGGAAGCTTTTGCATGAGTTGACTCAGCAACACAGAAGACATGTGTCAAGCTGCAGTTTGTGAGTTACCTAAAATGCGCTACAAAAATGTTCTGATAGACTGATACAGATAAACAAACACTCCAAAACACTCTTTGAGTGCATATCTGTAAATGAAACGATTAAAGGTGCTTAATGGGTTTTCAGCCCATGGACAGGAATAATGATTATGATAGTTATGATTTAGAAGATTACAATGATTATAATAGAAACTGAAAACTGCTCAGATACATACCAGCATGATATGCTGGAGATCATGGACACCCACAAATATTTTGCAGGAGGGGCCAAAAACAATGGTCACGGTGAAATATTTTAGTAAAAAACCAAAAACCATGAAATTAAGAGCATGGATTTTTTCAGAGGTTTCTACATGAAAATTTCTCAGCTTCACTTTGTGTATCATTAGTATAATTAATACTTCCGTGCAAAGAAATAAAAAGGTAAAAAATTAGCACTTGAAAAATAGGTGTCAATTTTCCTGGAGGGCAATTTTCCTCTATCCCATATGTGTGGGTGCCCATGCTGGAGATATATACACACTATATTATGCAGCCAGAATATTTGGCTCGTTTGAACGAATTTCTGACACTCTGGTACAAAGGAGAATGATACAAATAGGATTATTGAAGAGTTAGGTAAAATGAATGATATTCAAATCCAGATACAATACACATACATAGTCTTTGCATGAAAATAAAGCAGATTATTAACAGTTCAATCAGTAAAATTATTCATTTCAAGTACCAATCAGTTGACTGAAACTTCCCAAGAATTCTTTAAAGATTAAACATAAGCTAGGTAAAGAATAAAAAACAAACAAATTAAAAATATATAAAAGTTTTTCATTCATTCATTAAATGCATTTGTATAGCGCCTCTTCAGAGGCGCTCCCAACCTCAGCACGGCCAAATAAAACTGTCTTAAGATGAGAGAGAAAGCCTGATAAGGATTTTTAGAAAGGGAGTGAAATGTCAGAGGAAGACCATTCCAGGTTGAGGGTCCAACCACCCTGTTATATCATGTTAGAAAGTTATGCATCAGTTTCACTGACAATCTTACAATTTATCATTAAGCCTGAGGAACAATGGGGTGTCAACAAAATGCATTTATTACAAATTTAAAGTATTTTTAAGAATCACCAAAACCGTGAAGGCAAAGAAGAACTGAATCACCATTTGTTTCTTTCCTACATACTAACTTACCAATAACAGACTAGACACTTATTTAATACTTACATACTAATTACTTGTGTTTACTCTTGATAGTTTTCGATGCCCCATGCTTTGATGTGATAAGTGTGACTTAATTGACTAATCTGCTGTTGCCTTTTGGTTTATTTTTCATCAAATTGTTGTGTGTATTTTGTAAAAGTCTTCATAGTTACTTGGGGACCCTATTTAGCGTGATTTCCTCCCTTCTGGGTCTAAATTTATGTCCCAATTCTTTATTTTAGTTTTCTTTAACCTCGTACTCCAAGTCTAGAGCCAACTGATCGCACTGGTATCACTCAACTTTATTACCACTGGGTTTAAATAATCTTTTCTTATCCATTCGTGTGGGGGTAATCCCAATCTAGGCCTGCATATGACTATATAACTTGTGTTAACTAATTAAGTTATCGCTCTGATTGTTACATCGAAGAATATACTTACTTACTTAATGAATTTAATGAACAGAAAAAGATTTATGCAAGAGATACAGAAGCATAGACAGCAGACGAATCGTTCACTGAGTTTGGCTTCATTTGATGGCGGCTGGGATCAGTCAACAGTTGTGCATAGTTGCACTCAGAACTTGGGCGATTCTGAAAAAGAAAAGCAGCATCTAATACAAATCCTTTTAAGATTCAACATCTATATTCAAGAAACAGCATTGATTTAATCGGAACATGAAATTCTATGCTGACAATCATCATCAGTTCTGAATTTGTTCACCATTCTTGGCCACGCAAATTCCATGTTCAATAGCCTCTTAACACAATCTCAAAATTGTAACTATAGGAGCGTAGGTGCTTATTTACACAGCACCTCTTTAAGAAATATCCGAGGTGTTCCCCACCTGACTACACAGGACCACATCCAAGCAGAACAATCTTCAACCACCAGCGACATATATACAGGATAGTGTCATAGTCTGCATAGAAGCATGTCTTAGACAGAGAGATCAACACATTTACTAAGCACCATTACCTAGTGACCGAGCATCAATCGATAACATTGAGCAGATGGTGATAGGCCTCAGACAGTAACATTTACCGGTAGAGTCTCACACACGTACTTTCCATGCGACAAAAAGTAAGTAAGTATTTTCTTTACTAATCCAACTGCATAACCACATTTTGGCTTACATGAAATTAAGCATCATGAAGCGTTCTTATTAGAAACGATTTTCTCATTGAGTTGAGCAAGGCAAGCATAGTAATCAATTGTTCACTATGTTCCATATAATCTAGTGGCTTCTATGATGTTCTAATCCTATTTGGTCACACAATTCCAGAGCACAGATAATCCAACAGGAATACACATAAACATAATATATTCTGTAAAATATGCTATACTCTAAAACAGGGGTGTTAACGAGCTGGGCTGCATGCCATTTTTGGCCTGTTACATTTGTTTTGTTCTGGCTGCGAAGTCTTATAAAATATCAAAGGACTTCACAATTTTACCTTTTTTTTATTCAATTATAACAGTTTGAAATTTTCACTTTTGAGAAGTAATAAGGTTTATGTGATCTTCATGACTTATAATGACAATGAAAATCAAAATTTTAAAGCCTAATTTCGCTGTCTGTATGCCAAAAATGCACCATATAAGATTTACTTTTGCAAAGTTGTGTGGGTCGACTCAATAAGCATCCTCCCGATCCCTACTCCCATATTGCCCAGAAAATTTCAGCACCCTATCCTGCAGCCTGCTTTGTAGTTATTGCCAATGGCTGCCATTACAAAGGGCTCGACATCTCTGATAAACTTTTCCAAATACATGTAATTCACCGATTCAAAACTAACTCCAGCAATTTCTGTAAGCATATGTTTCCATAGGACCATAGACCTTTCTTTATTGCTTCGGAATACAAAATACATTCTAGTTTGCATAAATGGAATTGGTGGTTAGTAAGTTTCTGCTAAATTGCGCTGCAGTATAATAACACTGATGATGATGATTAGTGCAAATCATCTTTGATATGACAGTGTCTGTTCATGATGCTGTTTGGGGATGTTGAAATGGTAGGTCACCCAGCCCATTTCCACCTCGCAGTAGGGAAGTCAAGCTCCGGGTGTGCCAGATGTGCCCTCCATTCAATGTAGACCTGCCGCAGTCGTTCAACTGGATCCTCCGTCAGATCTACTGAAGTCTTGCTGCTGCCTGAGACCTACTGCTCACGTTGGCCAATCTCTTTTCAATTACACAGAGACTTACTCGTGCCATTCAAACCATAGATGTAAAAAACGATGGAAACGGAATAAAAAACGTAAAAAACGTCGCTTTGTTCGAAAAAATAAAAAAGGGAAAAAACGACAAAAAACGGAAACGGAAACTAATTTGACTTTGTTACAAGTAACTTAAACTGCATATTAAACCTAAAAACCTTGTTAATGCAATTTTTAATCTTAATCAGTAAAAAAATTTAATAATACAATTTTATTAGTAGACCAAAATTCATTTAGAATGACAATAATCTACAACAGGTTTTTTCCTATAACGCTATAACTACTTTAATAAGAAATTCAGAAAAACTGAAGGCATTGGAATCTTTTCAAATTTAAATTGTGAACATAAGTCCGCATAAGTTCATGCTGATCGACAAAACTCAATTAAATCCAATCAGATGTAGGCTATGGATGTGTACTAATTAAATTATATACAGTTTAAAGAGTTACTTATATAGGCCTAGGAAGATTAGGCCTATATCAAAATAACTCTTCATAAATTTCATTTCGTATAGACACCTACTACACGTATCTCTTAAATGATGACGTTAAACAATTAAATAATGACATCAGTTAGCTGAATCCTTGAGAGTAGGCTAAAAACGCAAAGAATATCAGAAAAAATTTATAAAAATAACAGAGAGTAAATAAATAAGTTAAGTTACATAAAAACTAAAAAAAAACGGAAAAACAATGTGAAAAATAAAAAACGAAAACACGACGTTTTTTGGGGAGAATAAAAAACGAAAAAAACCTTTTAAACAACTATGATTCAAACGCTACGTGCTACAAATAGTAGTCAGTTTAATAAAGGTTTGCACAACTACAATTAGGCCCTACTATAGTAGTATGGTACTAAATGTGAGATGTTGATCCATGGACATGACTAAACAAATATATCACTGCCAGAATATCTAGCCATTCATGTGCAAATCGGCACAAATTTTTTTTTCGCAAACTTAAATCAGGTTTTAATCATATTTAAATGGGTACTAGCGAATTTTAAAATAGTTTTAAGTTTGCACAAATGATTTTTTCCCGTTCAAATCATCATGCTTTAATTATGATTGAAAAGGCACCAATGCATACATGTCAATCAGCGAAGACCTACAACCAACAAGTAGGGTGGGAAATGCCGAGGTGTCAAAGGAGCAGCACTTAGTTTTTTGTAGGACCCCACAGTAAAATCTTCATTGCACACCTCAACTCCGCATAAATCAAGGTCTGAACCCCAAGCTATTTTTCTACAAATCTCAGATTGACCACAAGTAAAAGCTTCTGGAGAAAAATTGTTCATGCTCAAATTATTTAACACACAACCATTCAAGTATAATAAAAAAATTAACAGAAGGGAAAAGCAAACAGATAAAGCTCGTTAGCAACAAGTCAGACAGGAACATGCTGCAGGAAACAAGATCTTCATTTACCTGAAGTTTATTTGTTTTGCTGAAAAGTAAAAATAATGCAATCACGAAACAAAATATCATTTACTTTTTAAGCTGAAAAGTAAAATAATGCAATCACGAAACAAAATATTGTGTATTTTTTAAGCTACCGGTACAAGTAAGTATAACTAAGTATTTAATACACACAAAACCCGAACTTGTTTGTTGCAATGCATAACATAACATAGTGCAGCGCAGGCTAATACATATTAATGCAGAGCCTTTGGTATCTATTCAAAAGCATTCATAGTCCAGTTCTATTGGAACAAAAACTGCCATTAATGTGAAGACAAGACAGCTTTTGAGCTTGAAGCTGGGAACGAACAGGAGTTAAGATAGAGTCATTATGTTTAAGTGCTTCTATGAAGTTCATTAAGGAAGGTGCTACATAAAAAATCTAGGTAAACACAAACATGTAAATAACCACAGACACATAACAGGCAGCAACAGATGAGGGCCCAACTGGCATTGGCCTACAATTTTGAAGAGGCCTTCACTCCCGAATAGAGTGTCAAAGGAGAATGAGGATCCTTTAGCTTAAAAGCTTAATGCAGATTGCTTAAGATTTAAAAAATACGGGGAATGTGTTTAGCACATATTTCTTATGGTTTCAATAAAAAAAGTGTGGATATGGTTATATGGTTAGATACAATATATAGATAAATAGCGAAAGAACAAACGATGAATTGTCATGCATCATAAAGTAGGCTACACGTATACACAAATGATACACGAATATCACCATGCATGTATTTTAGCACTCATTAATCGGCCTATGAGTGGACTTCCTGAAGGGGCGCTACATAAATTCTTGAATGATTGATATACCAAAATACTTGATGCACAGTGTGAAATCAGTAGAATCTACCGGTACGTATCTCCTTGTTTATTCTAGGATGACCCTTGTTTGTGGGATTAGGCCCTTTTAGGACTCTCCCTTTGAGCCAACATTGTACTTGTAACATCTCATATCTGTTAAACTGTTCAACTTTTGATTTCAATAAAGTGTGCCAAAGGTTATGGTTAATTGTATAGGTATAGAAGCTCCTGGCGCCATAGAGAGTGTCATTGTCATCATCATCATCCTCATCATCATCCTCATCATCATCATCATCATCATCATCAATCATCCTCATCCTCATCCTCATCCTCATCCTCATCATCATCATCATCATCATCATCATCATCATCATCAATCATCATCATCATCATCATCATCATCATCATCATCATCATCATCATCATCATCACCATCACCACCATCATCATCATCATCATCATAATTGTATATGGATAAGAGAAACCTGTGCATTTAATTGTAACAGGTTAAGAATAAAGATTCCAATAAAACTTGCTTGATAGCTAACACTGACTTGTGGAGGCTCCTGTGACTTCAGTGGTCGTCCGTTTTCACCATCTTTTTCTTGACTATACAAATAAAACAAGAGAATGTAAATGTAATCGAATTTTTATAAAGCGGCTGCCTGTGGCCTCGACCCTGAGGGTGAGATCCTTCGCCACCGCTCGCCCGTTTGAATGGGTGCCACGCCATTTAGGTCCCCGTGGACGGACCGTGCTAGCCCGAGAATTTGGATCTCTGAAACAGCCACCTTTGGGATTCGAACCGCAACCCTCACGCTCTCTTCCACAGACGCGCGGCCGCCAGCTCTCTTACCGATGTAGCTAACGTGAGCTAACAAAAGTGTCACCAAAAATATCAATGTTCAAACAATTTAAGCTAATTTTCGAGCACTCTCCTTGCAATGTGGAGAGGAAGAGCCTCCTCTACTGAGATGGTTATGTTTGTTTGTATGTGCACTTGTTATATCGCCCCTTCAAGTTCTCTCTCTCTACTCAGAGGCATTCCCGAATGCAGAGCGGACACTGCATCGGAGTTTCACGCCGAAGCGCTGAGCAATTGTGAGTGAAGGACTTGCCCAAGGTCCTTACGCGGCGAGGTGGATTCGAACCCCGAACCTTCCGGCTTCAAGGCAACGACGCCACCACTACACCACCGCGCCCCACAGTATTGTATGGAACTTGAGCAAGTCTTTCTCTCACAGTTGCGTAGCGCCATCGACTGATGCTTGGTTCATTATACACAGGCACTCAACAAATGCATGAAAATAAAAACAATAATAACAATTAATCAAAATTATAATAACAATAAAAACAATAATAACAACAGACATTCCAGAAAATACCCCCCCAATTTTTATAATCCTGAGGGATCATTGATACCTCAGGTAAAAAAGTCTACTACTAATACTAATCATAATCGTAATCGTAAACTCTAAATTTCTACAGTGCACACAAAGGCCAGGTCACAGGAACCAGCTTATTCACAGGCGCTCAATCAGAAACAAATCGATGGGCAGGGGTCAATATCAACAGTAAATTATGCTCATTATAATCGTAATAGTATCATTTATTAAAATAGTAAATAATATTATTAAAACATTTAATAGTAAATTACTATTACAATCATACAATAGTAAATTACTACTACTACTACTACTACTATTACCACCACTACCACTACCACCACCACCACCACTAGTAGTAGTATTACAGTAGTACTCAAGCCCTCGTCATCTCTCATCTCGACTACTGCAACTCTATTCTATCTGATCTTCCATAATCAACACTTCAACCTCTGTCCTCAGTTCTACACACGGCCGCTCGTCTGATAAAAAGGACTAATATTCACAAGAACGCAGATCACAGAAATATTGACCATACTAACAGAACAGACAATCTGCAATAATTGTATTAGGCCACAGTCAGCACACACACCCGCCCCTCAGAGACGGGTCATGTTTGGCTTCATGGGGAAGTGGGGTGGGGTGGAGGGTTACCGAAAATCCGAAATTTAGCGGTCAATGCTGGGTACCCCAGAGGAGTAGTGTTGAAACCCTAAATTTCTCGGGCAACGCCGGGTAACACATCTAGTACTTAATACTTCTGTGATCTGCGTTCTTGCGAATATTATTGTTTCAACAGCAAAAATATGAATAATTGAACACTGTAACCGGTTTCGGTTTGTCAACCGGATTGTTACGGAAATTATTATTGGGCGAGAATGACGTCATGCGGATTGTCGACTCTTTACTGTGGCAGCGTGGCTGATTAAATCTGTCTTGAAACGCTAATAACTCGGGTTTTAAGGTGAATTAAGAGCTGAAAATAGTCGCATTGACCTTAAAGTTTGGGTATATTTAATCAATTGCAAAAAATTTGTTAAACCGACGCTCTGTCATTTTCGAGCCTTTCTGGGACGAAGAGTCAAAATACATCCGGACATACGAACAAACGGAAGGACAAACTTTGAGAAATATATTAAAGATATAACATACACCTCATTGGAGGATTCCTAGGTTTTGCCCCAAGGAATTCTGGGATATCCCTGAGTGACCGATAATCCGAACTTTCATAGGCAATTAGCTATCCAGTAACTATATAATACATATCAATGGTTAGACCTATAAGAAATTTTTTTAAAATAAAGTAAAATAATAAATGTATTGGGACAACTTACAATATATATAGTAGCCATCTATGAATTAATTCCATAAATTTATTCAGTTGTTCATCTAAAGTTCAAACTGATTGTAGCTAAGTGTCAGCAATATTATACTGAAAAAGGCATAAATCATAAACTTTGAATACACATCTACCCATCCTGGGCCCCTAAAAGTATCTGAGTCCCTGGTTATTTCCCTCTGCCTCTTCTCGGCAGGCTTATATTAGGTGCAAGAACAGAAACTTTGCTTTTAAATAGAGACATCAATTACTAGGCCTACTACTGCAGGATATCATTTATTCCGGATACATATTTTCAGGAAATTCAGTCAGAAGTAAAATCTTGACCTCCCATTTCTGAAATTTTCACTAGCCTATGACCATGATTGGTTTTTAAACAGCAATTAATATTGAAGTCCCTGATGGATCCTATATACCCCATATAATTTAAGAAAAACTCAATAGTAATTATAATAATAATAATTACAGAGCCATCCAAGAACAATGCTTTCAAAATGCGTTATCTCAATAACGGCTTCATATTTCTTTATAATATTTCGTCAGTGTAGGCTATACATCAGTCAAATGAAAGATACTGGTACAAATTTGATTATGATCCGGTCCGTTTTCGCCGAGCAGTGCAAAGCCCCTTTTGAGCAGGCAGAGCGTGTGGGATAGACCACTGATTGAGGTAGACAGGACAGCGGTTTGGGCCGATTACAGCGATCCGGTCAACATGGCCAGGCTATTTGCGGTGACCTCCCCTCATGCGGAGGACTGGCTATCAACTATTCCTGTGACCGCCTGTGGCTTGGATCTAAGCAATGAGGAAATCCGGGTGGCCGTTGGACTGGGTTTCGATCTACGTAGGCCTACACCGCACCAGTGTCAGTGCGGAGATACCGCCGATTCAAGAGGACACCACGGGTTGGTCTGCAGACGATCATCTGGAAGAACAGCCCGACACTTTGCGGTCAACGACTTGGTGTGGAGGGCACTCGCATCGGTTAACATCCCCAGTTCTAAAGAGCCTCCAGGCCTGATTAGAACGGACGACAAAAGACCAGACTCTCGTCCCATGAGCCAGAGGTAAATATATTGCCTGGGACTTCACAGCCATCCACACATGTGCTGTCTCCTATTTACATTTGTCATCAACGGTATCCGTAGGTGCTGCTGAACATGCGGCGGATCGAAAGTGCAGCAAGTACTCGACGCTTCCTGTCTCCCATGAGTTTGTGCCAATTGCAATCGAGACGTTGGGCCCCATCAATCGCGTGGGTCGCGAATTTTTATTGGAGTTGGGCCACCGTTGTGCCGCTGTTTCCGGCGATCTTAGGGAAATTGTCTATCTCTTTCACCGGCTTTCTATCTGCACGCAACGTTTTAATGCTGTTGCTTTTAGAGGTTCTTTTGCACCACTCACCGGGGGATGAGAACAATGCACTTTATGCTTTAATTAACTCAATATGTTTATTTCAAAGGTAAAAAATCCTTAGCCTTGAATATATCATGCTACTTACAGACCGTTCTGCTTGGGTACAGTTTGTACGCAGTATGCACCGACAATATCACGAAAAGGAAAAAATATATTGGGAGAAGATTGCTTCACACGCCGGAGAACCAAAGCGACTATGGGCCACCTTCAACGCGCTCCTTGGTCGCTGTCGTCCCGACTGTCCCCGTGATTCTCAATCATTCACGGCAGATGACTTCCTCGCTTCGTTCAATGCCAAAATCCAAGACATCCGTCAAGCAACAGCCAGCTCTCCGCCCCCTAATCACCCTCCGACTGACTACCGCATGTCTACACTACATCCTGTCACCAGCGAGGAACTACGCCGTCTAATCCTCTCTTCACCACCCAAGTCGTGTTAATTGGATCCTCTTCCTACCTTTCTACTCCATGAATTCCTGGATATTCTTCTCCCCATTCTCACAACCCTCTGCAATCGATCCCTCGTTGAAAGCAATTTGCCTTCACTACATTCACCGACTTGCTCGAGAGTCGAGACTGTTACTATCAACTGCGTCAGCTTCGCACAATTGCTTGTTCACTGACATCTAGTGCTCTCACCACTCTGGTCCATTCCTTCATTACTTCCCGTCTTGACTATTGCTCGTCACTCTACTCTGGCCTCCCATCCAATCGAATAATGCGCTTAAACAGAGTCTTACGCTCTGCAGCACGTTTAATTGGACATATTCATAAATTTGATCATGTACCAGCTATTTGCTGGAGACATTACACTGGCTTCCTACTCGGCAGCGCATTGAATTTAGGATCGCTGCCATAGTTAGGCAATGCCAGCTTGGAATTGCCCCACACTACTTGCAAGAGCTTTGTTGTTCCACTAGTACCCAAGACCACCGTTCTGCACAGAAGGGATTGCTATTGGTCCCTTTTGCACGAACTGCAATGATGCAGCATAGAGAATTTTCTGTGATCGGCCCAGTTGTCTGGAATGGGCTCCCACAGGTGCTATGTCTACTTGCTGGGGTTATTACTGAAACATTTTTTATTAAACTCAAAACTGTTCTTTTTTGCCGTGCTAGAGTCGGGAGCGCTTCTGAGTAGTCCCCTTGAAGAAGCGCTATATAAATTCTTGAATGAAAGCGGTGTATCTCAAGGGTCAATACTCGGTCATCTTCTATTTCTGTTATATATTAATGATTTGTCTATGACCTCAACCCTATTTAAATTTATACTATTTGCCGATGATACTAATGTTTTCCTTTCACACCATTCCTTAGAGTACCTACTTAACATAGCAAATAGTGAACTAGCCTCAATTGAAACATGGTTTAAAACCAATAGACTTTCCTTGAATACTGATAAAACCAACTTTATTTTATTCCATACGAGAAAAAAATAATTCCTGATAAAACAAGGCCAATTTTAATTAATAGCACCCCTATTGCCCAAGTTAATTCATCTAAATTCCTCGGAGTTATTGTTGATAATCACCTTACGTTGGTTGATCACATATTAACAATTGCCAAGAAAATTGCTAAAAATATTGAGGTTCTTCACAGGAATAAGCATTGCCTTCCTAAAACCATTCTCTTTCACCTTTACTATTCTCTTATATTTCCTCACCTATCTTACTGTACTATCTCCTGGGGCTCCAATTACCCATCACGCCTTAAATTTTTAGTTACCTTACAGAAACGTGCCCTAAGACTAATTTGTGGTGTTCAATGGTGGTCTAGCTCTATCCCACTGTACTATAATCACACAGCGCTATCTCTTCTGAATATTAATAATTTCCAAATTTTCTCTTCATGCACCGCTATTGTCACAATCTACTGCTCAGCTCATTTAACAAATACTTTACTACTGGCTCTGAATTACATCACCATGCCACTAGACATGCTAACTGCTATCGTAGTGCTTTTGCGCACTTAAAAATAAAGCTGTTTTCTATAAAATACCTGGGCCCCAAGATATGGAATGCTCTTCCAACCCAAATATCCGACCTATGATCCACCCCTCTCTTTAAAATCCGACTCAAAAAGTTTCTTATTGAATATGATATTACTTCCTAATCATATGCTCATATTGCCATTGTCCTCTGACGTTATAATTATCATTGTGAATTGTTAGCCTGTTTGGTTTGTAATAGGATTTTTATAGTTTCATATGCCGCATATCGCTAACAGAACTGTTTGCCAATGTTTTCTGCTGTTTGTTATTTCAATAATCTGCATTGCTGTTCCAACTGCTTAATGTTTACACATTTTGCCTTCATTATATTTTTTGCCTGTTTGCACCCATTATTTACATTGAATTACCCTATTCATCTGTCATGTTTATTGCTTCATTTATTTTTGTGAATGTACACTCTTACCCCCTAAATTTTAAGCCTTGACTTTCTACTATGACCATTCTCATCTTTCCTTTACTATCCTTCCTGGCTCAATTCTTGTTTTCTTTTGCTTATGCCACATACTCATTCACCTTACTTTTCCACCATCTGATTCCTTCTTTCCTGATGTGGGTGCCCAGGTTTAGCAGGTTCACTCCTTTTCTGGGCTACCTATTCTTAGGGATCCTCTCTATCATTTTACATTAACTTTTGTTACTAAATCCTTATGTGTTTATTATATTATTATTTTTGATGTACTTGAGTTGTTTTCTGCTTCTGATCTCTATGAATAAACAAGTTTTGAGTTTGAGTTTGAGTACTTCTTGCTTTTAATCTGGTTTTAAGCTCTATTGGTCTTTTAATAAATGATTCCGTTATAATAATAATAATAATAATAATAATAACAATAAAAGTCAGCAAGTTGATTCTTGCTATCAAGAGAGTGTTTAAAACAGAATACCTGGACAAGTCACCATTGATTATATTATTTGCAGTTTTTCCTCTTTGTCATTACTCATCACACAACAGAAGCGTCACTCCAGCACTTACCTCATTTCAGCATGAGTAAAACACAGTACTCACCGATCTTTTTCTGTAAATAAAAAACAGGCAAGTTTGTCCATCATCAGCAATTAAAAAGTTCTACAAAACAGTTACCAGCAGAAGATGACACTAAGACAGCCACGAGACAGCTCTCAGCATAAAGAGTTAGTGATTTCACAAAATGAAAATCTCACAGATAGCATAATATGGTAAAGTTTACATCCATGGATCCTAGTTATTTCATACAACATAGCATTTACCTGTTAGCCTGGCACAGATTTGAAGTCGTGAACTCTCGCTTAACAGTTCTTAAACTACAATTGGCATATCTGAAATTTCCAATCCCATGGTAAAAAAAGATTTTGCAGAAGCAGAATTCAATATTGATCATGATGGTCAGCAGTAATTTTGGACTTTTAAAGCTGCTTCCATCCTCCACAACTCTTATTAATATTTATTACGCATGAGGCTAAAAAAATCCCACATGCATGCACCTTACAACACAGCTGGCGCATTGCTGTCTAGTAGATTGAAAAAGAAACGTCCACAGATTAGGCTAAGGAAGTTTCTTGAGTCACTTCTCGCGTTAAATATATATTTGAGTGGAGATGGTCCAAAGCAAGAAAGAGCACACCGAGTGTGAGCAGCTGCATGCGTTCAATGCACTACGGTAAATATAGCATTTTTCAAGAATATTATACGTAGATATGAATTACCTTTAAGCCCGTAAAACGTGGTTTTAACATTATTATTTTTGACCAAGATATTGGCAAAAAACGGAGTTGATGACGTTTTTGGGCCACCCTGACTTGATTGAGGCGGCTGACAATTGTACGTGATTATGCATTGCTGGGCCTTCTCGATCTCTCGGCTGCGTTTGACACTGTCGATCACGACATCATGATAGAGCGACTTTCTCGGACCTACAGTGTACGCTCGGTGGCGTTGGACTGGATCAGATCGTATCTACGCGGGCGGAGCCAGTCGGTTTTATACAATGGGGTGCATTCGTAGGTGCGCGTTTTAACCAGCAGAGTACCTCAGGGGTCGGTTCTCGGGACTGCTTTTCTTGCTGTATACGGGCAATCTTGAAAAACTTTCCTCTGGAGTGGGGCTATCCTCTCATTTCTATGCTGACGACAATTATAATTATAATTACTATTATTATTAAATTGTGTCGTAAGGCTCATCCACAGACTCTACTAAGACGAGCCTCACAAGATTTTTCAACACACTCAAATGACTCTTACGATAGATCGGCGTATTGTTCATAAAACTGTGTTTAAGTTGTACAATCAGTCTGTTCAGGAATGCGCACAAGTTTATACATATCGACAGCTCAATGCACAGCACCACGAAATCATTGCCAGCACATTCATACGATGTAGGTCTCAACAAACTTCACTGCAAGCTTTGTCAAGAATCATCATATTTCTGTCTCCAACAAAAGGGTTTTTATACACTTTCCAACATGTCCTCAGAATAACATTTGATGATACTTAACACTACGCCCATAGTCCCATACCTCCCAAAGATCACTTTATCAACAGCCAGAACTACTACCAACCACAGTAACAGATATCTTAAATAGTATGGATAGACTTTACATCCCACCAGGCATCCAACTCCAGAAAAAGAAAAACACACAGACAAGTGAAAACAGGCTGCAAACCAAAGGTTGGTGACTCAGTCCCTTCCGGGAAGGATGACAGCATACCGTTTATGTAACAATAAATGTATAGGCCTATATATATATATATATATATATATATATATATATATATATATATATATATAAGGCCAGCAAAACTCTCTGCTGAGATGTGAATAATGCACATAATGAACTGATACTCGGTCTGTTGTACCTACCTCTCTTTCTATAAACCACAGCCACAACTGCCACGACGGCACCGGCAACTAGAATGGTAGAAACTACAATGCCAGCGACGCAACCAGACGAACACCCTACAAAAGCACAACATCATATGTTTCTTAAAACAATCATACGACCAAAGACATACGCATCCCCCCCCACCTCCAGCCCACTCTATTACTCGCTTATAACATGAAGGGTACGAGTTCAATGCTTCTCCCAGATAACTGTGTATGGACTTTGAGGGTGTCCTTCACTTATAAACGTGCAATGCCGTCGATTGACGGTTGCATTGGTACCGAATAAATACATAACAATATTAATAATAAATAATAATAATACACCAGTATAAAAAGCAATGCCCTCTGAACTTTCTGATTATTTCATAGTCCGCAATGTGGCAAATGTTACAAAGAGACATCGTTTCTTAGTATTCTGATAACCTAAACCTATAATTTGTAGATTAGCATATAGGCGCATAAAGATTCCGATTTCTCCATTTCACAATATTTCACATGTGTATTTAGAAGCACATACACACATTATTATACCCAAACAGCAAGCGGACAATGAAATTTCACAACAAATTGCTTGTCCAGCCCAGCCCCATATTCCAGGACCTCATCTACCGGCATCAGAAAGCTCCCAGATCCAAACTGCATATAGTTCTGTTCCGTAGACTGTGATTCGGAATAGGCCTACAATTTGGCTTAGAATTGATCGATTGAAATCTCAGGCATATATATACACTACTAGCTGGGGAACCCGGCGTTGCCCGGGAAATTTATGATTCGATCCGCTCCGGCCACAACCCCACCACACAACATTCCACCAAACTGCGACCTCTATACCAGTACGCCACCGGAGAAATTTGGGTTTGACGAAAATTTCCACCACATCCCACCCCACCCCCTCCACCCCCAACCCCTCCCACCCCCACCACCCCCACTCCACCCACCCTACCTCCCACTCCATCCCCCTCCAACCCACCCCCACCCCTCCACCCCACCTCAACCCACTCCCTCACCCCACCCCCCCACCCCATCCCCACCCCTCGACCCCTACGCCACCCCACCCCACCACCTCCACCTCCACCCCTCACCTCCATCCCACCCCTCCACTCCACTTTAGACACATCTAAAATGGTTAAAATTACAGCATTTATACGTGGCAAGCGAATGAAAATTTTTAGCGAAAATCAGTGTTTTTGACCCCCCGCACCCTGGCCCCCCTGGTGGTGGAGATTTGCCAACCACTGATCCGGGGGGTTCTGATGGACCTCTATCTAGGAAAAATAAATAAAAAAAATAGCTGGGTTTTTTTGGAAAAAAATTGGGGGTTTCGCCCCCCACCCTGGCCCCCATGGTGGTAGAGAATCGCCAACCCCTCGCCTTTGCGTCTCGTGCCGAGACCTACACAGTAGTGAAGGTTTGGAGTGAAAAGCTCAAAAACTGTGAGCGTGCATTCTGGACAAAGTCAGATACATACATACATACATACAAACATAGTCACATCCTTCCTTATAGATATAGATGTATAATGATAATGGCATCCCATAACAATAACGGTATACGCAACGTTTTGGCGCGGCCGTTTTGGCGCCGCCGTTGAGGCGCCGGTGTCACGAAATGAGTATCCTGACCCTAATAATTAATCGTATCTTCCAGATGAAGAGAAGTCGAAAAATCCACTTCCACGGTGCGTTTATTTTTGCAAAATAAGTTCCAGTTGCTTTGTTTTGAACAAAAACACTAACTCTTCATATTAAACTACTGGATAATTTTGTTTGCTTTGGTTTTGGAGCACTTAGAACATTTAAAACACTTAAGAACACAGAGTCACTAACTAAAATCGAGTTGGCATGCTCTGAACAATACTTAGCTAATTTAAAACAATTAAAGACATCTTACATTTTGATTACAGTGCTCATAGATTTATGAATAATATGCATTTTTCAATAATTGAGGTTTATTCCCTCGGATGCTCTACACCAAGTATATATTCTATCTCCCTGATAGCTTTAAAGGGGAGATGAATAACCACCAACCGTTTTTCTTGCTCAAGGTCAGTACAGTAATCCGACATCTGCCTTGGCAAGAATCATATTTATCAACCCAAATTCTATTTAAATAATAATCAGTTAGCCTATATTTCATCAAGGTAAGCACGGTCTAATCCTTACCAATCCCACTTCTATTAAAGCTAAAATACATTTCATCAACCCAACTTCTATTTAACCAATAAGCTTTCCATCAATCCAGCTTCCATATAAAATGAACTTTTTCCCGTAAAACCCACTTCGATTTAGGCAGAAAAGAATTCCATCTACCCAGCTTTTATTGATGCAAAGACTTAGTTTCATCCAGTTCCCATTGACAGGAACAGCTATTTCCATAAATCCAGCTTCTACGTATGACAAGAACTAATTTTTTGATCCAACTTTCATTTAGGCAAACATTTATTTTCATCAATAAACTCCGGCGCCAAAAACTCCGGCGCCAAAAAGTCCGGCGCCAAAACGGGCAGCGCCAAAACGTCCGGCGCCAAAACGTCCTGCTTCGTAGCTATGACAGCACCATACAATTATAACAGCACCACGCATAACTATGAGAGCACTATGCATAACGATAATGCGACTATACATAATGATAATGGCAAAAAAATTCCAGACAGGGTAAACAACAATTTAAGCATCAAACAATGCCACATGTGGGCATCTCATTATAATGGAGCCAAGGTACGATTGATTTTTGAAGAAGGACTTAAACCCCATATTGAGCCATTACGGTTTCCCACTATGATCGTCAACTTCACCTGACTGCATCACTGCAAAAACCAAGGAGGTCCACATACCTGATCCATCAGAGGGTTTTGGAACGATTACAATCATCTGCTTAGATATTTCTATTCCGTTAACAATGTTTGCTGCTATGCAAGTGAAGTTGTGTCCAAAACTGTCCTTTGTTATCATGAGACTGCTGCCACTTTGTACCACAAGTCCACTCGTCAAATTCTTCCACGAGAAAGTTGGTATCGGATATCCTTCGGCAGTGCAAATGATCGTATTCCCTTCATGAAATTGACCATCATTTGGCAAAACAGTGACGCTTTCGACAGGATCTGCTCCAACAAACCATACACAACATGCAGAGAGTAGCCTAAACAAGGTTTCATAAACAGTGTAAGTTGTCTAGGGAGAAAGTAGAAATGTGGTCTCGAGTTTAACAAATACCAATTTAATGACAATAAACAGCTATGTACAAGCAAAAAGATACAGAAATACCTCATACGACAGAACGCATGACATCTCAGTCCTTCCAAAGCACCAAACGTCCACACACCAAACTCAGCAGGTCTAACTAAGACCTCCAAGCGCCGAGACAAAAGTCGACAGCAGCAAAGCCGCCAACAAGGTGATCGGCACACAGCAAACGGACGACAGGTCCAAAACTAAGACAAACGGTGCCCTCACGACCATTCATTGCTACATGTTTTACGACACTGCCATTTCAAAGATGATTAGTGTCGCCACGCCATTTAGGTCCCCGTGGACGGACCGTGCTAGCCCGAGATTTTGAATCTCTCAAATAGCCACATTCGGGAAGCGAACCGCGGCTCGCACGCTCTCTTTCAGAGTCGCGTACAGACGCGCGGCCAGCGCTCTTACTGATGTAGCTAAGCGAGCCAGTACCCTCACGACCAACCAAGCTAGTCGTATTTATATAGAGATCATAAGCCGTCCAAAGTTCTACCGTACCTGACCCGCCTTCTAAGTCACAGGACAGTGTATGTTCTGTTAATATAATTAATATTTCTGTGATCCGCGTTCTTGTGAATAATTGTACAATGTAACCGGTATCGGTTATCGGTTTGTCAACCGGATTGTTGATAAACGGAAATTATTATTGGGCGAGAATGACGTCATGCGGAGTGTCGTCTCTTTACTAGTAATATTTCCATGATCTGCGTTCTTGTGCATAATTGTACACTGTAACCGGTTTCGGTTTGTCAACCGGATTGTTACGGAAATTATTATTGGGCGAGAATGACGTCATGCGGATTGTAGACTCTTTACTAATACGGCTCGTGTCTAATTAAATCTGTCTTAAAACGCTAATAACTCGGGTTTTAAAGTGATTTAAGAGCTGAAAATAGTCGCGTTGACCTTAAAGTTTGGGTAATAATCAATTGCAAAAATTTGTTAAACCGACGCACTGTCATTTCCGAGCCTTTTCTGCCACGAAGATTCAAAATACAAAGGGACAAACTTTCTGCCTTATAATATAGATACTTTTACATCAGAAAATGTCTTCCAATACAGAGTTTCAGCCAGGGGAGACTCTGTTTTGGGGGAGGCTATGAATCAAAGGGACACTTTATATCGTGACACCCGCCATTTATGGGTCTCCAATTGTCTTACTGTAACTATGAAAACCCTACGTGCAGCACCACTACTGTTCCCTCAAAAATTCAGCAGATGGATTTCTGACGAGTCTTCACAGAAAAGAATCTCAAAATGTGTTATGGAGTTCAAAGGTTTATTTATCGTATTTTGCAGAATGTTTAGCCAAATAGCTGTAAAGAAACTCAAAAACCGACTATAAATAAACTGCGCAGCCATTTTTAATTGAAATAGGAAATTTACATGTACTGATTGCATTCTTTGAACAGCATGGACGCGTTGAGATTCCGATAATAAATAATAAAATAAAGGCAATGAACTCACATGACACAATAAATTGCTGTGTGGTGCAAACATCCAGGGAAGCAGTGGAACTGTCAAAGTCAGCCGCTGTATTTGGGGGGAAAGACGCTCTACACACACGCTGCGTGATATTCTCCTTTCTTGCAATTCCAGTGAGTGTTATCTTAACAGTAGTTGGTGGTTGCTTGTCGTCCATTGTCTCTGTTTCTCCATCAGCCTTATTATGAAAAGACAGAATCACATTCGATGGCTCCACGGATTTAGCCGGTACGTTGATGGCAGTCGAAAAGCTATAGCCATCGTTTTGATTCAATGCGTTACTCGTCACATTCGACTGACATGCTTCTGTTACACCTGAATAACAAAGCAAATATGATCAACGTCAGGTAAACGATTATGTTCAACATAACCATTAGCATATTTTGGTTAATATGTTTGGCATGTTACAACCAGGCTTCCATCTTCACCCACTCGACCTTGTCACTGATATCGTATATCAGTATACGATAATTATTTTTTAAAAAAAACTCCAATACAAGTGAGCACGTGCTGTTCAATTACTTGCCCCCCATTAAAGCAGTCGGAGTGCTCCTTTTGACCGAGGGCACATGATAGAGTTCTCCAGACTCCCAGAGGTCGACAGCTGAATGCAAAAAATGTTTCTCATTCGTATGTGATATTCTGATTATTCTTTTCTTTCAATGTACATGCTTATGTGTAATATTGCCCTTAACCCTTCGGGCGCCAACAATTTTTTTTATTTTCTTAACCCCACCGCCGGCTATTTTTGGCATTTTCAGCGAAAAACATGAATATAACAAAATATAATGTAAAAAGGGTGCCATCCATCAATTTTTGGGTTTTTTCAAGATCAAACTTGTTTCATACAGAATAAAATTTTGACATTTTAAGTTATTTTAGGGGGTTCATTTACACACATTTTGAGGTAAGGTTTGTGATGATACTCCATACCGTTCAAAAGTTATACCCAATATACCTACGGTACCAAGTGGGGGGGGGGAAACCACCAACTTAGATTATCGACTATATTATCTGATCCTTCATTTATAATAAAGATAAAAATATCATTCCATTTTATAGATGGAATGTGGGGCTACATTGCCATACTAAGTAATTTGTCTTTTCATAGCCGGAAGTGCTCAAAATAAACTAAAATGTATGAAATAGTGATTTTTCACAAAATTTTCCTACAGAGTATTTGTACCTTCTTCAATCATTTTCACCAGTGGCGGTTGCCACATGTATGTTTGTATGTATGCATGTATGTATGTATGTATGTATGTATGCATGCAAATATGTATGCGTGCATTTCCTTTTATTTGTATATATGTGTGTATGTATGTAATCTATGTAGGTATGCATGCATGTGTTATGTTTATGAATGTAAGCTTATGTATGTTTGCATGTACAAATGAGTAGTATGTGTGTATGTATGTACGTACATACATACATACATACATACAAAAATACATCCATACATACATATATACATGCATACATGCATTCAAACATACAGACATACATAAATACATACAGACATACACGCATATTCAATACATACATTCTCACATACATGTATTACATACATAAATACATGCATACACACATACATACATACATACATACATACATACATACATACATACATACATACATACATACATACATACATGCATGCATTTATTTATTTCATTTATTTCATGCATTTATTTATTTCATTTATTTATCATACATACATATATACATACATGCATACACGCATAATCGCATATACATTACATACATTCACACATACATACATATACACATGCATATATACATACATACATACATACATACATACATACATACATACAAACATACATACATACATACATACACACATACATACATACATACATACATACATACATGCATACATACATACATACATAAATACATACATACATACATACATACATACATACATACATACATACATACATACATACATACATACATACATACATACATACATACAGGAAATGGTGTCAGATCACGTTGTGGAATACAAACAACAAAGTTATAAATAAGTAAACTACAGCACTCTAAAAAACGTGTAAACACGTCGGCGGCGTATGGATGTAGATTTGCCATAACGTGTATACACGTCGGCGGCGGCCTAAGGGTTAACTCAGAAAGCAGAATGTGGCCTGCAACTGAAAAATTATTTACTGACTAACTAACTTGGCAAAATTTCAGTCTTGCGAGTAGGCCCTACTTAACTTGGCACGTCTCGAGCGTCTTGTAGCAGCACATAAAAAATGTTGAGAGTGAATCTACAGTAATGTGGATCACGGTGGTATAGTGTTGGCGTAAGTACCCTGATAAAGATACTAGTAAGCAGACAGAGGGACCACGTTTAAGACAATTAGATCTACACATCACCAGTTATATCTGGCTCATGACTTTCAAAGCAATTTCATTTAAAGCAGCCATCAATTGATGCTCTTGGCAATATGATAATAGATTAGATTAGACGACTTACTAATGACAACCAGAATGGAGCTTTTTCTCTTTTCACTGTCACTCACTATCTGAGTACAAGTGAATTTTCCAGAGTCCGTAATTTCCAGTTGCGTTATAGTTAGGTTGCAACCACCAGTACTGCTAACACTGTAACGTCCTTGGAATTTGCCAAGTATTATGCCATTCTTGTACACTGTTAGTGGTGACTGTGCTCCTTCCATCTTCGTCCACTCGACCTGGTCACAGTTCTTACTCTCCGTGACACACTCCAGCATACCGCTGTCACCAACTATTTTCAGAGCATTCACCGGTCCTTTTGTTATTTGTGACTGCACAGCTACAAGAAAATGAAACGCTCAGTAAGGCACACAGAATATCATCAGAGTCAATAATATAAAAAAATTGTTATAACAATTAAAAGCATTTCCGAACATTCTGTATTGTAAATAAAGGATACTTTTAAGCTGAGGGCAAATTAATACCAACATAAATAAAAAAGATAACAATAATAAATAATTAGTCATAAATAAACAATAAATGAAGAACAATAATAAATTAATAATACCACTAAAATTAAATAATAATAATAATAATAATAATTATAATAATAATAACAGACAAACTCATTTACAGACTAATGAAAATGATCGTTTTGAATATAGGGGTAACACAGTCATTCAAGTCCTGGTAATTCAATTCAATTCATTCACTAATAATGATGATGATGATGATGATGATGATGATGATGATGATGATGATGATGATGATGATAATATTTATAATAATAATAATAATAATAATAATAATAATAATAATAATAATAATAATAATAATAACATGATAATAATAATAATAATATTTCATTTTTTTCCTGAATATACCAGTATACCACACAGACAATTATGGCAGTAAAACAAAGGAATTAAGTAATATAGTCTGAATGCAGTCTACAACTGGGAATTAGAGAGAATACTTACTGACACTACGCAAGTGAGTTACTACCAGTGTTGCCACTGAGGTTTCAGAAATAAACCCAGACTTTACAATTACGACATATGAAATGATTGTCAGAGGACCTGGGGGCGTGCAGAGGGTGGGTCCAACCCAATAGAAACGCCTGGCTTAACCAGGGTTAGCAGCTTGAAAGTTCTTGGCATAATATTATCTAATAATCTTAGTTTCAATATTCACATTGATAAGATATGTTGTAGGGCCAGGCAGTCCATTTATGCCTTCCGTGTACTCACTGCTCATGGTCTAGCTGGCCTCAAGCTATACGATGTTGTACGAGCTACTACGCTGTCACGTCTGCTTTATGCAGCTCCTGCATGGTGGGGCTATGCTGGACAACAAGAAAAGCTTCAAGCCATGATAAATAGGCTCATTCGACAGCATTATCTTCCTGGCGATAATACAACATTTGAAGAACTGTGTCGTCATGCTGATACCCGTTTGTTTTCAGCAGTTCTGACACGACCAGGCCATATCCTCCAAGAGTTGCTCCCCCATCGAAGCAAATGGGCCATAACTTAAGCCCCAGACACCATGATCGGGTGCTACCAAAAGCTGACAAATCAGATGAGGAAAACATTTGTAACTAGAATGCTTTATACATACTAATTGCTTTGTTTTGTTGATAGTTTTTTATGTCTTATGTGAATTTTTATATGTGATACTTGTTCACCAGAGTGCTGTTTTGCAGCTGGTTATATTAAAGGATATACTTACTTACTTACGATTAGCCTACATCCTTACCAATATACATGTTATAGATAACAATACGGCTTAGCAAGGAGAGGAGTGACTTGACCTATGTTGATATGCCAAAATGGCTTATTTTTGTGCAGAGCTATTCTTCTGAGTCACCAGGTTATAAATTATTTGTGAATTGACAACGTGAGATCTTGATTGTTGAGTTTAAAATTAGTGGAACAAAAATTGTGTATCACAACCACACATTGAATTTCACAGAATATTTATGTGTTGCAGGTACAAAATGGTCAACTCACCAAAATAAACCCATTTTGTGAAAAACCCAGAACCCCAGACGAAGGCCAAAAACCCAGATCTAGTGGGAAAAAAACCCAGCTGTCGCAACACCGGCTACTACTAACATCCAGTCTTCGTCGATCGTAAAACGATATCTACGTTTATAATTTTTAGCTCGTATTTCCGGTGAACAGTTGCTTACATGATCACTTAACTGGCAGCCGGTAAAATGACATAATTATAGTCCTACTTACTTACTTACTTACTTTTAAAACCTTGATAAGCTCATTAGCTTTCTCCGCTGGTCATGAATATTAATAATGCTTCTCAGTCTGCGCGTGAAAAAAACTATAGGCCTGTCCTGGTAAAACCAGTAAAAATGTAAAAAATATATAATACGCACTAAATCTTCTTTTAAAAATCTACCTACCATTAAAGACACTCAGCAACTATTCTTATGTACTATTTTATAATTAAATAAGCATCTACATTAGATTAGTTCATTACTTTCACTTTTGGACACAACCAAGATGCTTCTAGATGGTCCGCAGTTTTAATGATCTATTTTTAGCTTAACCAATCACGCGTCTTGTAACGAGTCACCATGCACTCACCACACATAATTATAATAATATTCGTTTATTCAAATTCAATCTGACACACCGCAGAACGATTACAGGTACAAGGTTATACGAAATACGGCCAGCTTCGCACGACACGCAGGTCGGCTACAACAGGTTCGGTAACTTAACACTAATGGCCTAAGTGTTGGAACGCTCCTGATCGACCAAGCCAGGAGTGGGAGGGCTAACTTATTTTTCAACAGACCCGAGTCAAACAACACAACAGAAAGCGCCACTGGCAGCTAACAGAAATTCAAATAAATTTTTGCCCTGAGCGAGGCTTGAACCCGGGTCGCGATAATGACTCAGTTTATCGGCCAACGCTCTCTCCACTGAGATACGGACCCCCAAATTATTATTATATTATTATTATTATATTCGTTTAATGGTAACAAAAACTGATAGGCACACCGCTATCAGGTACAAAAAGCAGTTTATCAAATACAATATAATACCTATAAAATGTCTTTAGAAAATGTCTTTATTACAGATGTGGCAACCATAACAGAAGAAATATGTTATACATTCGATAGGATTTCGCGGTGTCTTCGAGTATTTCTTATAAAGTTATTTTCCAAGCTACATTGCCTCTTTCTATAAGATAATGAAAATAATAATGTCTCAAGGATTGTCAGATATATCCGACGGAATGACGGCGCTAGATAAATTGCGCAGTGTTCTGGTAAAAAGAATGCTTGAACTGTCGAACAATAATTCGTTTCAGCTCAGGTTACTGAAGACTAGACCAGCGGTTCTCAACCTTTTTAGTGCAGCGACCCCTCGGCAGCATTTCGAAAGTTATGGCGACCCCCAACAGCAAAATTTGATTGAGTTGCCGCCCTTCACTGTATTTTTTTACCATTGTCATGCATTTTCACCCTCATAACTCGAAAACTGGTTTTGACAATTGAGATTTCTGAGAGCTAATCCTTACCCATTCGGTAATTTGAAGTTCAAATGTCATAAGTTTATTCGGCTTGTGAAACCTAACAATATTATTATTAAACAATAGGCTACTCTAAAAATTGGTCAATAGTTCTTCATTTCTTTACACTCATTTCACCTTTGCTGATTCGTTTTGGTTGACAAGCAATTTAATGAACTTGCATGGGCCATATGCCTACGTGCGTTCTTTGTCAATGCGCCGAACATGGAGAGGGGTCTGGGGAGGGGATATGCCTCTAACAATAATGTCAAAATGTTTTTGGATTTCCACACACTGCAATGGTAGCATTTTAGGCTGTAATTTTAACAAATTTGTTCATCATTTCAGTGCTAATAGTCGTGGGTTAAGACAATAAAGCGCCCCATACCCTTGTTTGCAATTTTTATTCTCAGAAAAATCCTCAGAATTTCAGCGCTGAAAGTCATGGTTTAAGACTTCAATAAATGCTTCCTTCCAGTGTTTTTAATTTTGAATTTCCACGCAGTAATGGCTACATTTTTAGCTGTCATCTGAATGAAATTGCTCAGTTTCTCAATGCTGATAGTCATGGTAAAAGAATTCAGAGTTTCGGCCCCAATGGTTTAAGTGTTTTTGGTTGTGGACACTGTCACTGTAAAATTGTAAGCTTTCATCTTAACAAAATGACTCATGATTTCAGTGCCCAGAGAGGTGGTTTAAGACTTATACACCACCCTGGATTTTTTAGAAGACTGGTAAAAGTGGACTCTACATTTGAAAACTAAGATGGCAAAAACGTTTTTTAGCTGTCGCAATCACACGAATGAATCATATAAAAGTATAAGAAAATTGTCTTTTAAGTGGCTGTAGTGTAGTAACTATTATAGGACTGAAATTACTATTGCATATTTTACAAATTTCTGAAGGCCCTGGCGACCCCTTGCAAATCGTCAGGCGACCCCCGTGGGGGTCGCGACCCACAGGTTGAGAACCGCTGGACTAGACGATAGTGTAATCTGGGACAAAATTTGATATCGATATTGGTCCCAGATGTAATGGCGGCATTGCCGACCTCACTATGCATGTTATAGCTCATGCGCTGATAATATTTTGTTCATTCATTTATTCATCATAAAGATTTACATAACTGGACGAGTGATAGAAAATATTTATAGTAGGCTTACAAGAATAAGTTCAGAGGAGCGGGACAGGCTACAGCTATTATATATATATATATATATATATATATATATATATATATATATATAAGCCTACATGTATATCATATATATATATAAATGTCTGAAATTAATATAATTATATGCGGGTGCCGTCTGGGCCCGGAATTGGAAGGTGGCGGATCGAATGAGACAGGGTAGAGGTTCTTGAAAAGGTATGAAATTATATTTACTAGCTAATTAATCAATTCCATCAACTTTTAATTTCTGCACCTTCGCATCTCTCGGGCTGGCGTTGCCAGGGTTATGTCAGATTATTTACTCAATTAAACACTATCCATGGGAAGCGGTGGTGTAGTTGGAATGTTCGTTGCCTTGCAGCCGGAGGATTGCAGGTTCGAATCCACCTCAAGCCCCCGCGTGTAGGGACCTTGGGCAAGTCAACGACCTTCACTCGCAATTATTGATCTGCGCTTCGGCGTGAAACTTTCGATTCAGTGTCCGCGCTGTAGTCGGAAGCGCTTCTGACATCAATGGCCGTTGTCGACTGACGTGAGCTATGACATGTGCGCATACATACATACCTACATAATATTATAATATTATATATATAGGTGTTGCTAAACGCTTGTTATTGGTGACGCAAGACGCCTTGATTGGCTGAGCTAAAAATAAACTGCGGAACATCTAGAAGCGAGTGAGACAATTTCTGTAAACCAAAACACGGCCGTTTTATACAAAATTTAAAGTTTATCACAGCTTCTTCGCACGAACCTGTCACTGAAATCACCAGAACATACAAAATCGTTGTTAAGGACGCAGGATCCATCTTTTTCCTAATAAAGTAAAAATTCAACCTCTCGTAGTTATTCATCGTACGCTATTTTTAGCTTAACCAATCACACTTCATGAAAGAACCACCAATCACAGAAATATAATATGGATGATAAATTCTTGTAGCGCTCTCAAAAATATACATCATAATAATATATATAGATATTCGTTTAATTCGTGAAAAAAACGTCCAGGCTGACACACCGCAGCCCGGTTACATGGTGACATCAAGAGAGACAAACATCATAAAATGAAATTAAAACGTCTTACTAAAATGATCATTGTTAATGAGATTGAATGATTTAATGGTTGTAAGCGTTCTTGTAGAGGACTCTGGAAATAAAGTTTATGTTGTCCTTGTGCGGGAGCTGGAAATTATGACGTCGGGGTCGAAGGTTGTAAACCGTACTGGTCATTTGGGGAAATTGGTCGCGAAGGACATGGCAACTGTTCCATATGACGGCGCGGAGCAAGCGTCTAGAGCGGGTTGGCTGGATGGTGAACAGTTCTGGGGGTCCGTAGCTCAGTGGAGAGAGCGTTGGCCGATAAACTGAGAGTCATTATCGCGACCCGGTGTAAATTAAGGTTTCAAATTAACCCCTCCTAAACATTACCCCCCCCCCCCGGTAACTTGAAACCGGTTTCAGATTACCCCCCGGAAACTAGATTTGCATCAATCATCGCATTTATTGAACTAAAAAAATCAGAAAAATCATCCCGCTTCTTGTTTTGGTCTGAAGATTTTAATCCCTCATCGCACTTCGTGGTTTGCTATCAATATTTTGATCCGAAAAAAATAATAGCCTCGAAGCCATTTTCTCCATGTAAACTTCAGCGGCGAATAGTATTTTAGTTACAGATGAAAATATTCAAAACAAGCCACGAAGTGGGATGACGGATGAAAATCTTCAGACCAAGACAAGAAGCGGGATGAATTTTTTGATATTTTTAGTGTAATAAATGCGATGATTTATGCAATTTACAGTTTGCAGGGGGTAATGTTTAGGAGGGGGTAATCTGAAACCTTTACACCGGGTTCCAGCCTCGCTCAGGGCAAAAATTTATTTGAATTTTCTATTAGCTGCCAGTGGCGCTTTCTGTTGTGTTGTTTGACTCGGGTCTGTTGAAAAATAAGTTAGCCCCTCCCACTCCTGGCTTGGCCGATCAGGGGCGTTTCAACACTTAGGCCATTATAGTGTTAAGTTACCGAACCTGTTGTAACCGACCTGCGTGTCGTGCGAAGCTGGCCGTATTTCGTCTAACCTTGTAGGCCTACCTGTAATCGTTCTGCGGTGCGTCAGATTGAATTTGAATAAACGATCGAATATTATTATTATTATTCGCGAAGATATATCTTGGCTCGGAGCATTGTAAGGAGTTTTAGGTTAAGTAGAGAACTTCTTCGACCGCTTTCCCCACCGGTTGCTGATCGTCCCTACCAATTAAGGCCACACCCTCACAACTTTGTATTGCCAACCAAAGATGACAGACATCTCTTGAGTTTTGTATAGGAAGGCACCATATGCTCGTGAATAAGCTGGTGCCCCGCGCTTGGCTTTCGAGTGGCGCTCTAGAAATCTCGAGTTTACGATTACGATGCTCATTAATGATGTTAAAAAGTCTAATCTCAATCTCATTAACCTATAGTAGCATATACATAAAAGCATAGAATTATTCTTTTTGTAATTTCTGTCATTTAATTTGTGCTCTCATCCTAAGACAAATCCAACCAGTCAAGGCTATATAAAGACATTCTATAGGTAATCGTAATCGCAATTGATCTCCTAATTTCTGAAGCGCCACTGGAAAGTCAATTAAGCGCGGGGCACCGCCTTATTCACGAGCGCCGCGTTGAATTAGAAGGGTTGTCCGTGACGACCGTGAGAGTAGGCCTAGTACGTGGTGGTCCGGGTCGATTTACCATAGGATCAGGATCAAATGCGTTGAATCAAAAGGGTTGTCCGTAGTAGTAGTCCATGGTGGTCCGAGTCGAGGTACCGTAGGATCAGAGGGGTGGAACAGCTACTAATTAAGATGGGTGTCGTCTGAGTCGGGAATTGGAGGGTGGGGGATGAGATGAAACAGGATAAGAATTCTTGAAAAGGAGTGTATTTAGTTTCGAGTGAAAGGCCCGAGGTGTGATGGATAGAGGAGCCTGAGGAAGGTGATGGAGTAATGATGGAGGAACTGAAAGGATCGGAACTCGGCAGGCAGATCATTCCAAAGGCGTGGTGCTGAGTTTGATATGGCTTGGTTGAAGAACTTGAGATGACTTAATTGTGACCGGCGGTCGAGACTCGAGAGAGTGTAAGGCAGGCGGATGATAGGGTAGAACGGGTAGGCTGGATGGTGAACAGTTCGCGAAGATATCTGGGCTGGGAGTATTGTAAGGGGTTGTATGTTAAGGAGAGAACTTAATTTGAAGTGAATTCGCTCTGGGATTTATAACCTGTGAAGAGACTTGAGGATCTTATGGGGGGGGGGGTAGGTATTATATTGTATTTGATAAACTGCTTTTGTACCTGATAGCGGTGTGTCTATCAGTTTTTGTTACCATTAAACGAATATAGACCTAATAATAAAACTTTAAGTGGATTCGCTCTAGGATTTTCAACTAGTAAAGAGACTTAAATTGAGGATTGTATTGTAGGCCTATTGTGTGTGTGTATATAAGGATTTATAAAGCGCCTCTTACAGACTATAATCAGAGGCGCTCTCAGCGTGACAGCCCCGATGAAATAAAAAAGACTTCAAGTAGCGACGGCTGAAGATGACCCTCCCCCCACCAATAAGATCTTACAACGGATAGTGGAAGGAAGGTCATTCGATCCACAAAGAAGTGCCTACACTGCAGAGAATTTGACACTTCAGAAAATGTAAGATGTCTATAAATGTCCCAAATTATCACCATACGTGATTTTGTTTGTAAGTGCACTTGCTATAGCGCCCTCTTAAGGATCCAATCAGAAGCGCTCCCAACTATAGGCCCTACAGCGAGGACACTGAATCGGAGTTTCACGCCGAAGCGCTGAGCAACTGCGAGTCAAGGACTTGCCCAAGGTCCCTACGAGGCGGATTTGTGTGGATTCGAACCTGCAACCCTCCGGCTGCAAAGCAACGAACATATAGGCCTACCACCACGTCCCCACTTAAACTGATTGGCGATGAAGTACTAGAAATTAAGATTCTACTCTTTGAGCCTGCTGGGATAATGGACATGTATATAGTAATTTAAAATTTGTATTCGTGCTCTGAAAAATTTCGTTCATGCATGAATAATTATGGCAACATGGAAATTATTTTTTATAGCAAGACATATGCATATTGATATTCTCAAAAACTCCATGAAAGAAAACTTGCAGTTTAATTTCTTATAGAACTTTATGTAAAGGATGGGCAAAAAACGATAGCCTGAAGGTTTTTGCCAATAATTATCTTAGCCAGAAGTAAGAATCTGTAAATAATATTTTGTAGAATTTAAGGCCACGAAAATATTCCAAACACACCAAAGGTTATTTCACTTTTAGACTTTTAGTGAGTCCATCGCTGTTTTTTGACGATCCAAAACAATGCAGCAAAAAATAACACAACACGATTTTATCAAGCCACATCTCAAATAATTGTTATCAAATGAACTTGATAGGGCTTCACAACTTGTGTTCAATGTGTCTACCACGGATATGGATAAACGGTGGATAACACTTTATAAATTCGTAATGAAATATTTCTGAAGTATTGGGAATTATAAGTTCTCCGTAGCGAACCACAAACTTTAAGGGACCGTCCCTCGAGATCTGTCTTCTAAGTCTCCGCCCATGAGTGCTGCTGATAATTTAACACCCCCAATTCCCAATGTAGTTCAATAGTAGCCTACTACCGGAGTAGCCCTCAGCAGGCTGGCGGGCCCTACATGGTGCACATAGCCTCATCACGGGTCGGCGGCGTGTTTGACATATCTGCGGTGTATTCTATTGGCATTTAGACTCTACGCTATGATAAGTTGATTTCGTTGCCATTGGTCATTGTCTGAAATGGAATTCCACCCCCCCCCCCCAGAGACGTCTATATCAAACACTGTGTCATATATATTTATATCAGTGGCGGATCCAGAACGTTTTTTTTTAGTCATCGACCAATTTTCCGGGAAAAGAAGATACCATTTCAACCGCTAAATCAAACGGGGGGGGCCACGTCCCATACGATTTTTTAATGGGGGAGCCTGATGTCCTGTTTTTCTCTCCCACTACATTTATTTAATGGCTTGTTGAAACCAAATGGGGGGGGCACGTCCCATGCAATTTTTCAATGGGGGCCATGGCCGGATTGGCCCCCTGGATCCGCCCCTGATTTATATTGTAATGCCACTGCTGTTAGGAATTATGGCTCCAGCTGTTACCTCAAAACAGTGCTTTCCAAAGCGATGTTCAATTTGTTAAAGTCAAAAGCAAGCAAGAGTAAGTAACTAGGTAAACAAATGTTCATATAACCACAAAACAAACACTGCAAAATAAAACTGATACATTTAACACTTGAATTTTCACTTCACCAAACATTTCATGATTAGTTGCATTAAAAATACCTATGAACAGAACAATTTAAAAAAAATTCTATTTAATTCAAAATAGCTGTGAATAATAGAGAAGCTTACAGTACAATGAAAAGCTATAATACACATTGGAAATCATGTGCCTTTGTAACATGATAAGAGAATTTAAGTGCAGCAGCAAACATTGGGCAAACACACCATATCTCCAGCCTCCAGGGAACAAAATCTTGCGATTTTTAGATTGCGGCACACACGAAAAGCTTTGGCCAACACTTTAATCTTACAAAGTTCTTAAAATATAAAAATTGAAGTATATACAATAAAAAGTATACACCATAAAAGGATTTCCGACCTATAGATGAGATGAGAAAAAACTCAGATGGTCCACTGAAATGCAAAACCAAATGTATGAACAATTTTTTCTAATTTAGCCATTCAGGAAAAGTACTGATTGATATAAAATAAAAGCTTTAAATGAATGGACAGTGGAACATAATAATTATGTCTGATAAAATAGGCTGGATTGAAAAAGGATAGAAGTACCTTTGAATGAGTACTTATGTTAAGGCTCATTTAGACAAAGAGAAGTACAACTGCTTTGTGAACTTTGAAAAGACCTTTGACTCAGTCACAGACAACATTGAAGTCAGTCAAACAGAACATCAAAAAGCATCAGTCAATTAGTCACTCAGCACACACGCAATCACGCGATCATACGATTCATGAAAAACACCTATAGAAAAAGAAAATGTGAGCATACAACGGTTCTGTGGCTTATACAAAAACTTTTGACTCAAGCACACAAGCAACACATGAACTAAGCTTACCTCATGAAATAGGATTTCACAGAACAGGGAAAAGGAATAAGTATAAGAAAAGAAAAGGAAAAACAGACTGATGTATATTTGCTTCATAGAGTTTGAGGTCTTTGCTTCAATCTTGCAGAACAGCACATGGTTCATGGGTGGGTAACCTTACAATCATATGGAACAGGAAGATACTGATAAGGGAAAAGAACATGTGGGCATACAACTACTTGGTGGACTTTGAGAAGGCCTTTGACTCAATCATGTACAAGATTACAATAACATGAATAATCATTATGACGATGATGATGATTTCGAATTTTACAATGATTATCATACAAATTTACAGCTGCTCAGATTCATTGCTCATTGCTGTTTAACGACATGCCATTTCAAAGATGATTAGCGTCACCCTCCCCTTTGTCCAGACTTGGGATTGGCACTGGCCGAGTGCAACCAGTAACGGAGTTTACAAGTATGCATCTTTATATGCTGAAGACAATCATATACACTACAGCATTGGAATAATGCCTCCTCAAGACAGCACTTGACAAACTTGTATGAAAGTTATACAAACAGGATCACGGAAAAACTTAGCAATATGAACGATATTCAGATCCATCTACACTACACAATCATACTCTTTATAAGAAGAGCAATGGAATCCATTAGCAATCCAAACAATTGAATGATTTACTGTAATTCAAGATTTCAAGTATCAATCAAATGAACAAAACTTTTGAAGAATTTCTTGAAAGAATTTGGAATTGGAAACAGGCAAATTGAAAATATATAAAAGAGACGTTCTGAACCAGTGATGGGTATGTTATACTATTCCTCGTATAGCCTAAGAAATTATGGTGCACTAAAAATGCAGTACTTCCTTAAAGTAATAATAGTAAAAAAAAGTAAAGTCCATCCAGTTCCATGTGGAAGTCAGAGAGGCGCGCATCTCCTTTTCAATGACCTTGAATCAGAAATGGACGAATCCCAAGGTCTTCACCAAACAGGGGAAGCATAAAGTAGGCCTAATCTTGTGATGGTAATAGCTCTAACAACGTTAAACAGATGTTGACCACGGAGGCCATGGGGGACCAAAACACGTAAAGCAAACATTGCCAGTCTTGCAGCATATTTTGTTAATGTGAGCCTAAAAGCCAATCTGATCAGAGATGGTGACTCCCAAAATAACCATCTGCTGGACCTCTCGATACCCGAGATGGGGGGAGGGAGGGCTTTTGCTTTAGACCTAGGTCGCCTGATGATCCTTTCACTCGTCTTAGCTTGATATTTTAGGTTACTAATGGATGCCCAATTTGAGATATGGTCAAGTTCAGAAAGAGTGGTGTCAATGCAAGAAGCTGGATTCAGCAGGTAGCATATTAGGGAGACGGTTTGTACTGAATTTAGGTCATTTGAGACAGGATTGGCTATGACAAAATCAGTAGGTCCAAGGCCAGAGCCATGCACTATACTAGCATTAATGGTACAGAGCGGAGAGATTTCACCCCAAATATCAGTGGTGACGCTCGTGCAAGAGAGCAAGCACCCAATTGTATTAAAAATCCTGAATGGGTTGCGATGCTAGTTGATCGGCGAACAATGAATTGATCCGTCATTTGTCTCGTTTCGATTCATTATTATTCATTATTAGAATTTATATAGCCCCCTTTCAAGAAACTACTCAGAGGCGCTCCCAGCCCAGCCACGGCAAAAGATATCTGGCTACTTAACTATACCAATTGAGAGAACGCCAATGTAGCCTAATATTTACTAACAAACTTAACGAGCAAACACCAGTGGCAGAAATGGATTTATGCGAGCGATACAGCAGCATAGACTGTAGATGAATTGTTCACTGGGTTTGGCTTGATTTGATGGGGGTTGGGATCAGGCCGCAGTTCTGCGTAGTTGCACTCAGACGGCGGACGATTCTAAAAAGGAAAAACAGCATCAGTTACAGTCAGATCAGTATACAATTAAGGCTTAGTGAATGTTAAATCATTACTTCATCTCTTGCAGATTCTGCACTGACGCTTAGTGTCCTGGTTTCAAATAATTTTTATTCAATAGGTTTTGTCACGCAACTCGCTTAACCGCACTGTTCAATATCTTCTCAACACATATTATCATTGTCTCGTAATCATGGGCGGAGTTTTCGTTTGTGGGGGGGCTAAAAACTTGGTCCAGAAGATGCGGCGTCGGAAAAAAAATTCATTTCGCTCGCAAAAAGTTGATGACCTTTTTATTTTAGTCGTCAAGTTCAAATCTCAAGAAAATCACTATGTATTTTCCGGCCGAAAAAATTGATGACCTTCTTTTAGCCATTAGCTGGAAGTGCTGGGGGGGCTAAGCCCGAAAAATAGACCATTTGCACGGTAAAAACATGATTATTGGGCTTCTTGGGGGGGCTTAGCCCCCTCTAGCCCCTGATAAACTCCGCCCATGCTCGTAATCGTAATCTCGAGACTTCTATAGCGCCCACAAAAGGCAACTATACATCGTACAAGACAATCTATATAGCACATCTCACAGAAAACTTATCAGAGACACTCCCAAACTAACCTCACAGCATCATAATATAACAGTGAATGGTCTTCAGCTGCTTGCAAGATAAATGCAACGAAAGTAGAAGTTCGAGTCACAGATTACATGGAAATCTTCTGTGAACAGATGACCCTGCAACCATTCTTATTGCTCAAAACTATCACTATCTAAAGACCAACATCAGTCGATGGTGCTGAGTAACTGTGAGTGAAAGATTTGCTCAAGGTCCCTACACAAAAACCGTCTCCATTGAGAAGGATCGAACCTGTGCTCTCCACATTACAAGACAAACTAACCAATCTGGCTTCCATGTACCTGTACCATATAATCATGACTTCTGTGGCGCTAATCTTATTTGGCAACGTACAATTCCACAGTGCAGATAATCCAACTAAGATGTTTCTACAGACGTAGCCCCAAAGGATAAGCATTAAAAGATACATGTATAGCTGCAACATTTCATGAATCACCACCCCTACAATTTATAAACACATGTGCCAAAGATCTTTCCTCACTGCTTCCAAACACAAAATACATCCTCAAATGGAATTATTGGTTGATAAGTTTCTGTTTACTGACACTGTGTCGTAGCAAAGATTATTAGTGTTGCCCTCCACCTATACCCAAGATTGGGACTGGCACTGCCAGAGTATAGGTAATGGCGAAACTAAACAAAATTGTTAACGAAATCTGAGATTCAGGTACCGGTATATAGACCAATGAGCCAAGTTTGAAGGTTGCTGACAACCTGTTCCAAAAACTGGAACAACCACAGCAATGCTTTTATTCTGCACCTGGATGTTTGGGCAGAGATCTTTGTGTTGTATTACAAAAATTAATGCCATAAAATAAAACTACTTTAGTGATTCTGAAACACAAGTAAACATGGAGTAAAGAAGCCAACGTTAGGCAACATGCAAGCAATATTTAAGGCCACCACAGGATAACTGAATCATCGCTACATATTCAAAAGAATATATCTCAAAGGAAAACATTCTTGACAAGCAATAACAGAATCACAAAAAATTAACCATCAAACTAAATATAACCAACAAACGCATGCCTCAACTGAACCACAGTATAAATAACAATAATTATACTGTGATTAAACGCTACACTATTCGAACACCACTTAAAGAAAAGCCAATGTAAGCTAAAAAAAAACCTAAAACTCTGTATTCGCTTTCATAGCTGAATATCAAAGACTTCTTTGTGCCATTCTAGTGTTGCGTGCTACACATACCATAATAGATTGCTAATAGAAGAAAGAATGGGTGGACCTAAAGGATGAGGAAGACCTAGACAGAAGCTTCTGGACTGGATGATGGGGGAGGGATATCAACAACCAAAATAGGAAGCTAAACAGTGAGAGGAGTGTTGTCACAGGACGTACGAACCTGCCAAGTGGCAGAGAACAACATGATGATGAATGCATATTTACACAAGTAACAGGGTAGCAGAGATGAGGTGTTCATGCCAGTACATAACTACAAACAAGCCTTAACAAAAGAAGCAAATAATTCCTATTTGATTCACCCTTTCGTGTTTTTTAAGTACTAATCAACATTTCCCTCAAGCCTGTCGTTTTTTATTAAGCTCACTAGTGTACTTTTCATTTTAATCATGTTTAATTTTATTGCATGAATGACACTTTCATGTTCAAATAATGCTTTGATTATGTTTGAAATGAGGAATCATGAGTAGGCCAACAACCAACATGTAAAAGCTGTTGCATGTCCGGAGAACAAAGCACTAAATTAATTACCATCCAACCATTCAAGTCTAAACAATAAATAGACGAAAAGTAATAACAGATGAAACCCGTTGACTAATTAACAGCAAACCGGATAGGAACATGCTACAAGAAACACGATCTTCATTTACCTGATGCTTAAACTTCTGCCTGCAAAGTTGAAATAATGCAAACAAGATACTGTTTACTTTGCTAAGCTATACAAGATCAACATAAGAGTGATACCATCCCTTAAAAGGATTTAACAGACAGAAAACCCCTAGCACACTTGTTGTAACATGTAACACATATACCTCCAATTGCTCACTGAGAAATTCCCTGTCTATTTACAAATTCTTCGATTGCTCGCAACCTGGGCGTAATACTTGACTCTTCCCTCAATTTTAAGGAGCACATATCTGACCTGACCCGCACTTGCTTTTTTCAAATGAGACAAATCAGTCTTGCCTTCTGTCTTGACTACCATAGTTCATGCATTTGTCTGTTCCAGCCTAGACTACTGCAAAACAGAGTGTCTTTCTCACCATCAATCAGTCCTGAAATAAATGCTTCGGCTACTAAGGCTCACAGCTAGACTCTCTCGCTTTGCACATATTTCTACATAATATATATATATATATGTTAGAAGTCTTGCACCTATCACTTCACGCATTCACTACAAGATCATCTCTTTGGTCTCGAAAGCACAGCTGGAATATGCCCCAAAATAGTCGTTAACTGCATCTTCATCTCGCTCAATGCCTTCTGCTGATCATCTTGATTATTGATATTTCTGCTCCCAAGACTAGGACTGCTCTTGCCCAACATCAGGCGTTTTGCTATGGTTGGTCCTTCCATTTGGAATGACCTTCCTCCCGCACTAAGGGCAAAACTAATGACTCGTTTATCCTTATCAGTCAGTCTCTCACTCTTTAAAAGGCATTTATTCACCCGCAGAATTTTTTGTGCTGAGAACACCTCTGAATAGTCATTCTGTGAGGCGCTATATAAATACAATATACATACTGGTATATACACACCTGTGAATTTAATACAGAACCTTACGCATCATGAAACAAGATATCAGTAACTTTGTATGTTCACATAATTTATATAGATTTTTTAATATATATAAAACTCAGAAGCATTCATAACCCACCCAACTCTGTTGGAGCATAGCTCTTCTACATTTTTAGAATAAGACTACCATCAGCGCCGAGTATGAAGCCTAGACCAAACATGGCTAAAGAAGGGAAGGGAAAATTTGTTAGCAACAAGCCATAACAGATGCTCGCTGTAATCTACACGTTGAAAGTTTTAGTCTGATGATTCTGTCACTTTTAATATTTAAAACTTTTGTTAACCAGTAAGTTTTGAAAATTTTCAAGCATTTTTATGTTGTATTATAAATCATTGCAACACTGCATTGCAAGGAACTAGCAGCGTAGTTATAAACATTCCTGCAATTCTCTTGTGCTAAAATAAAATATTTTCCCATTCCTTGAAAATAGCATATATATATAACTAACACAATCGCAGTGTCAATATAAACACTCACAAAAGTTTCAACTTCATCGGTTTCTGCATGATGTGCGTTTAATCGAGATGGGTTAAGAGAATTACGAAATAAAGATTCGTAGACTTACCGGCACTGGTGGAGTTTCACTCAATCTTGGAGGTTTTTTAGGCGGATTGGATGTAGAAGTTAATGGCACGTTCACCTTCTCACTACACAAACAAATCAACGGAAGTACAGAAGCGGCAACAGTTACGGCAGCACCATAAATGCTCAGTTACAGTTGTTTAGAGCACTCGCCTTGCAATGTTCTTAGACAGTAAGGGTTCAAGCCTCCGCCCCAAAATTTTCCCTGTATGCAAACTTTGAACAGTCGCTCACACTCACAATTGCTCAGCACCATCGTTTGATGTTTAGTCATTAGATGATGGTGCTCAACAAAGGCATAATAACAGACATAATAGTAACGACACTGCACTATACTTAAATTCATTATAGTGCAATGTAGTTATTATTATGTCTGTTAATCAATGTAAAATACAAGAGAGACTTGCTAGAGCACAAATCACTATCAAGAACCTCTTGTATTTGACCCATTGGCACAAAACACATTGAGGTATAACAATAAAATTAACAAATGGACAGTAGCTGCAATATATTTCTCAAAATTAGAATAACAAGCTTTAGAAAAAGTACGAACTACAAAGTTTGCATAACCTTTCACTAGTCTTCAGCACATTTCTCACAATATGCATTGCTTCTGCCTAGAATTTCAGTGATATGCTTTAACTCCTTTTTAATAGCAATATTTCAAATTTGGGGCACTGTGGGACAACAGGGGCCCACTTGGGGACCATGAAGTCCCTCACAGAGTTCCCAAAATACAGGACAGAAATTGCCAGTGTGTAAGACCGTCATCAAAAAGGGTAGCAAACAGTTAAGTGTGATATTCAAGCTAACCAACTGCGATGGTAGTACAATGTACACGGTAGCCAACTGGTCATAGTGCTCACCTAAGAACTTTGAATTTAGAGCCTCAAGTCTACTTCCCGAGATGGCAACTGTGTGAGGACATTGAGCTCATAATTCTGCACAGCACCATCAACTGATGCTTGGTCATTGGATAGTGATGCCTAATACATGTGTGATAATGCTAATTCCAGCCGTTCGCAAGTCTGCTGTCATCATGACAATTTCACCATAGATACCTGGAGAAGTCATCATTGTCTAGTCTACTGGTCAGTCAAAATCCTTCCCTTCTTTAGCCAACACCGAAGAAACAGCGTCTAATGTTCGTCTGAGTAGAATATGACACAGAACTCACCCATTTCCGTCTGTAAAAAAAGAAAACAGGAAACGATTTGGTTCATTGTTCACACCTTTTATTGCAAACAATTTAAACAAAATTTTTCAAGCAAAAGAACCAATACGAGGCAAGCATATCTGCCAATTCCAAGAAGCAGAACTGTCATTCAATCTCTCGTTATCTGCTTACAATCTCACTGAATGTTAGTCATGTTTACATCCCAGTTCTGAGACTGGAACAATTATTATGATTACCATTATTATTATTAATTATTATTATTTTATTTTTATTATTCCAGTGACTATTATTATTACCATTTTATTATTATTATTACTTATTATTATCATTATTACATTTTTAGTGCATGCAGTCACACAGATATATGCAAAACCTTACTATGGTGCGAAACAACAGCTACCTAACAGATCGGAGAAGGTTTCTCATCATATCAAGCTGAGAACATTTCTTGAGATCTATAGTCCTCACACTAAAGATCTAATTTTGAGTGAACAACCGTTCTGTAAGGATGGTCCAATGTTAGACAGAGCATGCTGAATCTGAACAACTGTGCATGCCAATTGACTCAACATAGTATGTTTCAAGTATCTCACAAAGACATTAAAGATGAGCTGTATAGTGCTCAAACACAGTACAACATGCTAGTCTTGGAGATGAAGGAGAGTCAATTTTCAGCTAATGCTGGCATCAACTCATACTTTTGGGTCCGAGGCCAACCCAGACAGCCCAAAGTAAGTTGTACACATTTGTCCGGCAGGTCAGTCCTGTTCTTAATGGCAAAGCAGAATGTGAACCAGGCGAGCCCAGCTGCCCCTGATCAGAAATGCCTTGCATAAAGCGAATAGTCAGAGTTAGTTGTGCCTACTTTTCTTGTCAGTGAAGGAGCGGAGTTGTTTGGAGAGCGGACACCAAGCAAAATGCCTGCAAGCAAACAAACCCCCTACGATGGCACCGACAGCAATGACGACTCCAATGACACAACCTATGATGACACCGCCATAACCTGTAATTCAAAATATGAAGTAGGTAAACAGCATTCGGAAAGATGGCCTAAATTTAAACTGGTTATCTGCTACCCTGCATCACTGTTTTCCAGTATCAGAAGTCTCGTAGGGTCCCATCCGCATGCAGTGCATGGCTCTGTCAATGGTGCGATTTCACTGTCCAACTACGTTATATATTATGTCTAGAACCAGTCAACGATTTAAGCTTCGTGCATAACAATCATGGTACTATGCACGTGTTAACGGCACAATTCATAACGATAATGCCACCATGCATAACAATAATATGAAAGAACGTCCATTGCAATTTTCATTACTTCTTTATTAATGAGCAAATTCTTGCTATTTTTGGAGAACTTTAGACTTTATAGCTGTACATGGTAACAATGTTCTTATCGCAAGATACAGGGCAGTAATAATACTTCTCATGTAAAACCTGTAAACCTGCTAAAACCCAGTCACCCGTTTTCACAGCTGTTAACACTCAAAACTCAGGTTTCTACAAAGCCCTCAGGTAACTTGCACACCCAACGACAAAAATATACGTTCTATAAATTCCCCTCTGGTGTAGTGGTGGGTTCGGTGCCTTGGCGCTGGAGGGTTCCAGGTTCCAATCCACCTCAAGCTGCCTCGTAGGGACCCTGAGCAAGTCCTTTACAAGCAATTGCTCATACGCTTCGGCATGAAACTCTGATGCATCATCCGCACTGAAGTCGGGAGCACCTCTGAGTAGTGAGCTTGAAGGGTCGCCACAACAAATGCTAGAGATAAGTAAATAAATAAATAAATTTCCTATCCTATTCGGCTGATCATACAACCAAAGAGGGACACATACTTGGCTTAGGAGAGACTTCAATCGTTACACTCTGAGATGTTAGTTTTCCTTTGACTGTGTTTGTTGCTGTGCAAGTGTACTGATCTCCAACGTCACCCGTAATCACCAGAGTACCACCAACAACAACAACTTCTCCACTCTTCAGAAGTTTCCACTCGAATGTTGGAAACGGATATCCATTAGCAGAGCAATGGACTGTGCCATCCTTATAATAAGAACCAGATGAAACAAGGATGTTTTCAACAGGATCTGCACCAAAGAAACCATAAACAAATATAAAGATTAAACAATGTCACATATACAGATATATACACAGATATATATATATGGGGAACGGACATTAGCCCCCCTGGACGTTATCCCCCCCGGACATTGTCCCCACCGGACATTAGCCCCCCAGGACATTATCCCCCCCAGGTAGGACACTATCCCCCCCCGTATATGATAGCATTACCTAAAAGTGATGCACAAAATGCAATTAATGGGCCTATGTTGTATGAATATCTATACACTACACATTAGTTTAACATCCTGTAGGAATATGCTAAGTTAATTGAAGGTTTAATATGTATATTATAAGACATTTTAAAGGTCTGAAACGACGCTAAGAAGTCTACGAAGCTCATACGTAAATGTCGTTAATAAACCTTCGTTGTAGCCATAACTGACACTAACAGGTACGCCTACTTACTGTATATGATTCCCATTCGTTCATTTCTCTAATATATTAAATCTAATTTAGAATTGAAATGACACTAATAAGTCTAGGAAGCTGAGACATAGCCTAACTGACGTTAACAAATCTTTGTTGTGAGACACTAAACAAATTGACTGTATAGGCCCTAGGCCCTACATACGATTCCCATTCGTTCATTTCAAATCTAAGTCTAGGTCTAGGCCTATTGATACAATTAGGACCTAAATGACACTAAGTACTTTCGTTTGCATGTGAATGCCAGTGACAAGTCTTATCGGTTACGGCATTAACCGTAACAGGCAGCCGACTCCATGATGTTGTGCGTTCCACCACTGTTGCGCGAATGCTTTATTCTTCACCAGCATGGTGGGGTTTTGCAAATGAGGGTCAGAGGAGTCGTCTGTCCGCTATTATTAGAAAGTTGATAAGACAGGGTTTTTTGCCCTCTAACACCCCTACTTTTGACATGTTATGTTCTAAGGCAGATGTATCCCTCTTTTCTTCTATCCTCTGTGACCCCGGGCATGTCCTCCATTATCTTCTTCCACCTGAACGTGTAACTGGTTACTCCCTTAGGCCCCGATCACACAATCTTGAAATACCATGTTGTGATTCGTTGATTGCAAAGGAATTTATCACCAGAATGTTATATAGTTAGCTTGTTTGTCGATGATAGTTTAGTAATTATATTATATTTAACTTTGGATTATAATTTGCACATTTTTATTACCTATTATTACTTCTATGTATTATAATGATGTTCTGTGTCCCATTGTGCGTTTGCAAGTGGAGTATTAAAGAAAATACTTACTTACTTACTTATTATTCTACGATTTGCACATAGGGGGGGGGGACTTTGTCCGGGGGAGACTAATGTCCCACGCAAAATTGGGGGGGAATATGTCCGGAGGGGCTAATGTCCGGGGGGACAATGTCCGGGGGGGGGATAATGTCCAGGGGGGCTAATGTCCTACAACCATATATATATACACATTGGGTATCCAAGGACGTCATCAGCTAGGCTCCGCTGATAAGGGAGTCCTCTTAGTTCCTTTTGCTCGTACTACTACCATGAAGAATCGAGCCTTTTCTGTGGTTGGCCCAGTGGTCTGGAATGGCCTTCCTTTTGAGCTATGCCTACACCCTGGGACTCTACCAGGATCCTTCCTTACTAAACTTAAAACTGCTCTTTTTGGGTGCGTTGGAGTCGGGAGCGCCTCTGAGTAGGTTTTTTTACTTGAAGGAGCACTATATGTCCGAATGAATGAATGAATGAATACACACACACACACACACACACATGTACACTTTGTACATACATACACACATAAGCATAAGCAAACCAAATATAAAGAATTATTAAAGATCAAATAATGTTTTAAATACAGATATGTATACAACTATACAATGTATATATACATAAGCATACCGGTTAGAGTGGCCAATTTTTACATAGGAAAAATTATTTCTTGGAATTTTACATCGCACACCCTCCAATTTTGTGTGAATTGATGTAAAAAGCACCCACTAAAATTTTTAAGCCAATAAAATAAGAGGAAGTGGTCTCCCATAGCCCATTAAAACACATACTATAAAAACACTCGAATTTCGGCAAAATTTCTAGTTTTCCCAGCTTTTTTACTCTCAACCACCGTCTAAGTCTTCTCTAGAGGTGGAATTAATTAATTATTCTGGTCAAGTATCTTAATTTATGCTATGCAATTGATAGATTGCATCATATGACTAATGTGACTATAAATTCAGAATATATATTTTAATTTATTTATATTTTAAAATTAATTAATTTGTATTTTCTTTAAATATATCTTAATATTTATATATTTTATTATCTTTAAGCACCTCTTTGTTTGTAGAAATGTGTATTATGGCATTTTGGTTTAATAATAAATAAATGTTTCATGATATTATTATTATTATTATTATTATTATTATTTGCATTCTTGTGAATTGTTTCAATTGCATGACTGTATTGCATTAATATTGATATCAATATTCAATTATTATTATTATTATTATTATTATTATTATTACATAAATTTATTATTAAATTATTATTATTATTATTACATAAATTTCTTACACGCATGGTCACACTGAAATGTGAATCTGAGGCTAGGAAACTGTTAGTCTATTTATGGTGCATTCGTACAGTTGGGGTTTCTTTTCTTGCAATGCTGGTGTAGTGGGCTGAATAGAATCTCTCTTTAAACATTCCAGAAGTCTATCCCAAGATATATTGAATGGTGGAATTAATTCTTACTATTATAATTGACCAGAGTGATTGTCACAGTTTGCGACTAAAAACGTCAGTGGAATCAATTCTTCCTAAGTCAAACCGAAAGGGAAGTTGATTCCTTCTGGAATAAAATGGCTTGTAGAGTGGATTCTTCCTAGGCAAATTGAATAGCAGTGTTGGTACTTCTTGGAACAAATGAATGTGTGAGCTTTAGTTGAGGAGTATCTTCGTTGTAAGACCAATTAACTGATATAATAAAATGCTGACACCATGGATTAATTTAAATGTTTAATTCTGCAAGTGAGTTGGTCCCAGAGAGAATCACTCCTCCCTTCAATTTGCCCTAGGAAGCATCAACTCTGCAAGTCATTTGGCCCCAGGAAGAATCTACTCCCAATTCAATTTTTCCATAGGAAGCATCAACTCTGTAAGTCGTTTGGTCCCAGGAAGAATCTACTCCCAAAAGTTTCAATTTGTCCTAGGAAGAACAAAGTCATTTGGTCTCATCTTAAGATAAATGAAACAATCCTGTAGTGTCTAATGTCTGGGTGGAGTGTCTTTGTCCTAGTTTCACTTGACTCTGCAGCCATTAAAATATACTGAGATAAATACACGAGTCTCAGAGTTTCCATGTCCTGGAATAAATTCAGTCTTCTACACCAGCACCATATGTTCAAGGTCTGTGCAGTCACTATGTCTGATACTTTATCTCAAAAGAACCCGATTGAGTTGTTTGGTTAACTGAAGTATCAGTTAGAATTCACCAATAAGTTAAAGTTTGATCCGCTGGACAGAGACGAGGGCTGGTTAAATTTGTCTAAGCACCTAAGGGAAGCATGGCTTGCATCTCAATGTGCCGCCATAGCTAGCAGTAACCTGTGAGGACATCTTGAAGATGTTCAACCATATGAGGACTATGGAGAGTTTAGCAGGATGGCTCTTACACCATTGGGCAAAGATGCAAACACAGAATTTCTGGCTCCGGGCACATAACACCATGCTCACTGGTTGGCATATACTTAAAATCTTCAGATTCCATCATCAATGTCAACTGAACAAGAGTGAGTTGGACTATTTGTAGCATATCTGTGTGTTTGTCACCACAATCTTTGCAGATTTCTGCTTTGCTGCATCTCTAATGACAGATGCTCTTGAAAACGACTTGTAGATGTTACAGTTGATTGAAAACTTGCAACAAGTTGACGATAAAATCAAAGAGGTAGCAGAAAGAAAGTGAGGTTCCAGCAATTATTGTGGTACCTAGGCGAAAGACCATGCTCCAATCGCTCCATTGTTTTTATTCAGTGATGACCTTCTGATGAAGACCTTGAGCAGGATATTGTCAGTGCTCCAGCCACAATTCCTCGGTTCAAGGTCGTGTCAGTGGCCCACTTTGTCACCCAACTATCAACCAACTTTTTAAGTCCCTTCATGCAGCACAAGACTTCCTCTGCACACCAATTAGCCTGTGGTCAGAGCACGATGACTACACTTCTGCTCAAAAGATTGTCTGTGTGCTGAAAGTTGCTACTGACTGCCCAGAACATGCAATCACATTGGCTATAGACTTCAAAGAAGTCCTCAACAAGAATGGCAATCAGTGCTAGCTCCTCTACCAGATTGCTTAACACCACCAATAGTTTCAACTGACAAATGCAAACTATAGATGCTCAATTAGTCGATAAGTTGAACTCGCAACTCATTGGTGACAAAACTGACGACATTGCTTGACAATCAACTTTGACGGCAAGTACAGTGAATTAGTCTGAAACATGGTTTTTCCAATTTTTTTATTTTATAAGGACTTATTACCCTATGTTTCATTTTACAGAAAGCTGTTTAAGCACAGATATTGGTGTAAATTTGAACAATATCTGTTGGATACAAAATATTTTATGAACCTTACAAGAAAGTCGATATTTTTGCTGAAACTGCTCCCATGCATTTCTAAATGGGTTTTGGGAGACCACTTCCTCTTATTAGATTGACGTAAAAAAAATTACTTAGTGATCTTTATGTCAAACCTCACAAAACAAGAGGGTGTGCGATTAAAAATATAGCCAAAAAATTTCCGGGCCACCCTAATACCGGTAAATACCAGAGTATATACACACAAGAATGGACATACACACATTAGCCAAGAAGTCTGAATTCTAAATGGTAGTCCCTCGAATGCCATAGGGACAAAGACCAGGAACAGCCATAGAATGGTTCAGTAGCTGACAAATCAGATGCTACACTACGCAGATGTGCACTGTGGTAGTTTAGTCGGAACCCGAGAAATCTGACAAAGGAAGGAAGACTAAAGGAATTTAAGGAAAGTAGAGAGACAGTGGAATAATGAGACATGCATATGATGTACATGGTAATGGAATGAAAAGATCAACACCATGCACATACACATACAGAAACAAATGCATAAAACACTCACAAGAGTACACAAACATGGCCACACACATGCACACATCTGAAGAACCAACTTGGGAGTATTATGTCCTCACCCCAATACTATTTAGCATCAACTTATAGCAAGGCATTACATAGAGTATAATCAGCAGGTTTGAAATCTCAATCGTTAGATCAGTAGACAAATAATTAACTGTTGATAGGATTACCAAGTTAAAAGGTTGTCCATCTAGGGTCTCCAACTCCAATTTTCTTACCCCAACTCTGAAAGTCAGTGTTCAGAACCACTATTGTTCTCTCAAACATTCAGCAGACAGGCTTGTTTCCAAAGGTATATTTGTTAATATTTTTGCAACATGTGTAACCACAGGATTAAATGAACTAAAAGCAAACTAAATAAACAGATTCCAACAAATTTTAAATGCAATAGTAAATTTATATAAGGTCACTTCAAGTTGAAAGCATGAGGTCAAATCTACAACAATTTCTTTACCATGTCAAAAACGTCTATGAATAAGGATGCTTGCTCTCACTATGCATAGGCGTAACATTCTATTGTGACGGTGGTGTCCAGTCACCACCACTTTTAAAAGTGGTGGTGACTGACAGTCACCACCACTTTTTGGTCCGATAAGGAAATATTTTTTAGAAACATGAAAGCATTTGGCTGTTTAACATAAACATGGCTATTCATGATTAACATCGCAATGGCGCCAATGCCACACTCCACAGCGTGTTCATTGTCCACAGCCATGGTTTAAATCATAAAAGAGGATAAGGAGGGAAGGGAAGGAATTCCCTACTACTTTAAATTTGGGGATGAAACGTGAAGCAATTCTCTCCCACAAATCGTTATGGATCCGAGGCAGTGCATGGCATGCCAACAGCCTCACAAAACCTTCCGGAATCATTGTTATTATCAAAATAGCATTGAAGGGACCTCTGTACGTTCACCCCCACCCAAATTTTTTTTATTGGCTTAGGCTTAGGGAAGGGTCAGCAAGAATAGAATAGGAAGAATCTGGATAAAAATTTGTGAAAGATGTATTTAAAAATTGATCTAGTTATCCGTGAGTGGAAAGATCTTGGAGTTCACCAGCGAGAGAGACGAAATGGTAGTGAGAATGGAGAAGGGAGTGAGAGAGTTCTCACCAGAGTTCATACTAAATTTGTATCTTGGAAAGGAGTACAGCGCAGAGGTTCTCAAACTGTGCACATGGGGTAGGCCTACGCCAGGCGACGGTTAGCGGTAGGGTCTAGGTCAGGGGTTCTCAAACTTTATTTTTTTTGTATCCCCAAGTAAAAAATCGAATGATGGCGTACCCCCAGCAAAGTCAGGTCAGAAACAAAATGCCATTGCGAGGTTTCCTTTGAAGTGACAACTAAAAGTCCATTTTAATGACATTGTTTATTAGTGTCGGATAGCCTATAGGGAGCAAAATTTAGTGTGTATCATAATCTTATCAACAAATTTAAAAGGGAAAATTGGTCTGTTGCCCCTAAGAGCCAATCTATAGCGCTGTGGGCGTGTTTAGACTAGTACAGATTTAAAATATCTGGTTTAATATTTGTCAATTTCAAATGCAAATTAACCCCTTGTTTGTTTTTGATAGCAAGAATAGTTTAAAAGCCAGCTGAACCCGCATATGGCATGCTGAAAGGAATCACAAAATTTTTAGTTAAATCAGAAATTAGTCCTTAGGACAATTTAGCTCTCTGCCATTTGAGCTCGATAGGCTGAGAATTTCTGGCTTGGTACTTTCAACCATTTATACATTATTTGTTTTAAAATTATAGTAATTGGCCTAAACATAAATATTTATGCCGCACGCGCTGTATTATATGTTAGTCTAATTATACAGTATGTGTTGTGAAAGAAATAAATGACGATGCTGTTACATTATGCAAAAAATCGTTAAAACGTTAAAAATCACTGCTAATCAAAGAAAGACGGACATAAAGTCCATAAACTCAAAAAAACCTTATATTTTTGGAATTTTTGCGTACCCCTTACCGGCGCCCGGCGTACCCCTAGGGGTACACGTACCACAGTTTGAGAACCCCTGGTCTAGGCGACAAAATTCCAGAAATATTAATTTGCTGTGTTTAAGGACTTTGTGTCCATCTACCTTTGATTAGCAAAGATTTGTAACGTTGCAACATATAACAGGATCATCGTTAGCCTATTTTATTTCTTTCACAGCATATAATTAGACTCACATACTATATAGGCCTAGTGCATGCAACAAATATTTGTTTAGGCATAGCCTATTATTATAATTTTGAAACAAATAGTGTTTAAATGTGAGTCAGAAATTCTCAGGGTAAGCCTATAGCCTAGAGCTCAAAATAGGGGAGAGGCCCCCGGAGAGCTGATTAATATTGGCCTAACAATTAATTTCTGGTCGAGCTTCAATTTTTTTATTCCTTTCAGCACGTCGTATCTGTGTGAACCGGTTTAAAAACTCTTCTTCCTGTCAAAGACCTAAATTTGCGTTTGAATTTTACAAATATTAAACCAGATATTTTAAATCTGCACTAGTAAAAAACAAGTCCACAACACCACAACGCTATAGGCCTAGGTTAGCTCTTTCTTACAGGGGCTATAGAAAAATTTGCCTTTTTGTTAACATGATTACATGATTAAAACTATACATATATTTAAAATTTTGCTCCTTAATACGACTCTAATACACGGGGTGGGGGAAAATAAAAATGAAGTTTGAGAGCCGCTGGGGTACTGTAATAGGAAGCCGAGAAAAAAATTGAACTGAGAAGTTGTGTGCCAAACAATAGTCACCACCACTTTTACGGGGAAAGTTACGCCCATGTCACTATGCACAGACTGCATAGTGAGCAGTGTCCTTGAGCAGCATGGAAAACATCGAGATTACAATTATAAGTTAAGAAATAAAGGCAATTAACTCACATGACACATTCAATTGCTGTGTGGTGCAAACAACCAGGGTAGCAGTGGATGTGTCAAAGTCAGTTGCTGTATATGGGGAAAGAGACGCCTCACACACATGGGGCATGACATCCGTATTATTCGCTTTTCCAGTGAGTGTTGTCTTAACTGTTAGTGACTGACTGTCGTCCGTTGTCTCTGTTTCACCAGCAGTTCTATCTTGAAAAGACAGCCTCACATTCGATGGTTCCACGGATTTAGCCGGTATGTTGATGGCAGTCGAAAAGCTATAGCCATCGTCTTTAGCCAATGTGTTACTCGTCACGTTCAACCGACATAATTCTGATTCTGTAAAACCTGAATTACAAAGCAAAACCCATCAATGGGCCATCATCTTCAGTTAAAAATCATATCCAATATTTCCATTAACATCATTTTAAGTTATCTAGAGTGATTGGCTTGTAACGTGAAGAGAGTGCAAATCGGAACCTCCATTCAAGCGACTAATTACTGTGTAGGGACTGTGAGAAAGTCCTTCACTCAGTTGTCCGGCATCATCTCTGATCGCAAGAACTTTGGAATGATGGCAATATCAAGTAAAATTGTATTTTATTATATTACTATTCAAATCATGTTTAAAGAAATAGATTCGCGCATCAACCACCATCTTTGATTTTAACACGACTCAACTGTTCGGTTCAAAAATCAATTAAAGAAAGTGACAATCAAGGACGGACAAACTCAGCTACAAGCATGTCATGAGTGCCTTGTAGCAACAAATAACGTTGAGAGTGTCGGCATTAAGATACCAGATCTGTGCATCACCCACAATCTTTTATTTTAACAAGACTCGATGGGTCGACTGGCCAGTTTAAAAATTAACTACAGAAAGTGGCAATTCAGGTCTGATAAACTCATCAACAGAACACACCGACATAATTGGCACTGTAATCAGTCAACCCATCTAATCACTCAACTGATTGTATGCTTGTTTGTCAAGGCGCCTTGTGCCATAGAAATTCGCATAACCAGCTGGCCCATCTGAGTCAACTCCTATTAGACCAAAGCAACCAGTCAACATATCTAATCAGTGTTGAGTTAAATCTCTTAATTCCATCGTGCCGTAAAAAAGAAACGTCTTCAAGAGACAGTGTTCATATATATAACATTAAAACTCCATCAATTTGCAAAACCTACATCTTCCAGACTTTGACCTGGATTCTGTGATTTTACTTTTAAAGTGACCATCAGTTGCTGTTGTTGGCCCACTGACAACAGCACAATGGAAGTCATCAAATTAGATAGGAGATGATTTGATTTGATCAGATTAAATGACTTACCTACGACAACCAGAACTGAGCCCTTTGTATATTGCTTATCACCTATTACTTGTGAACAAGTGAATCTTCCGGAGTCGCTAATTTTTAGCTGTGTAATAGATAGGCTGCAACCACCAGAACTGTTGACGCTGTATCGTTCACGGGGAAAGGTGCTAAGTATTATGCCATTCGTGTACACTTTTAGTGGCGACTGTGCTCCTTCCATCTTCGACCACTCGACCCCATCACAGTTGTTACTGCTTGTAACACAATCCAGTGTAAAGATGTCACCAACATTCTTCAGAGCATTTGCCGGTCCTTTTGTTATTTCTGACTGTATGGCTACAAGAAAATGCAAATCAAATGGTCAAAAAGGCACACAGAAGACCATCACAGCAAATAAACACAATAATAATAAATATAATAAAATAATAATACTGATAATACTAACAATAATACTAATACTAGCAATAATAAGAGGAGGAACAATATTTAAGAATAATTACATAAAATTACAGAAACATTCTAGAACAGAGGTCTCAAACATGCGGACCACGGCCCGTGGACCCGATCAATGCGGCCCGCGACAGATGCCTGGTTTTTAGTTTCAAATGGCACTTAAATCTCTACTTATTATTATTATCATTATTATTATTATCATCATCATTATTAAAAGAAAGAAAGAAATCAGTGAAAAAAACTGATTTTACAGTTCTTTTGCGATTCAAGGTTCAAACGGTTTTATGCTTATTTTGCTGTGGAAATTGAATCTGCAACAGCAGATCATTATAATATTATACAAATGGATTTAGTGGGTAGTGGATAAGCTACCCAATGCAATACCATACTGAAGCAGTAGTAGGTTATAGCCAAGTTCGTATTCCGGAATTCTACACCTTTCTACCACAAGACAAGCCCCCAAATCTGCACCTGGCCACAACACCCATAATGGCAATGTTTGGCAGTACCTACACAATGTACACATGCGAACAGCTTTTTTCTTTGATGAAGATTAACACACATCAGAGAAGGACACGTCTCTGAGTAAGGCTACTAGTGAATATTTGCAAGCCGTACACCGATCGGTTGAATATCATGCAGAAGCATAAAACAAAACCGTGATGCACTCATAGCTGAGAAACTTTGTCAGACACTTGAGCATTAGCCTACCTATGATATTACTTGCTAAAAAAACGTTTAAAGCTGCTATAGCTTAAGCTTAGTTTTAGGTATTGCTGAATGTGTTATTGATGCACTTCATATCAATGTTGCTCCAAGTTTTCAATTTTTTAGACCTTTGTAATACCAAAATTATATAGTTACTCTGAAAATAGAAGTAAATTTTTCATGATTATATCATTATAACAGTATTGTATGCTCCAATGATATAATTCTGTGTAATAGTTCACATGCATGATATATTTTTATGCTGTGGCCCGCGAGCCATATCAAATTTTCAAATGTGCCCCACGCTATGAATTAAGTTTGAGACCACTGTTCTAGAACATTATGTATAGGCACGTTTGAATACATACGTCTCGCATATAAGTCGGTAAGAAAAATTTGGAATTCTGTGCGCATGTACACTTCAATACCTGTATGATTGGGGAACGGACATTAACCCCACCGCCACCACGAACAAAACCCACAAGGCTAGGACAAAAAAACCTTGTAGAACATAAATTGTGTATAAGTGGCAATCCTCTGAAAGGTCGTCCTAAGTTCAAAACACATCTGTTGCACACAAGTAGGATTGGTGAAAAGAATTCTCGATAAATAGAAGCTGAATTGATACAAAATAAGTTTTACTTAAATGGAAGCTGGATCAATGAAAAATATTCTTGCTTACATTGGAGCTGGATTGACGAAAATATTCTTGCTTAAATTGGAGCTGGATTGATGACAAATAATTGTCATATATAGGAGTCAGATTAATAAAATTGCTGAAATTTAGATAGAAGCTGGACTGATGAAATAATAATATGTAGAGATTTAAGTGCCATAAGTTCGTACTCAAACGATTAAAAATGAAAGAAACGAATTTTTCCCTAAACGGAAGCTGGATTGATAAAAAATAATTGTCATCTAGGTAATCGTTCACTTTAGCATCCGAAATTATTTAATCAAGGGTTTCAATGTTAGCATCCGATATTATATACCCTCCGGGGTTTCATTGTTTCAAATTAGCGCGTTCACTGACGGATGTTTGCAGAAACTTAAACATTTCCTTCAGTATCTGAAATAGAAGCTGAATTAATGAAGAAACGCTTGAGAAATGAAAGCTGGATGAAGGTAATTTTAGATCTGAAATAGAAGCTGGATTTATAAGAACCTTCATCCAGCTTCCATTTCTCAAACGTTTTGTCATTAATCCATCTTCTATTTTAGATCTAAAAATATCTTATTCCAGCTACCATTTCAGACCTAAAAATAATTTAATCCAGCTGGATTAATGATAAAACGCTTGAGAAATGGAAGCTGGATGGACGTTCTATACAGGTGAAATAGAAGTTGGATTGACGAAAAAATTGACGAAAACTATGACAACTATTGAATGACGCTATATTGACATTAATAATTTCGGACGGTAATTGGGTAGTTTAACGTCCCAAATTATTCAGGTTATTGCTGAGGCTTGGAATTTCTCGTCAATCCAGCTTCTATTTTTTTATCAAAACTGGAACCTTCATCCAGCTTCCATTTATTTATCGTTCTTTTCATAAATACAGCTTCTATTTTTTAGATCTATAAAAACATTCATCCAGCTTCCACTTCTTTATCCTGCTATTCGTGAATCCAGCTTCTTTTTCAGATCGATGAAAACTTGTATCCAGCTTCTATTTCAACTACTATTACAGAACCTCGATCCAGCTTCCATCTCTGAAGCGTTCTTTTCATCATTTTAGCCATAAGAAATCCTCATCCAGCTTCCATTTCTACGCGATAGTTACCCCGTTTGGGACTTCCTTGAGGTTTTCAAGCACACATTTTACGATTTCCTCAATTAAATATGTCTTATTGTATATGTCTTTCAGTTATTATTGCAAAGAAATGGTCAAAATAATTTGGGACGCTAAACTACCCAATTACCTTTCGGACGTTAAAATGAGCGATTACCAAATGAGGGGTGTTTGAGGGGTTTGTCCCCTAAATAAAAGATGTTTTATGTCATGTCCTCGATTAATTCATCGAGCACTTTCACTTTTACCAATAGCCAGTCGCTCAGAATTACGCGATTTTCAATAAACAAAATAAGAAAGTTCTCTACAATTTGAAGTCACAATCGCTGCTTCTTAGCACGAACCTGACAATGAAACGACCAGAACAAACAAAACCGGTGCCAAATTCGCATCCATCGTCTTTTAAGTGAAATCCTGATAAATAAATATTTCCTCACAAGGTTGTAGAGAGGAAGGGAGACACATAATTATATAAATCTCGTTTTAGCCATAGAGATGCACTTATAATTTTATATCGCTTATACTTAGGCTATATAACATACACCTCATTGGTTTTAGCAGTCTACGGACGATATTAGAGAGGCACGAAATTTCACTTCTTGCATGCAAAAAAATACTAATTTAATGAAGGCAGATTGACCAATAATTATATTAACTGTGGATGGATGGATGGATCCGATTTGACCAGGGTCTATGACAACAGAGACCGTTACCCTGGACAGAAATTTGCTCGGCATATTACAGCACTTAAGAGCAAGGTACCGACCAGTTGAGATTTAAAACATCATATTTATATAGAAGAAATTTGCAGCGTCGCGACATCGGGGCGCGGACATTTCCCCCCTGGACAAAACCCCCCGGACAAAACCCCCCGGACAATAACCCCCCGGACAATTCCCGTCTGATTTAGCCTAGGTCATTAACCCCCCGGACAATAAGCTAGTTCACCATCTCAGTGACCTTTCGCGTGCGCGTGCGCAGTGATCAAGGTCAGTGCTACAATAGATGGTGTATATACCAAAAGTTCGGAAAACTAATGACTCGCGCATTGTGAATTTGCAATCTTTATATAATTCAACATCTATTGTAGCATTGACCTTGACTACTGCGCACGCGCACGCGAAAGGTCACTGAGATGGTGAACCCGCTTATTCCCCCCTTTGCTTCCATTTAGGCAAAAATGCGTTTAATCCAACTTCTATTTAAATAACAATTATTTTTCCATCCAGCTTCAAGGAAGAATATTAAGCAAGAATATTTTCATCAATCCAGCTTCATTTAAGCAAGAATATTTTCATCAATCCAGCATCCATTTAAGCAAGAATATTTTCATCAATCCAGCTTCCATTTAACCAAGAATATTTTCATCAATCCAGCTTCCATTTAACCAAGAATATTTTCATCAATCCAGCTTCCATTTAACCAAGAATATTTTCATCAATCCAGCTTCCATTTAAGCAAGAATATTTTCATCAATCCAGTTTCCATTTAACCAAGAATATTTTCATCAATTATCCAGCTTCCATTTAAGCAAGAATATTTTCATCAATCCAGCTTCCATTTAAGCAAGAATATTTTCATCAATCCAGCTTCCATTTAAGCAAGAATATTTTCATCAATCCAGCTCCAATTTAAGCAAGAATTTTTCATCAATCCAGCTTCCATTTAAATAAAAATTATTTTGCATCAATCCGGCTTCTATTTAGCAAGAAATCTTTTCATCAATCCAACTTAGGACACTTAGGACCGCCGTTTTATAGTAATACCACTTACACGCAATATGTTCGACAGGGGAGGAAATTGTCCTACCTTGGGGGGGGGGGGAATTGTCCGGGGGTTTTGTCCGGGGGGTTTTGTCCAGAGGGGTTTTGTCCTACACTCGCGACATCTATGTTTAAGACCGACATAGAAGTACCTAGTAATAATAATTTTCGCGAGTATTTAATAATTTTCCTATAACTATAGGTAAATAATATAAGTATTTAGTGTGTATTTTCATCATTTAATTGTTCCACTTGCAAACGCACAATGGGACATCAAACATCATTAATTTTATTTAGGTGGCCCGGAAGCGTATTGAATAACATACAGGCATGGAGATCAGCAGCGGCGCTAGGGGGCCTATAAGTCCCTACACTCGCGACATCTATGTTTAAGACCGACATAGAAGTACCTAGTAATAATAATTTTCGCGAGTATTTAATAATTTTCCCTAAAAAGGCCATTAATAATTTTTTCGCCATGTAAAAAGGAAATATTTGGACGATTTACTCCCTTTACCCCTCCCCCCAAATGAAGCGTAAGGCAGAAGAATTCGACCAAATGACTAAAAAAAGGTCGTCAGAAATTTTGACGGCGGAATTTCCCCGGAAATGGAAAATTTTCTTCGGATTTTAGCCATAGGTGCAATCACGTCCTAAAAGTTGGGGGGGGGGAACATAATGAATCACGTCCTAAAAGTTGGGGGTCCCATAATAATAAAGTTAGGGGACCACTCAAAAGTTGGGGGGACGCGTCCCGTGGGTCCCATAGGGTGGTTGCGCCTATGATTTTAGCCGATGACTAAAAAAATAAAAAAATAAAAGGTCGTCAGAAATTTTGGAGACTGAAAACGGAAAATTTTTCCCGAAAATCCAACCCCCCAAAAAAACAAAATCCTCGCGCAGCCACTGATAGAGATTAGCGGACTCGAGTTCGATTGCCGAAGCCTCCGTGGGATATAAAAGACGTGCTTTGTAGACTGCTACTAGGCTAGCGCCTTTATATAATTATTTCAGGCTGTCTGTTCTGTTAGTACGCCCAGTTAGGCCTGAGATTTGGGATTTGTGACTTGTATAATTATTATTATAATTATAGGGTCACCTTGTCACTTTGTGCTGTCAGCTCGTAGAGCTCTATAGCGATCGTCACATTCTCCATATTGTCCATCGATCAGTTCTTCCAAATTCATGCCAGTTAGGCCTATATTAGGGTATAGCAAGAAAAATGTTTTCGTTTAAAATAAACTTTGGCATAACTTAGAAGGTTGCTCCAGGTCCTAAATGAGAGAACTGAAGAAAAATTGCATCAAATTTAGTGCGTCTAACTTTGCCGCCGAGCACTGCAAGTTTCGTCTACTTTCGCAGCTGCAAACCATGGCAAAAAGGTAACCATCCGTAGGGGAAGACGGGGTAATTTCGGCCATGGGATAAATTCGGCCAGGGTGATTTCAAGGAAACCAGTGGGTGTGGGAAGATTTTAATGCTGCCATCTAGCGTATAATATCATATTAAGTTTGTTTATCGAGATAGTTTTGCTTTTATGTGAGTACAATTTGCTAAATGTCAAAAAAATGAGTTCGAGCCTAATCCACTTATCCATACTGTGACAGTAAAAGCTAAGAATTTAAGGTAATCTTGTCAAAATGTCAATTATTTGACTTTTATTCTGCAAACCACTATATTTTTGGCCAATTTGGTTATCTAAATTAATTATCCAAAAATGCGGTCCATCCTCGTTAAGATTGTTATGAAGGGTGGGTGGGTCGGGGTAAATTCGGCCATGTGGACGAATTTATCCCAGAGATGTTAGGAATGGCACATAGTGCCTATTTTAGGGTAGCAACTCTATATTTTGCACCGATATACCCAGTTTTAATTTAAAATATAAATATAACGCATCATTTCATGCTCTATATTGTGTTTTAAAGAATTTAGAAAAAATAAATTTTTACAAAAATTAATATTTTTTATTAAATTCTGCAAAAATATAAATTAAATCACAAACATACTACCAGGTATTCCCTGAATATCTCTGATGTGTAATATCCGACTCAATGCTGATTTCGGTGTGAACCGCCACATATATATATATATATGCCTTTATTGCCAATCGATTGGATTACTGTTCTTCTCTCTACTTTGGCCTTCCTCAGGTTCGTTTAAGTTGTTTGGAGGGGGTCCTGCGGGCGGCTGCACGCTTGGTGGGTGGCGTCCCTAAGTTTGGTCAAATTTCTGACTATATTCGTGATGTCTTACACTGGCTTCCGGTTCAGTCACGCATTTATTTCAGGGTCACTTCTTTTGCTTGGCGCTGCGTCTTGGGCACAGCACCTTCCTATCTCTGTGAGTTCTTCACCTTGACCTCAACTGCTGTGGGTCGCCGATCTCTGCGCTCGGCCTCTAGAGGTGACTTTATGGTTCCTTATGCCCGCACTGCCACTAGGCAGAACAGGGCATTTTCGGTCACTGGATCTTCCGCTTGGAATGACCTTCCCTCTAACCTGCGTTCCCACCCTCGGAACATGTCTGGCTCTTTCTATAGATTACTCAAGACTTTTCTTTTTGACCGGGCTTGGGTCGGGAGCGCCTCTGAGTAGACTTCTTGAAGGGGCGCTATATAAATTACATAGATAGATAGATAGATATACCTCATCTGGTTTGTTGTGAGGATCAAATTAATCGTGTTGGCCGAATTCACCCCGTGTACTGGGGTAAAACCGGCCAAAAATTCACTTTACAAAAATCTTTTTTCCCACAAATGTTTTCCTCTTTCCCAAAAAGTAACCTTGCAGTATATTGTCCCTATCTTGCTTTATTTAATTGTGATTTTATTTAATTTTAGCAGTCAACCCGTTTCAATTTATTACAAAAATAAGAAAAATGGCCGAAATGGCCCCGGCTTCCCCTATACCGTCGCAGTTCATTTCGTCGCAGATCATTTCGTCGCAGTCATATCGTCGTTAATTAGCCTAATTGGTCGCGATTTAATTGATCGCCGCCAATATCGTCACAGCCAACTGATCGCATTCATTCAGTCGTTATTCTCCGAGTTAGACTCCAAGTCTACTGTCACGTAGACCAATTGAGGAGTAGGCTACGACCAGTAAAATCCGCCACTGATTCTTATCTGCCAGTGCCAGTCCCAACCCTGGATAAAGGAAGAGGGTGACACTAATCATCTTTGATACGGCAGTGTCGTTAAACATGTAACAAGAAGAAGAGATACCGGCGGTACGCCTAGTTATCGCCACAATGTCGATGTTAACGAGAAACATCACTCACAGCGACGACATGAAAAACGACGGACTGAACACGACGACTTGCATGCAACGAATTATACAACGACGATTTAATTTACGACGACATAAATTGCGACGAATTGATTACGACGAAATCACTTAATTGCGACCAAATGATAGGGAACCTGGCAAAAATACATACCGTGCAAACACGAGAACTATGGTCATGGAGAAAGAGACAGAAAAGAAAGAGAAAGGAAAGAGAGCAAGGAGTATTATAAATCTCAAGGACCGTGCAAAGTATAGATGATACACCAGACAATGATTCTAGCTGTGATACAGTTGACTCCGATTCCACAGCGTCAGAATCATTATGAGGACATACAGGGTGCGCCAAAAAGACCCACCTAGGGTTTTTGCCAAAATATCTTGACCAAAACTAGGAATTTCGAAATGAAATTTTTCAGGCCTATAAACAAATCATAGGCAATCCTGTCAACGGCGGTTTTTAATTATTTCACACCGAAAAAGCTTGTCAACGGCTGTTTCAAATTATTTCACACTCAAAGTACAACAATTGACAAATGAACAACATGAAGGTCAGTCTGAATGCACTAGGCGCAAAGTTTAAATGTTATAGTTTTCACTGAGCAGTCTCAGGAAATTCCCGAACACATGAGTTTTATGACTGAATCGCCACTGAAAGGCCGATAGGTAGGTGGGGAAAATCACGACTAGTTCCACTTTGATATCTGAGTTTTCGTTTGGCCTGCATCCAAAAGCCTTCAATAAGTTGTGTGTTGACTTCTGGATGAACTGGATCCACAAAGTTGTCTGCATGCACAACAACTTCGTGCATGTAAACACCATTGTTAATGGTCGCAACATTCACGTAACCACCCCAAGCGTCAGTGATTATAACAGTTCCAGGTAGCACGTGACTTGTGATGATTCTTTCCAATGTGGCGGCATCTCTACGTGCAACAATTTCTAAATAGCATCTCCCTGTGCCACGTTCAACAATCCCAACAACCCACTTCCCACGCCGCAAAGAACCCCGATGGTATTTACGATGGAAGAAGTATGACTCATCCATCTCCACACATATGGGTCGACCATTCGCATCGAAACCACCGAGTACGATTTGTTGGCTTACAAACCACTTCTGGCATTCAGTGCGGAAGAAATTGTTGTAATTGACCATTGTGATCACAAAGTAGAGTCATCGGCGAACATATATGAATTTCAGTGTGAAATAATTAAAAACCGCCGTTGACACGGCGAACATATCTGAATTTCAGTGTGAAATAATTAAAAACCGCCGTTGACAGGATTGCCAAATCATATTTACACATGATGGCCAGATTTCATCAAAATATTTCAAACATAACAAAAGTTACACCACTTTTAGGGAGGCCACCCACCGTTTTTTGACGATTAAAAAACGTAACGTAACAAAAAGTAGCAAAAAGACGATTTTATTTAGTCTCATCTCAGTTATTTTGCTATTTCAGTTACAGTTTCAGTTAATAGAAATAACACTGCATTTGACCTGATGTCTGATGGCCTCATTGGTGCTCTAGCCGTAATCGTATCTGAAGGACTTCAACTTTGACATGATGACGCCATTGGGTGCTCATCATCATCATCATCATCATCATCATCATCATCATCATCATCATCATCATCATCATCATCAACACCACCACCACCACCACCACCATCATCATCATCATCATCATCATCATCATCATCATCATCATCATCATCATCATCATCATCATCATCATCATCATCATCATCATCATCATCAATATCTTTAGGTTCATGCCCGTAGAAGTCCGACGCCACTCTCTGTCTCAGTCTGTCTCGCGCCATGTTGCCCAGCTTCAACCGGTCCGGTCAGTAGGTCTGCTCCATACCATTAACATCTTGAAGCAGCTAGACCACCTTGTCTGATTGAAGAGAATATGGGGAGAGAGGCATGAAGGACAACCTGGGTCAATGCCCGTATTTGTCCCACGCTCTCTCCTTCGACTCTCTCCACTGGTCTGTCCTGACCAGCATGTGCATGTCAGCTCCACATCATGACACCTTGAAGCATCTGGGTCGCTATGTCACTTGTGTCGTGGTTTTTGCGGATTTCAATCGTCTTGGTCTTTTACTGCCAGCGTATCGCCACCCATCTGGCAAACCTCCTTTTGTCCGGGCTTAGGACCGGCACAGGGACGTTTTTGGTTCCCTGTGGCGGAGGATGGATGCAGTTTAACGTCGTGCCCGGGATATTGGGTGCTCTAGAGGTAAAACCTTATCTACCAATATTTGATAACCTCTTTTGTCCTGTGGGTTGGTAAATAACATCAAAAGAACAATTTTCTGACCACTTAACTCCGCCACTGGTTGCACTCTGCCAGTACCAGTCCCAAGCCTAGATAAAGGAGGAGGGCGTCATTAATGGTCTCTGTTGCCACACAGTGACATTAAACTGCAAATACCACTGACCTCTTATATGATATTTTGCCATTTAGAACTCAATTATTCTGGCCATATGCCATAGGCCTAATCGAGTTCCAATTAAGTGGCCGGAATTAGATATATAACAAACATATAACATTTATGATTGTATGGAATATCTAAAGTATACAAACAGAGATTTACATGGGGCAAATTGCACGTCTCCTAATGGATATAAATTAATGCCAAACAACCATGGAAGTTTAAATTTGCTTATAGTAAACCAATATGCAAAGCAGTAAAAAGAGTTTCAAAACCCAGCAATCTCAATTTCATATTGTTTGCAATGTCATGAGTTGTTCCAATTAAAATACAAAACCAATAATTGCAGTACATTTGAGTAGGGCTGCCAACTCTTGATTTTGCCATTCCGGGACGCCCCCAGGCAGTATGACATTTATACCAATTTACACTGTTCACATAGGCACAGAGTCGTGGAAATCAGCGCGTGATTGCTCAAAAAGCATTAGAACGGACTAACAGTAAGGGCCTACATAGGACACGATATGCTACTGAGTGTCAGTGGTGTGTAAAGTTTTCATGATTTGAACCCAGCGCCGTCCAACATTCGATGCTCAGTCAACAACGTTAGGTTTAATAGAGCGCAGAACGCAAAATCATCACACAAATTGTGAGTTTAGTGTGCAAAATAACAGCATTTTGTCAAGTCATCTCCACCACAAATTCCGGGACAATTTGAGATCAATCCGGGACACAGGACGCACAGGACCGATTCCGGGACTGTCACGGCGAATCCGGGACGGTTGGCAGCCCTACATTTGAGCTCAACTTAAGTATGCCTTAAATCTATATTATATAGATTAAATTGACACAAAAAATTGTCAGTCATTAGCTAAGTAGTGCAGTGCATGTGGGCAAAATATAAAACATTTGAGTCTTATAAATAAATGTTTGGGATGAGATCAAGTAAATAATTAGCTTTCTTTAGCCCTAGGCCTACTATGAATAAAAAACATACATTGCATTACATCTTAGTAATGACAATAATTATTGTATATAGTATTAGTTTCTTACGTAAAATATCCAGTTATAAAAGTGCAACTGAAACAGACTGGATAAATAAGCATTACAATAAATAATTAGATTAATTGAGCCAATAGGGCTCACAAAATTTAATCACTACTCTTGCATGCATGCTGCTGTTACTGGGGCGTATGGGAAAGCAACACAAAAAGATATATATGCTAATCTTCGCAACACTTTTCACTTCATCTTGTAACCATGTTGTGGCTTCTCAACCTGATTTTTTCTATGAAAATATATATATATATATATATATATTGTATGTATGTATGTATGTATGTATATATATATATATATATTCATTTAATCAGAAATCAGGTTGACAAGCCGCAACATGGTTACAAGATGAAGAATGTATGTAAGTATGTATGTATGTATGTATGTATGTATGTATGACCTTATAATAATATGAATGCAAAACACAACTGAGAGCAAAACTGAGAAATTTAATAATTTGAAGCATCTTATATAGGAATTAACCGAGGCTACATAGTTTGAACATATAATGAACGTTTACCTGGTAATAGGATTCATTGTCACATGATAATTTGCAAAACATGCAGAATAAGATTTGTTATATAATACTTGGCAAGCAAAATGGTGCGCTTTGTATCCATTGTACACAGTCCAATTATGGCCATTGCGATCATTGCAAAACACAACTCAATAAATTGCACATAGTTGCACATAATTGCACATAGATCTGTATCGGGTACAATTTTTTAACGTCAGAGTATACACAGCTAAATTAGTTTACTTTAGTTATGGAATACATAGGTGGTTTACTTATTGAAGGATTAAAAACACGAACCATTTACATTTTACAGGATCACATACTGTGTGAAAGACGTAAATGATAAATCTTTAGCGATGACAAAGTCCTACCAGTGGCGTAGCCAGGAATTTTTCATGGGGGGGGTTTATGGCCGGAAACCCTGTTTTTTGCTATTTATCTTACTTAAATGGAAAAATAACCTTTAAAAAACCTTTTTCCGGAGCCAATGGGGGGGGTTTTAACCCCCGAAACCCCCCTTGCCTACGACACTGAGTCCTACGTTCGGAAAAAGAACATAATAGAACTGTGAAGATGTACTGTAACACTACAAGATTGTTCACTACTTGGCTGAAACATAGCCTAAGTCAAGGCACACTGATCTGTGACGATGTTCATCAGAAAAGAAGCCAATGCTGTGTTGAGAGATACACAGCAAGGTTGGATTCTTACCCAGTAACAAGGTAAATTTTCAAAAGAAGAATAACATTCAAGTAGAAAAAACATGCACACTATTTCTCTGCCCTAGCAGACCACATTGTATGCTCATTAGGCTACTGCTCTGACTTGGCCACATTAAGACTAATAAGTAGTCTTAATCTTAGCAGACTTTTTTGCCTTCAGAAACAAAGCATGAGCAGATGGACACACGGGAGAGCCGACGAGTCTTCGAACTATCGTTAGACGTCTGTCTCAAATCTCAATGCACCTTAGATTACTGTTTGACAACTGATTTTACACAATAAAGGAATATGCCGCAATGTAAAGTTGTGATACGCAGTAGAATCATACGTCTTTGAAACATGATTATAAGAGTACTTAAGAACAGCAGCAAAATTGCGCAAACAAATCACATCACCAGGGAACAAAATCTTCTGACTTTTAGATTGTGACATCCACGAAAAGCTTTGGCAAACACTTCTAGCTTACAAAGTTCTTAAAATATAAAACGTCTGGTATAGGCCTATACAATGAAAAATAACCACCATAGAAGAATTGCCATTGCTTTTGAGAAAGTCTTTAACTCAATGATGCAGACGATCACAAGGCTAAATTTGGCTAATATAAAACTTCTGGAATATAAACTGAAAAATGACCACCATAGAAGAATCACCATTGCTTAGTGGACTTTGACAAGGCCTTTGACTCAATGACGTAGAAGATCACAAGGCTAAATTTGGGATAACATGAAAGAGGATCAAGTCTACACAAGAACAATCTTAATCCAATGACAACAAACTTAAGATAAATTCCACTAGTCAATTGCATATAAGCATAAAAAGAATTCACCACAACCAGCAATAAAGAACCCTTTTGTTTCTCTTATTTCATTTTCAAACAATTGAATTCATACAGTAGCAGAATCAAGTATCTGATTATAAAATAATGAATCAATAATAATGCTTAAAAGCAACTGTATGTAGAATATAGAGGATGCCAGAATAGGGAGGATGGTCTGAGCTGAGAATTTCCCCATCTAAGTTCAAATGACAATAACTATTAGAAGAAGCAATAAAACCATTCTCAACAAAAAACAAAGGAAATATCAGTAGAGAGCAGAGATTGTGAACACCTAAAGATCTGCAGAAGATAATTATGGTAACGTAGATGAAAATTGGAAGGCACTGCAATAAAGCTTAGGACAAAGCATAGACAAAGGACACGCAGTGCAAGTATTATAACGCACTTATTAAGCAGGACTAGTTATCTAATGACTATAGGCATTAATAGACAGTGCCAAGCAATTGCAAGTGAAGGACTTGCTCACGGTCCCTGCACAGTAAACGTCTCAGATGTCGATGCTCAAACCCATCCATACTCCCCATGTCACAAGGCAAGTGGTCTAACCAATTGGCCACTGTATCCCACAAATCTTCAAGATTGTAATCGTCATCATAATTATCACTGATGTTCATCAGTAATTATCACTGATGTTCACAATTGAATTCATACAGTAGCAGAATCAAGTATCTGATTATAAAATAATGAATCAATAATAATGCTTAAAAGCAACTGTATGTAGAATATGGAGGATGGTAACTAGAAATTTTTCGTTATGTATACATGTATACTGTAGGTCTTTGCAGTACAATCCAAATGCACAACTGTCAGACATGAAGACGATTGGCATTAGGCCACAATTTGTGAGTTACCTGGTACCTAAAGATGTGCAATATAAGTGTCCTGATACAGATAAACATTCAAAAGCATTATGGGGCATGCAGGAGAGATGTCTAACAGAAATAATCAAATGTGTATCGTGTATTCAGCCCATTGACAAGAATAATCATTATGATGGTGATGATGATTTCAAAGACTACAATGATTATCATACAAATTTACTACTGCTCAGATACATGGATTCATGCAAGCGATACAGCAGCATAGACTGTAGAATCTGTAGATGAATTGTTCACTGGGTTTGGCTCGATTTGATGGGGTTGGGCTCAGGACGGAGTTCTGCGTACATGTCGTTGCACTCAGACTTTGGACGATTCTGAAAAGGAAAAACAGCATCTGTTACAATCAGATCAGTATACGATTAAGGCATAGTGTTTAACCAGAATGTTAAGTCATTACTCCATCTCTTGCAGATTCTGCACTGACACTTACTGCCCACAGGGCCGTAAATCCTGGGGAGGGACTTCTCTCCCCACTTTATAACCTGGGGAGGGAACGTGAAGGAATTCCCTTCCCACTATTTTTCGCAGCTATGTAACAAATCCTATGGTCAGCAAGCTGTTGGCGAGTGCCAATGTCTCGTGGGATGATAGGCTATTATTGCCATAATCGTGAATACCTGAACACTTGCTCTGTGGAATTGAAAGCTACAAGAGGTGTGTGTCCATTAAAAGATTGAATCTGTTCTTGATTAATACAAAGCGTGGAGGAATTTATGATGTGACACACCAATACCCCTCTACGATCTGCTGATCGACTTGATCTCCTAGTTCCGCGGGCAAGAACTAACATGGCCCAAAGCGGGGCCTTTGCCATTGTAGACCATTCTATGTGACATGACTTCCCTCCCTCTATCCTTAGTAAGATCTTATTGGGGTTTTATCATAGCCTTTCGCTGTTTGATGTCTTTCTTATTTCCACGCAATTCGCAGATCCTCACTGAGCAACTGAGAGTGAAAGATTTGCTCCCTACACAAGAACCGTCTCGGAGAAAGAGGAGATCGAACCCTTCGCATTACAAGGCAAGCGTTAATCAATCTGGCAACCGTGTCCCATATAAACAAATGACTTATAAATTTAATTTGGTAATGCACGATTGGAAAGCGCAGATCATCAAACCGAGATACATAAAAATACGACACTGTTTTATAAATAACACCCCTATAATATCTTCATAGACATAGATCTTCCATGTGCACTGCTTCCAAACACAAAGTACATCCCCAAATGGAGTTGGTTGATAAGTTTCTGTTTAATGACACTGTGCCATTATAGCAAAGATCTTTAGTGTTGTCCTCCTCCTTTACCCACAATTGGAACTGGCACCGTCAGGGCAGTGGCAGAGTTCAATGGATTCCACGGAATACCTTCCTTGACATTACATGTTTAACGACACTGCCATATCAAAGATGATTAGTGTCGCCCTCCTCCTTTATCCAGGCTTGGCACTGACACTGGCAGAGAACAACCAGTGGCGGAGTTTCCACGGAATACCGAATTCAGAGATTTATATAGATTACCAATGAGCCAAATTCAATGGCTGCTGACAACCTGCTCCAGAAAATTGGACCAGTCAAATGGGTGCTTTTATTCTGCGCCTGGATGTTTGGGCAAAGATCTTTGTTCAGTAAGCAAAAATAAATGTCAGAAAATAAAACAACTTCAGTGATTCAGTGACACAAGGAAACGTGGAGTAGAGAAGACAACGTCAGGCACCACTACCAGGGTAGTCGTTGGTCGTTGGCAAAATGGCCGACGATGTGGCCTCTGAGTCGTTACGGCAGATTATTGTGTCTGTAGTGAAAGTCGCCGAAAAATTTGTGAATTTTTGTTAGTCTTTTGAAGTCGTGATTGCTTCTCTGACTTTGTCGTCTCCCTTTTCATAATGTTTGGACGGGATTTTGTATCGCAAGTTCGTGCACGTGGACCTAATCAACGGGCGTTCGCCATTGGACGGGTCTACTTCGTCTTCCGCAGGGGATGCCAGGTTGGTCAGAATACCATCATATCCGCCAGCAATCTCTTGGTGTGCGGACGTAAGGAAACCGCGTTCACCAGTGGACGGATCTATTTCGTCCTCCGCAAGGGATGCCAGGTTTGATCCCAATACCATCATATCCGCCAGCCTGCGATTCAATAATTAGCCTACCGGACTTGCATACTACACGAATGAGACGATGAAACGAGAGAAGGATTTTATGCTTCATTTACTGTCTTTCAGCGAGGATTGTAACGTTGCGGTGCTACGTGTTTGCGATAGTTCTGCTCGTTGCTGTTCTTTGCTTCGACCACCAAGCAGAGACTCAAATATTCCGATCCTAAACTCAACTTAACATCGTACAAGAAACTTTCCGGCTGGACTCTTATGTCTTCATCGGAGTTCATTCGATTGTGACTCGTGTTGTTGTTTTTTTGGCTGCGTTATTACTCTCAGATGACTTTGTTTGCTGTAGCGACTGTTAACATCATAGGCCATGCGCTTTTGTGCAAGACGTGTCTTGTTAAAGCGCGTTAGAAATAATAAATTGTATTGTATTGTTATGTAAGCAATGAAGGTCACCGCCAAACATATGAGTCATCCGGATATATTCAAAGGAATATATCCACAAGGAAAACATTCTTTACAAGCAATAACTGAATCACAAACAATTAACTACTAAACTAAATATAATTAACAAAGCGCATGCCTCAATTGAACCACATTATAAATACTATAATTATACTGTGATTGAACGCTGCACTGTTTAGACACCACTGAGAGATGTAGCTCAATACTTAAATATAAATCTGGAGATTAAACATAATTATATAGTACCATTATGGCATAACATCATGCCATTTATTTAGAACCTTTAAAATATGCATCTACTTAGAATGAACTCAGAGCCCCCATCCAGCTCTGTTGGAGTAGTGCTCTCCCTAATTTCGGCATAAGACTACCATCAGCATCTAAGTGTGAAGCATAAACCGAACACGTGTCAAGATAGAGCTATGTTACAGTGCCTCTGAAAGGCCCATAATCTTACATCTGCTAGGCAAACATAAAAACATACATAAATGAACATATATCCATGTCACGACGTATACATGTCATGACATATGTATACATAATTACATATATATAATTTATATGTATTCATATATACATATACACAAACCGGTGCATGCATACACGCGTAAGAAGAGGCGCATACTTTAGTGCAGTGGTTCCCAACCTTCTTTTTATTCTGGGGCCACTTTTTCTAATTTGGAGGACACGAGGGCCACTTTTTCTTAGTTGAAGGACATTTGTGGGCCACAAAGCTTAAATTTAATCAACTAAAAGCATATAAAACTGTCATAATTGAATAAAAAATAGAATGTTCGATGTTATTTATAGACGTCAATAGAAAATAATTATGTGCTATATCCTGTCCAAAGTGGGAATTTTTCATACATTTTTTTAATTCTTTGATAGATGAGGGTAATTTTTTAGGTCTGGCGGGCCACTTTTGGCCTGCAGGCCACGGGTTGGGAACCACTGCTTTAGTGATATCCTCTAAAAACAGATGTCCACTGTATGTACCCATTCAGCCCTGTTGCATAATTCACTGCAGGATATATCTTCGGCCTACATTATGCTGTGCAATGTGTGCATCTGTTAGGATCGATTACACAGCCACATGGACGGCTCCTTACAGGGCCCAGGGCACTTCTAATAGTATCATTAAGGATACTATCCTGATATCATTATATTGTAAGATATCAAAGTCTTGTCTCGATAGAAAAGTGCTTTGATTACAAGTTAATACTATCCACAAATTAGGATATCATTAAGGATACTATCCTGATATTATTATATTGTAAGATAAAGATAAACCTGTGATTTAATTCTGACAGGTTGAGAGAATAAAGATTCAAGTAAGACTTACTGGATCACTCGCTTTTGGAGGTTTTGCAGGCTCACTGGTGGCCGTATGATTAGTCAGTGGCGCTCCAGCCTGCTTCTCTCGATCACTACACAGATAAAAGAACAATAGCATTAACACATTCAATGCTAAACTACGGTAGCTGATTGGTTAGAACAATGGCCTTGTAACACTGAGATTACAGATTCGACTCATCACCAATGAAACACATACTGTAGACATTCCGAGTAGTTTTTCACTCGCATTTGATCAGCGCCATCCATCAATTTATGCTTGGTCAAAAGATAGTGGTGCTTAAAAGATGAACAATAACAATGATAATAATAACCACGTCAAGGATAATATCATAATGGATACCAAATGCAAGAGAAACATGCCAGAATGCAAATCATTAAATCACTATAGTAAGGCACTCCTGTATTTGGCCTGTTGCAGAGTCAATCAGTGGGTATATCAACAAGATGAATAAACGCACAGTGGTTTGCAATACGTTTGACAAACCTCAAAACACAGGGCAAAATTTGCCGATGTGCACGACCTTCACCAAAAGGGTAGCAGGCAGTGAAAGGTGATAATCAGCTATAGCCAACCCTGACGGTGGGACATGGCAGCCAACTGGTCACTCATAGCTCTCACCCATAGGCGCAACCACCCTATGGGACCCACGGGACGCGTCCCCCCCAACGTTTGAGTGGTCCCATTGACTTTATCATTATGGTCCCCCAACTTTTAGGACGTGATTCATTTGGTCCCCTTCAACTTTTAGGATGTGATTGCGCCTATGATCTCACCTAACAATGCTGAGCTTACAGCCTCGTCTCCTTCCCAAGACGGCAACCGTGTAGCGACCGTTGGTAAAGTTCTGCACCACTCACAATTCTGTTCAGCACCATCAACTGCTGCTTGGTTATTGCAAGTATAGTCCTTACCTTTCCTTAGTCCTTCCCGTGCAGATCTGCACATCGTGCAAGGCAGTCTCTCAACTCCCAGTGGCGTAGCCAGGAATTTATGATGGGAGGGGGGTTGGGGGGGGGTTATGGCCTGGCCGGATGTCCTTTCTGACACCAACCCAACAGTATCACAGCAAATAAAAAGGGAATAAAGTAACAAAGGGAATAAAGTAAGAAAAACAATTGTAACTACATGCAATTTTTTTTCCTCTCTAAGTGGATAAATAACCTTTAAAAAATCTTGTTCCTAGGCCAATGGGGGGTTTTAACCCCCGAAAACCCCTTGTCAACGCCACTGTCAACTCCACTCTGTTTATTGCAAAGTAGCACTAAATAAATGAGAGATTAACACTGATTATGCTAATACCAGCAGTTCGTCTGCTGTCATCATGACAATTTGTCCAGAGATACATGTACCTGGAGAACTCACTACTGTCTACTGTGATCAGCAAAAATCCTTCCGTTCTTTAACAAACACCGAAGAAACACCGTCTAATTTCAGTTTGAGTAGAACATTACACGGTAGGCCTACTCACCCATCTCTGTCTGTAAACAAAAGAACAACAGGAAATGATTAGGTTCATAGTTCAAATTTGTTTACAGAGAACAAACAACAGTTACTATAGCAAGAAGAATCAACTTGACACAGACAAATAAACCTGCAAATGCCAAGAGGTAGTTGTCATTACAAAATACTAGTGATTTCAATCTCTAGTCATTATGACGTCACTATTGTGACTGGAACTTCTATATTTTAACCAGTGTTAGACAAATATGTCGGGATTAAAACGGTGTTTAAAGTGTAAAAATCGATGAATATTTACTGGTTATTATCATATTTACAAAATGGTTCCCTTTTTCCGGACATAGTGCACTAGTCCATATATATATATATATATATATATATATATATATATATATATATATATATATCGATATAATTATATATGTATATAACTGAGATGTACAGTGCTCATACACAGTACGACAAACTACGACATATAGTCTCTGAGGCGAAGGAGTCAATTCTCAGCTCAAGCTCGTATCAACTCGCAATTTTCGGTCCGTGGCCCAACTCAACCAACTTGCCCAAGGTAAGTTGTACGTTTGTTCCGTCGGGTCCGTCCAGTCCTGGTTAATTAGGCCTATTGATTATTTAGCTATATGTATATTATATATTCACTGTTTTTTTCTCATAATATTATCTGATCGATGTTCCGCAGTGCGTCTGCAGGCGGTTCATTAAAGTATATACTTACTTGCTTACTTAAGAGGGTGGCCCCAAAAAGCTAGCCCGACTGCTTCTGACCAGAAATGGCCAACACGACGAAAATAGTCAGTCTGTTGTACCTATTTTTCTTGTCTGCGAGGGACTGGATCCAATCGTGGAGAGGACACGAATGAACGATCCGGCAAACAATAAAAGTCACAGAAAAACCAACGGCCGGTATTAGAATGAGGCAACCTATGATGAAACGAACAGGAAGACCTGTAATTCAAAACAGCAAGCCGGTTAAACTGCTTCTGAAAGATGTTAAGAATTTAAACTGCATATACCTGTCTTCCAGTATCAGAAGTCTCACAGGGCCCGCATGTGCAGCGCATGGTTCTGTCCAATGGGGTGATTCCGCAGTCCAATTATAATTAGGCCATGTCTAGAACCGATCAACGATTGACGCCTCATGCTTCATGCATAATAAATTAATAATAATGTACTATGCATGTCGATAACGGCATTATGCATAACGATAATGGTACTATTCACAGCGATAATGACAGTACCATAACAATAATGGCACTAATCTATGCATAACATAGGCGCAACCACCCTATGGGACCCACGGGACGCGTCCTCCCCAACTTTTGAGTGGTCCCATTGACTTTATCATTATGGTCCCCCCCAACTTTTAGGACGTGATTCATTTGGTCCCCCTCAACTTTTAGGACGTGATTGCGCCTATGATGCATAACGATAATTGGTCCAATTCATAACGATAATGGCACTATGCATAATGATAATGGTTCAATTCATAACGTTAATGGCACTATGCATAATGATAATGGTCCAATTCATAACAATAAGTGCACTGTGTATAATGGTGATGGTACTATGCATAATGATAATGGCACTACGCGCAACAATAATGGGATGTTCATTGTGTAAGGATCTCAAGTAATTCCTTCAGTCACAACTGTTACGTCAGCTTAAGGTGGTCTCCCGCTCTCTGTCTTTTAGTGCTGCATCTACTCTTGTTCACTCTTTCGTAGTTTCCCGCCTTGACTACTGCAGCACCCTCTATCATGGAACCGGCTGACCGGATTGGCTGCCTGGAACGGTTCCTCCGCTCTGCGGCGCAACTTGGTGGCCATATCCCAAAATATGGTCATTTCTCATCCTATATGCGGGATATCTTACACTGGCTCCCTTCTCCACAGCGGATTGCATACAGGGTCTGTGCGCTGGTTAGGCGGTGCATTGAAGGACTAGCTCCACCGTATCTTCGAGAACTCTGTTGTTCCACCTTGGGAGTTCGATCCACCCTTCGATCGGCGAACCAAGCTGAGCTTCTGGTTCCCCGCTCACGGACTGCTATCCGACAGCGTCGTTCATTCTCTGTTGCAGGTCCTATAATAGCTTGGAATGGTCTCCCTGTTACACTGCGCTTAATTCCCAGGGGTCACTCCGCTCTGTTTCTTAAGAACCTAAAAACTGTTTTATTTAGCCGTGGTTGGGCCGGGAGCGCTTCTGAGTAGCCTACCTTGAAGAGGCGCTATATAAATTTCTGAAATAAATAAATAAATAAATAAACTGCTCAGCAATATCGATTGATGCTTGGTCCTCGACAATTTAGTTTGTAACAAAAGCAAAACAATAATCATAATCAACCACTTATGCTCGCACAAGCACCGTTCTTACAAGGCATTTTAAAAGCAGTATACAGTGTTTAGAATCAAACACACACAAAAACCTGTAATTCAAAACAGAAAGTAGGCCAACATCGTTCATTTAAAAATTCTTATGCTTGGCCAAGATATGTGCTAAAAACCGTAGGGTTACTTTTTATGGCCCACCCTGTATGTGTATACCCGGGTGTACATATTCTTTTAACAAAGGTTTACAAAGTTCATACATCACAACTTGCCCAAGGTCAATGTTAGCCTACAGCTGTTCAGTCAGGTCAAGCCTGAGATAAAAGGATCAGAAGATATCCAAGGATGGCCAAACAGACTATTATTTATAAGAAGTGAACAATGCGGACTCGAAATTCAGTCTCTTCTACCTACCTTCTATCAAATCCTGCAAGAAGTGAAGGAAACGAAACCTCCGAGGCCAAGACCACCCAAGCTTCCAACCAACAAGCCAAATCACCACCAGGGTGATACTGCAGATAGCAATTACGATGACAGCGACGCAATCTAGTCCACAACCTAAAAAACACAACATCAAAACATTTCTTCATAGAACTAGAATAGGCCTAGGCACAGTCGCGTGAATGCTGTATTTCATCACCAGTATGGTGGGGTTATAGGGTTTTGCAAAAGGGGTCCAGATTTTATAGCTGTGTGCCGTTGTTCTTATTGCAAGACATAGGGGTTATAGGGTTTTGCAAAAGGGGGTCCAGACTTTATAGCTGTGTGCCGTTGTTCTTATTGCAAGACATAGGGGTTATAGGGTTTTGCAAAAGGGGTCCAGATTTTATAGCTGTGTGCCGTTGTTCTTATTGCAAGACATAGGGGTTATAGGGTTTTGCAAAAGGGGGTCCAGACTTTATAGCTGTGTGCCGTTGTTCTTATTGCAAGACACAGGGGTTACAGGGTTTTGCAAAAGGGGGTCCAGACTTTATAGCTGTGTGCCGTTGTTCTTATTGCAAGACATAGGGGTTATCTATAGGGTTTTGCAAAAGGGGGTCCAGACTTTATAGCTGTGTGCCGTTGTTCTTATTGCAAGACATAGGGGTTATAGGGTTTTGCAAAAGGGGGTCCAGACTTTATAGCTGTGTGCCGTTGTTCTTATTGCAAGACATAGTGTAGTAACAATTAATTATACTTATTATGTAAAGTTTAAACCTGCTAAACTCGGTCACGCGAGTTTCTACCGCAGCCAACACCTACAACTTCGGTTTCTATACGAAACCCTCGAGTAGCTTACACACCAAAGGACAACTTAATTTATACATCCATGAACTCTCCACTGATTTTCTACTCAGTCTGATAATAAAACCAATTGAAGGAGGGATACCGGCACGTACTTGGATGAGAAGAGACTTCAATCGTTAAACTCTGAGATTCAACTCTTCCATTTACTGTGTTCGTTGTTACCGTGGCTCCTTTGTAATAAGGACCAGCTGATGAGGGTGAAACAGCGATATTTTCCACAGGATCTACACCAAGAAACCATAACAAATACAAAGATTAAAATAAGGTTTCACATCCAGATACACACGGGTACAGGACGTTTTGGCGCCGAACGTTTTGGCGCCGGAGTTTATTGGTGAAAATAAATGCTTGCCTGAATGAAAGTTGGATTGATAAAACTAATTCTTGGCGTAAGTGCAGGTTGGGTTTCTGGAAATAACTCTTCATGTCAATGGAAGTTGGATGAATTTAAACCTTTGCTCCAATACAAGCTGGCTAGATGGAATCCTCCTTTTACCTTAAGTAGAAGTGAGACTGATAAAGATTCTCGATTAAATCGGATTTGCCTTGATGATATATAAAAATACAAGCTGGATTGATGAAAATGATTCTTGCAAAGCATAGGCGTAGGAGGCGGGGTTCCAGAGGCGCAAATGCCCCCCCCCAAATTTCGGGCAAATGTGTTTTTCGGGCAAATGAGACATGACTGGAAAAACTTTTTCTGAAAATTTTTCGGGCAAACACGAACGGGAGAATTTTTCGGGCCAAAAATGTGCTGATGACTAAAAAAAGGTCATCGGATTTTTTCGGACGAGAACATTACGATTTTTCGTCACCCAAAAAATTTTAAGTTTACTTTTCGGGCAAAAGTTTAGTCTTTGCCCCCCCACTTCCGAAATGTCCCCTACGCCTATGTTCCAAAGGCAGAAGTCGGATTACTATGTAGGCCTACTGACCTTGAGCAAGAAAAAACTGCCGGTGACACGAAACGGAGTATCCCCCCTGAAAGCTATCCGTGGGGATGAATTAATCTATCCCCCGGATGGAATTAACCGGTCTATACTATCCGGAGGGATAAACCATTCTATCCCCGTTTTTGAAAAATGCGCATAATAAAAAAATGTATGCTGTAATCAAAATTTAAAGTGACTCTAATTGTTTAAAGTGTCCTAAGCAATGCTCAGATAAAGGCAACTCGAAATTATTTAGTGACTCTGCATGGGTGTTTTAAGTGTTTTAAATGTTTTAAGTGCTCTAAAAACAGGGCAAAACAAATTATCTAGTAGGAATAAACATACCTGTTAGTGTCATTGTTGAAAACAAAGCAGATGAAAATCAATTTGCAAAGAAAAATACACACGGAAGCGGTTTTTAGACTTTTTTTAATTTGGGGGATACAATTAATACGGGGGATACTATATTTTGTGACACCGGCGCCAAAACGGTCGCGCCAAAACGGCAGAGCCAAAACGTCCTGCTTCGGATACATAATACACACACATTATACAGGGTGCGCCAAAAAAGTAATCCCCTACGGCTTTTTATCAATATCTTGGCCAAAAATAGGAATTTTTCAAATCCAGTTTTACGGGCTTGAAGGTAATTCATATCTACGTACAATAGCCATATTTCATAGCCATATGTGAAACAGAACAAAAGTTCTATCACTTTTAGTGAGGCCACCCACCGGTTTTTGGCGATTCAAAAACGCGACGCAACGAGAAGTAATAAAAAAAACAATTTAATTATTCTGGCCAATATCTTGGCCAAAACTAAGAATATCGAAATGAAATTTTACAGGCTTAAAGACAATTCATATCTGCACATGGTGGTCAGATTCCATCAAAAATATTTCAAACAGAACATAAGTTATACCACTTTTAGTGAGGCCACCCACGTTTCTTGACGATTCAAAGACGTAACGCAACAAAAGTAGCAAAAACACGATTTTATTAAGTCTCATCTTAAATAATTGTTATCAAATAGCCTTATTGATATTGCCAGATGATCATTATTGTTACTAGTTAAAAAAGAAACAGGGCAACAGCGTAGCTGCACGCCACTGAGAAGTCACTTAGCAAGATGACGATCAAATTGGTAAATAAGGAATCTATCAGCTTAATCAACAGGTCCATCAAGAACTTTGCAAAGAGACTCAAAAGAAGTTTTGGCACGGGTGGTGGGCGCATTGAGCACAAGTTGTGAAGCACTACCAAGGTAATTTGACAACAGTTATTTGAGATGAGACTTAATAAAATCGTGTTTTTGTTACTTTTTGTAGCGTTTCGTTTTTGAATCGTCAAAAAACGGTGGGTGGCCTCACTAAAAGTGGTATAACTTTTGTCCTGTTTGAAATATTTTGATGAAATCTGAGCACCATGTGCAGATAGGAATTGTCTATAAGCCTGTAAAATTTCATTTCGATATTCTTAATTTTGGCCAAGATATTGGCAAAAAACCTAATTTTTGTTGCGCTTCGTTTTTGAATTGTCAAAAAACGGTGGGTGGCCTCTCTAAAAGTGGTGTAACTTTTGTTCTGTTTGAAATATTTTTTTGTAATTTGACCATTGTACGTAGATATAAATTGCCTTTAAGACTGTAAAGTTTCATTTAAAAATTCGTATGTTTGGCCAAGATATGGGCTAAAAACCGTAGGGGATTACTTTTTTTTGGCGCACCCTGTACATACACGCTAAATGCCAGGCTACCGTACCAGAGTAGGCCTATAGGCCTACATTATACATACAAATGTCATACACATGTGTGGACATACATACATTTACAAGGACTGTCAAGGAGTCCGAATTTTAAACGATAGTCCTTCGAATGCCATTGGAAGAAAGATCAGGATTAGCCATGGAGCAGTTCGGCAACTGACAAATCAGATGCTATGCTACGTAGATGGTGTAGGCCTACTGTTGGGGGAGGGAAGTTGGTGGGAAACTGGAGAAATCTGACAGAGGAAGTAAAACCAAAGGAAAAATAGGTAGACAGTGGTATAATGGAATATGCACGTGATGAGTATATGGTATGTCATCGAGAGTGGACGGACGACATTGTGGATTGGTGCGGAAAGAACCTACAGCAGCTGAAACATGCAGCCCAGGCAAGGGCGGATACAGAAATTTTCGAAGGGGGGGCCAAAGTCCTACGGAACCACTCATTGGGGGGGCCACGTCTACTTTCCGAGCAAAATAGCTGGTCAAAAATAAAGAAATTTCTAAATGGGGGGCCATGGCCGGATTGGCCCCCCCCCTGGATCCGCCCTTGAGCCCAGGACAGACTCGAGTGGAGAGACATTGTGAGGAAGGCTTCGAACACCTGCGGGCATTGAGCCCATGGTTATTGATGATGATGACGAATCAACGTGACACACATCCATTTAGAACTGCACATTTTGTGTACAACTGCGTTTAAAAATCCCTGTTTTAAAGTTCCTCTGTAAGCTGATTTTGTATTGCATTTGTAGGCCTATGCCGCTTCTTGATTGTGCGATGAAAGTTGTCGCAGACATTGTTATGCCGAGGACACCTGTAGAATTCAGGCGGGAAAGTTGCTGCGACCATATGCGTCTGAGAGCGAGACACAGAGAGAGACAGAGAGACAGGGTGAGAATTGCCGGGGGGGTTTCGACCCCCCCCCAGTCTTTCTTAGAGCCCCATGTTAAAGTATGTTTTTTACACCCCAATTCCAAGTGAATAATGGTCCAACCCCCCAGTTATTTTTCCACAATTCTTACACTGCAGAGAGAGACAGACAGACAGACAGACAGACAGTCACACAGAGAGGGACGGAGACAAAATTATAAAGTGAAGTTACCAGTATGGAAACTAGCCAACCATGTATTTGCTCGTAATCCTCGTATGTGACCTTTGTTCCTTATTAAGAAGTCGCCCTGATAAGAATGTGCTATGCTAATCCTATAGTCCCAATATGTGACTCAACTTGACACACATACCCAATAGGCTAGCCCGGGTCAAAGCCCAGCTAAAATTTAAAAAATTGTTTCAAATTTTCTTTAAAAATCCACACTTCATTAAAGAAACTCAGCGAACAATCTGTTGTACTGCTTTATAGTCAAATTGTCAATTACTTGATTAGTTCATTACTTTCACTTTTAGAGCAATTCGCTAAAACAAACACGGTAATTTTACATGCAAGTTTAAATATCCTATCGCAGCTTCTTCGCACGAACCTGTCGCTGAAACTACCGCCACGAACAAAATCGGTGCTAAGCATCCGTCCATCTATTTAAAAATAATATAAATGAACATTCTGAAAATCACAAATATGGCTTCACAAAGGACCTAACCAATACTGACTAATGAATGAACTATAGTCCGCATGATAAGAAAGCCAGAAGTATATTATAATTGGTGACAAGCCAGTTTCTTGGTTCATAGTTAGGTAATAACATGTAGTCAAATAAACTAAACCCTGCAAAGCGAATCTTGTCAGGAAAAATCACAAATTAGCGCCAAAATTGCGCACTTTATGACACACACATTTAATGCTGTAAATCCTAGTATATATAGGCCTATAATCCTATAATAGGCTTGTCGACGCTGTAACTATGTATACAGATTGCGGATTAGCACAAGCGGCCGCCGGCCAGTGTTGCCAGGTAGGCCTACTTTCTTAAAGTCCCGCCTAAAGATTTCCAAAAACCCGCCGAAAAGTAGCCCAATGTAGATTATAACTTGCAATTTACCTGTATTCAAACCTCGGAAATCTTTTTAAGTTTCGATTGTAAATTTCAAAATAAAAAACGCTGAAAATTAGCCCCCAAATAAATTATACGGTAACCTGTTTTATAAGCAGAGAGATTTGGCAATAATATGTACTTTTGTTACACACCTGGTCATTTGTAATGCGATTTTAAAGAATCTCACGGAGTTCACACATTAAATTTTAAGATATGAAAACTTGGATCTAAAGTGCTCATAATTATATCCACAATAAAGGCAGTGATGTACTAATCAGAGGTGAGTAACACTAGAGTTGCTGTCTGAAGGACCATTTTCCAGAATAGGCCTACTATACACAAATATTAGCGCATATATGTACGGCATATAGAACCAATATGTAGAGCAGTGGTTCCCAAACTTTTCTGACTTTAGGGTCACTTTTTCTAAGTTGGAGAACACGAGGGCCACTTTTTCTTAGTTGAAGGACATTAGGGGGTCACAAGTTAAAAATTTAATTAACAAAAAGCATATGAAATTGCTATAATTGATTCAAAATAGAATATCTGGTGTCATTTATAGACGTCAAAATAAAATAATTTGTAATAGAAAATAATTATGCGTTTTGTCATGTCCAAATTGTCAATTTTTTCATATATTTTTTTTAATTCTTTGCGAGGTGAGGGCCATTTGAGGCCTGTCGGGCGCTTTTGGCCCACGGGTAATGGGCTGGGAACCACTGATGTAGAGTAATTGCATATTTATAATTGTACGACTGTACATTCAACATATACGCCACTGCCATTGGGTATTATGGTGCCTGTTATAACTTGAAAACAGTGCTTGCTAAAGCAACGTTTAATTCGTTAAAATCAATAGCAAGTACCATTAAGTAAAGAAATGTTCATTATAACCAGAAACACTGTAAAACAAAACTGATAAATTTCTCACTTGAATTTAACCTCAAGAAACATTAAATTTTCATGATTAGTTTAATTGAAATGCCTAGAAACATGTAATAGTCTGAATTGTTGTATTTGAACCAAACTAGCCATGAATAAGAGAGAAGCTTAGTGTATCAGTGTCAAAGCTATGATACACAATGGAAAGCACGCACTTTTGTGACCTGACAATAAGAGAACTTAGGCATGTCAGCAGATATTGCACAGACAAATCACATCTCCAGGATAGGAAATCTTCTGATTTTAGATTGCGACATACAAAGCTTTGGTTAAAACTTCAAACCTACAAAGTTCTAAAAATATAAAACTTCTGGTATATACAATGAAAAAATTAACTCTATAGAATAATTTCTGACCTATATATAGACTAGACATGACAAAATCATATTTACCAATGAAATGCAAAAACAAAATGTATGAATAATGTTGCTCAATATACCCATTTGGAAAAAATCCAAATGTATAAAAATAATCTAAATGAACAGAACATAATATGTCTCATAAAATAGGATGAATGAAGAATAGAATTACCCTTTAACAAATACTGATAAGCACTAAGGCTCATTTAAGCGAGTACAAATGCTCTGTGAACTTTGAAAAGGCCTTTGATTAAATCACAGACAAGATCATAGTCAGTCAAACAGAACATCGAAAAGTCTAAATTCACACCACACTCAGAATAAGCAATAAAATCATTCTCAACAAAGAAAAGGAACACCAATAGACACAGAGAGATCATGAACACTTAAAGCTCTGCAGAAGATATGGTAGTAAATCACATAAAGGAAATTGGGAGACACTGCTGAAAAATTTAAGACAAAGCACAGACAAAGGACTAGGTGCAATTATTATATAACGCACTTATTAAGCATCACTATCTAATCACTAAGCATCAATCGTCGTTGCCAACTTCCAAGCCAGTAAAGGATTTGCTCACAGTCCCTACACAGTAGCCAACTCAGAGGACAGCGCTCAACAGCATACTCCCCCCACGTCACAAGGCAAGTGTCTTAAACAATTGGCCACCGTGTCCCACAAATCTTCAAGATTGTAATCGTCATCGTAATTATCACTGATGTTCATCAGATTGGAACTAGACATTTTTCGTCATGTGAATAGCCTACAGGTCTTTGCAGTACAATCCAAATGAACGACTATCAGACATGAAGATGAATCAATGACACAGACGACTGGTATCACCGTATCAAGCCACAATTGGTGAGTTACCTGTACCTGAAGATGCGCAATATAAGTGTCCTGATACAGATAAACATTCAAAAACATTATGGGGCATGCAGGAGAGATGTCTAAAAGAAATAATCAAATGTGTATCATGCGTTTTCAGCCCATTAACAAGAATAATCATTATGATGGTGATGATGATTTCAAAGACTACAATGATTATCATACAAATTTACAACTGCTCATATGCACGGATTTATGCGAGCGATACAGCAGCATAAACTGTAGATGAATTGTTCACTGGGTTTGGCTTGATTTGATGGGGGTTGGTCTCAGGCTGCAGTTCTGCGTAGTTGCACTCAGACGGCGGACAATTCTAAAAAGGAAAAACAGCATCAGTTACAGTCAGATCAGTATACAATTAAGGCTTAGTGAATGTTAAATCATTACTTCATCTCTTGCAGATTCTGCACTGACGCTTAGCGCCCAGGTCTCAAATAATTCAACAGGTTTTGTCACGCAACTCACCGATCTTAACTGCACTGTTCAATATCTGCTAAACATATAAATTATCATTGTCTGCAACTGTACAGTGTACAAGACAATCTACATAGCACTCCTTGCAGAAAAATTCATCAGAGGCACTCCCAGACGAACCTCACAGGACCACGATCTAACAGAATGGTCTTCAACTGCTTGCAAATTAAATGCAACGAGAGTAGATGTTCAAGTCATAGATTACATGGAAGTTTGCTTTTACAGGTCGGCCCTACTATTATTATTATTATTATTATTATTATTACTCAAAACTATCACTATCTAAAGATGAGGCATCAGTCGATGGCGCTGAGAACCTGAGTGAAGGATTTGCTCAAGGTCTCTACACAAGAACCGTCTCAGAGGAAGAGGAGATCGAACCCCTTCGCATTGCAACTTTACAAGGGAAGCGTTAATCAATCTGGCAACCGTGTCCCATATAAACAAATGATTTCTATGGCACCATAATCTTATCTGGTAATGCACGGTTGGACAGTGCAGATCATCCAACAGAGATGCGCATGAATACCACACTGCTTTATGAATAAACCACCCCCTGTAATATCTCCATGAACATATCAAGCAAACATGGAGTAGAAAAGCCAACGTTAGGTAACATGCAAGCAATGAAGGCCACCAAACCGGACAAATGAATAATCCGGATAATTCAAAAGAATACATCCACAAGATAAACATTCTTGGCAAGCAATAACAGAATCACAAACAACCATTAAACTAAATATAACTAACAAACGCATGCCTCAATTGAACGACAGTATAAATACTATAATTATACTGTGACTGAACGCTACACTATTTGAACAGTGAACACCACTGAAAGATAAGCCAGTGTAAGCTTAACATGTAAAACTCTGCAATGCATTCGTTTTCATAGCCGAATCAGCTAGAGAGTGAAATAGAATGTTTGAATATCGAAGACTTATTTGTGTCATTCTAGTGCTACATGCTACACACAATAGATTGCTGATGAAGATTTACAAAAGTAAAAAAGCTAGAAAAGATGAGTGCAGATGCCAACCTACATAATTAAAAATAAGCCTTAAGACAAGTGAATATTCCTATTTTATCCAATTAATCATATTTTAAAAACACTTGTCATTTCCTTCATATTTCAATCGTGTTTAAAAGTGCACACGTGAATTTTTAATTTAATCGTGTTTAAAATTGCATGAAAGAGTAATTCGCATTCATGTTTATGTTTCAAAAGGTACTAATGAGAAATCAATGAAGGCTTACATGCAACCCACAAGTAAAGCATGTTACAAGACAGGAGAACAAAGCGTCACTGCTTAAATTAATTAACATCCAAACATCCAAGTATAAAAAAATTAACACACAAAACCCGTAAACTAATTAACAGCAAACCGGATAGGAACATGCTGCAAGAAACAGGATCTCCATTTACCTGACGTTTAAACGTCTTGCTGCAAAGTTAAAATAACGCAATCATGAAACAATATCCCGGTAACCTTGCAAAGCTATAATTAAACTAAAGTAAGAGTAACACGATCACTCAAAAGAATTTAAGAAACAAAAACCCTAGCATGCTTGGTATAAGATGTAACTCAATACTTTTATATAAAACTGGGGATTAAATATAAAGTACCATAACATCATACCATTTATTTAGGCTTTTAAAATATATATCTACTTAGAATGAACTCAGCTCTGTTGGAGTAGAGCAGTCCTTAATTTCAGAATAAGACTACCATCAGAAGGGCTGATTTTAAGAAATTTTTAGAACTGCACAACTCCTTTCCTTTCCCATCCTCAATGGTAAATTACTTCCAATCGGAGGACAATGAACTTTTTGCTAGTTTTAACTGTACAGAAGTGCTTCTACAACTGCACAAATCCATTTAGAACTGCACATTTTGTGTACAACTGCACGTTAAAAAAGCCATGACCATCAGCATCTAAGCATGAAGCGGAAACCAAACACGAGTCAAGGAGCCATGTTTCAGCGCCTCTGAAAGGCCCTTTATAGGTGCCATACATCTGCTAGGTAAACATACTACATACATATATGTATATATAACCATGTCAAAACATATACAATGTATACATATTCTGACATATATATATATATATATATACACCGGTGCATACATACATACATGCTCAACTCTTTAAAAACTCGATTCATTTGGCTTGGCACTTGCCAGAACCCTAAAAAATTTTGTGCCTCTGAGTAGCCCCCTTGAAGAGGCACTATATAAATGCATATATAATGAATGAATGAATACATACATACACAGTGTTACACACACAAGATGAGGCGCATCCTTTAGTGATATCCTCTTAAAACAGATGTCCACTGTATGCTCTCATGATATCATTGTATTGTAAGATAAACCTGTGATTTACTTCTGACAGGCTGAGAATAAAGATTCAAGCAAGACTTACTGGATCACTCGCTCTTGGAGGCTTTGCAGGCTCACTGGTGGTCGTATGACTAGTCAGTGGCACTCCAGCCTGCTTCTCTCCATCACTACACAGATAAAAGAACAACAGTGTTAACACAATCAATGCTAAACTATGGTAGCTGACTGGTTAGACCGTTAGAACAATGGCCTTGTAACACTGAGATTACAGATTCGAGCCATCATCAATGAAATGCATACTGTAGACATTCCGAGTAGTCTTTCACTCGCGTTTGATCAGCACCATCCATCAATTTATGTTTGGTCATAAGAAAGTCAGTGGTGTGTATGATATTGTATGTGCACTTCTTATAGCATCTCTTCTAGAATCCTACTCAGAAGCGCTCCAACCAACAGCGCGGACACTGAATCGGAGTTTCACGCCGAAGCGCACAGCAATTGCAAGTGAAAGACTTGCCCAAGGTTCCAACGCAATGGCTTGGGGTGGATTCGAACCTGCAACCTCCGACTGCAATGCAACGAACATACCCGCCACACCACCGCACCCCACGAATGCTGCTTAACAGACGCGTAATGAAAATATTACAATAATAACCACGTCAAGGATAATATCATAATGAATACTAAATGCAAGAGAGACATGCCAGAATGCAAATCACTAAATCACTATAGTAAGGCACTCCTGTATTTGGCCTGTATGCGGAGTCAAACAGTGGGTATAGCAACAAGATGAATACAGGGACAGTGGCTGTCAAATCTGGGCACAAATGTGGCTCGAAGGGGTAAACAAAAACTTTAAAAGTTTGCATGACCATTTACTAGTCTTCAGCACATTTCTCGCAATATAAAATTATGTTGCCTAGATTCAGCGTTGAATTTTCACTTCTCCCTGGACTCACGATATAAATAAATAACTAAATAAAACTAAATAAATCCCAAGTTCAATTCAGCCATATTTCAAGTATAGGGCATCTTAGGACAACAAGGGGTTCATTTGGGGACCATGAAGTCTTTCACAGAGTTCTCAAAAAGTTTCATAGTTCATACAGGGCAAAATTTGCCAATGTGCATGACCTTCATCAAAAGGGTAGCAAGCAGTGAAAGCTGATATTCAGCAAGCCAACCTTGACGGTGGAACACGTCACTCAACTGGTCATAGCTCTCACCTCAGAATGTTGAGCTTACAGCCTCATCTCCTTCCCAAGAAGGATTCAATACCAGATGGCAACTGTATAGCGACTTTGGATAAAGTCCCGCGTTCACAATTCTGCTCAGTACCATCGACTAGTCACTGCTTGGTTATGGCATAATCATTACCTTACCTTAGCCCTTCCCGTGCAGATCTGCACATCGGGCAATGCAGTCTCTCAACTCCACTCTGTTTATTGCAAAGTAGCACTAAATAAATGAGTGATTATGCTAATACCAGCAGTTCGTCTGCAGTCATCATGATAATTTGACCAGAGATACCTACCTGGAGAAGTCACTACTGTCTACTGTGATCAACAAAAATCCTTCTGTTCTTTAGCCAACACCAAAAAACGCCATCTAATTTCAGTGTAAGTAGAACATGACACGGTAGGCCAACTCACCCATTTCTGTCTGTAAACAAAAGAACAACAGGAAATTATTAGGTTCATAGTTCAAATTTGTTTACAGAGAACAATAAAAGTTACTAGCAAGAAGAACATGAAACAGACAAATCCTCCTGTCAATGCAAGGGCAGTTAAATCTTCACCAGTGTTAGACAAATATGTCAGGATTAAAACGGTGTTTAAAGTGCAAAAATGGATGAATATTTACTATTTATTATCATTTAAATTACAAAATGGCTCCCTTTTTTCCAGACACAGTGCATATAGTCATAACATATATATATACTAGCTGAATTACCCGGCGTTGCCCGGGAAATTTCGGTTTTTAGTTCCCAGCCACGCCTGACCCCGCTCCCACACCGCCCTTCTCACCTCGCCTTACATCGGCCCCAACCCGATCCCACCCTGGCCGCTATTTTCACCTCGCCTTCTTCCACCGGTCCCAACCCGTTCCCACCCTTGTGTGCCCGGCGTTTCTCGTGGAATTTAGTTTTTCAGTCCAACCCAGTCCCAACCCGTCCGTGTTCACGCTATAGTCAGCATTTTTGCGAAACCGCGTGCAAAAAGATCTGAATTCGGCGATAAATGAGGTTAAAAATCTATTGGTTCGTTGAAAATCGATCGGCAAAAATTATTGCGTCTTAAATACTGATACATACGACATGGTTAAGATTAATTAAGATTAATATTAATTAACGGCATAGCGCTCTATAAGAATAAGACCGGCCATGACGTCATTAATGTATTGGTTTGAATCATCAATAATATCATCGATGGTTTCAATGTTGAGAATGATGGTCCATTAATAAGCAAATGGCGTGTCAAACAGCGCTTCGGATTGAAAAATTAAATGTTTCAAGCTCGGGAAAAGGTAAGAGTTTTAAATTGCGAACCCCTTATGGTTTGTTATTGGGTGCTAAAAAGTATTTTTGTAAATATTGGGGAAAATCGGTCGCGTGGATAAGAAGTTTTATTCAAGGATACGATATGAGATTTTCGATTTTATAGGTATAGATATATATATATATATATAAACAAATATATATATATATAAACATATTGCTGTACAGTGTTCACACACAGTATGACATGCTAGTCTCTGAGGCGAAAAGGACAATTCTCAGCCCAAGCTCGTATCAACTTGTCCTTCAGGGTCTGTGGTCCAACCGAAACAATGCCCAAGATAGTTGTATGTTTTTCCCATCGGGTCCACCCAGCCCTGGTTAATTAGACCTATTGATTATTTGGCTATGTATATATAAATTCACTGTCTTTCCATATCCGATCAATGTTCCCGCAGTGCGTAGGCAGACGGTTCATTAAAGCATATACTTACTTACTTACTTACTAACTTACTTCAGAAGAAGGTGGCCTACCATATGCTAGCCCGATTGCTTCTGATCAGAAATGGCCAACACAACGAAAATAGTCAGTCTGTTGTACCTACTTTTCTTGTTTGTGATGCAGTGGAGACGTTCGTAGAGAGGACACGAAGCAACAATCCAGCAAACAACTAAAGTCGCCACAGCGCAAACGATGGCTAATAGAATGAGGCAACCTATGATGGCACCAACATAACCTGTAATTCAAAACAGCAAGTAGGTCAACAGTAGCTTCTGAAAGATGTTCTGAATCTAAACTGCTATCTCTGCATCGCTGACCTCCAGTATCGTAAGTCTCACAGGTTCCTATGTCAAGCATCGCATGGCTCTCAGAGTCCAATTATGTCTAGAATCGGCCAACGATTGAAGTTTCATGCATAATAATAATGGTACTATGCAAAGTATGCATGATGCAAAACGGTAACATTACAATTCATAACGATGATGACACAATATGCATAACGATAATGGCACCATAGAAGTCCCAGATTAGATTGTAAACCATAAATAAAACTCACAAACAATAAAAGCTTCGATGCACCACATCAAATACTTTAACTAGGAGAGCCATGAAAAATCGTTGGCTGTTATAAAAAACGAAATTCAGTATGTGAGAGCACTAGTACGGTGTCTTTGCCTAGAATTTGTCTACTTGAGCCACCTCTATTCTTTCGACAACCATTTGAGCATGCGTTTTCAGCCCAGAACTTCTCTTTAAGAAGACATGTTCTCAGTTGAGTGATAATACTCTGGACACAATGTATTTGTTGCACACATTTTATGAGAAGTCAATCTTGGGCAGGAACAATACAGGGTCTAATGCTGTGATGCTGAGTGTTTACAATTTTAAAGCGACATTTGACAGTTTGTTTATAACGTGAAGAAACTTCTACCACGATTTTCATTACTTTTTATGCAAATTCTTTGCTATTATCTTTTTAGAGAACTAAGGACTTTATAAATATACAGGCTAGGCCAAAAATGAAACCCCTAAGGTGTGTTTGCTGATATTTTGGCTAGAAGCATGGATTTCAGAATCACTTTTTACAGGTTTAAAGGTAATTCCCATTTAAGTAAAACAGCCAAATTTCACAAAAAATTCAGACAGAACAAAATCATATAACTTTTAGTGAGTCCACCCATTTTTTTTGACAATCCAAAAACATAATGCATTTCTGGCCAGCCTGTATATGATTGCGTTGTTCTTATTGTAAGACATAGTGCGGTAATAATATCATGTAAAGCTTTTAAACCCTTTAACCCTTTGAACCCGACGGGCCGTTATCCATAGAGTTACAGGAGCTCCGGGTTCAAAGGGTTAAAACACGGTCACCCGAATTGTCATCGCTGCTGACATCGAAAACCCAGGATTCTGCAATGTCCTGTGAAGGTAACTTGCACACCCAAGGACAATGCATTATATCAATTATCCACTGATTTACTACTTAGCATGATCATGAGACAATAAGGGCCACGTACAATCGTCGTACATGGAGAGACTTCAATCGTTACACTCTGAGATTCAACTCTTCCTTCGATGGTGTTCGTTGCTGTGCAATTGTATTTGTCGCCAGGTTCACCCTCAATCACCAGAGTATCATTATCTATAACAGTTCCACTCATCAAGTGGATCCACTTGAATGTTGGATAAGGATGTCCATCGGCTGTGCAACGAACCGTAGCTACTTTGTAGTAAGGACCAGATGAGGGTGAAACAGCGATATTTTCCACAGGATCTAAATGAAGAAACCATAAACAACATAAAATATATATACAAATACATATATACAGATACACATGCACATACATACATACACACATTAACATACACACATAAATACCAGAGTACACATACAGTAATATACATGTATGTGTATGGACATACACACATTTCCAAGAAGTTCGAATTCTAAATGATAGTCCTTTGAGCGCTATAGGAACAAAGATCAGGATTAGCCATGGAGCAGCTCAGCAGCTGGAAAATCAGATGCTATGCTACACAGATGGTGTACTCTGGGGGTTGGCAGTGGGAAACCAGAGAAATCTGACAAAGGAAGAAAAACCCAAGACAGCACTTGGTATAGCGGAATATGCACATGATGAACATGTTAAGTTTAAGGAAAATAGATCTGTGCACCACTGACATTTTGGACTTTAAGAAGAGTTGACTATCCGGTTCAAAACCTAATTAAAGCTAAAGAAAGTGACAACACATGCCTGATAAACTTAGCTACTGATCACCTATGTCAAGTGACCAAATAACCTACCCATTTAACCAGTCAACCTATACAATCAGTCAACCTATCTAACCAGTCAACCTATCCAATCGTCAACCTATCTAACCTGTTGACCAGTTCAGTTTGCTCTGCTAATTTTTTCCATCTCATTCAGATAATAATAGTAGTCATGACTCCTCTCTTTCCACTTGCATATCCCACCATAGGATGACTTCTGGTTTCTCTGATCTTCCAGACTCATTCAAGTATAAACTTTCATATGGATTACGACTTTCACTGTGATTTCCCTTGTTGATGTCCTTGGCATTATGACAAACGCACAATGGAAGTCATCAAATCAGATAGGAATTGATGAGACTAGATTTGACTTACTATTAACAACCAGAAAGGAGAAGCGTCTATCCTCAAAATCAAACGTGTTCAGCACACAACTGAATTTTCCAGAATCGCTAATTTTCAGCTGTGTAATAGTGAGATTGCAACCATCAGTACTGTTAATGCTGTATCGTTCATGGGGAAAGGCGTCAATATTAATAATTCCTATGCCATCCTTGTACACTGTTAGCGGTGACTGCGCTCCTTCCATCTTCTTCCACTCGACCCCCTCACAGTTGCTACTTCTCGTGACACACTCCAGCATAACGCTATCACCAACTTTCTTCACAGAATCCTCTGGTCCTTTTGTTATTTGTGACTGCACAGCTACAAGAAAAATGAAAATCGAATTCTTCAGTAATGCTTAGTAACACACACAGAAGACCATCACAGAAAATAATAAAAATATTAATAACAATAAAATAATAATAATAAAATATTACAAAATTACTAATAAAAAAAATGATGATGATGATGATGATGATGATAACGATAATAATAAAAATAATAAAGGATCCTCCAGGTAGTCTGTGCTGTAAATAACGCCGAAGTCCATGAAGGATACGTTTAAATTGATGGCAAAATAATACAAAAATAAATAATAATAAATGACAATGGTAAACAATAATAAACAACTTCAGATAAACAAACAATAGCAAATAAACAATCGTAAACAGGCAATAATATTAAATAAATGAACAATGTCATATTAATAATAATAATAATAATAATAATATTTTTAATAATAAATAATAATGATAACAATACTGATGCAGATGATAATTTATGTTATTATGTTTCAGCACCTGGCTGCCAGTAAAAGTACAGTTGAATAACATTAAAAACAGACAAATAATAAAAATAAGTACAGTCGCCTTATGTTAGCTCTAAAGCAGCCATGGGTAGGAAGTGTAAGCCTCGACATATGAGAGTGGGTGGCCAATCCTCCGTCTTCTCTTCCGACCAACAAGGAAAGGTCATTGCACTCATTTTATCTGAGTTGGCTGGAGTTGCTGGTGGAGCAGAAATCTTTAACTAAATTTTCTGCCCTGGAAGTCATAGACCTCCCGACTGACAGTCCAACACACCAACAACTACCGTACACAATCGAGCACCCACCCTAAATGAATGAATGAATGAATGAATGAACCTTTTGGCAGAGGTAACTGTAATAATAATAATATTAACATTAATAAGAATAAATTTACAAAAAGGCTCCTTCCAGACATTCTGTGCTGCAAATAACGCTGAAGTCCATGAATGAAAATTATATAGCATTACTTGAAGCTAATGACGAAATGCAACATTTGAAACCATGATAGAATAAAATGACATAAAACACCGAATACAAAATTCTTTATTAAAAAGAGTAAATACCCGGTATAAATTAATCATTTGTACTCTTATTCACTCCCAGGACCACGGAAAGTATCACCGTCTTTGTTAATCTAATACATCAGCCTCAGATACTTCAAATGCAAATTGTGAGCACTGAAATTGTCTCTTTAAATATAATTAATTAAATGACATCTATGTCATTATCACAAATCAGGGGAATTCACTGATGGCTGCTTCAAGCGAAACCATAGTACCATAAGCAGACAAGTTCTATTTCTGTATGTTGCCTTGTTTGGTGATGATGAAAAATTCTCTCCCAATACACGGTCTCCTTTGCAGTAATTATCTAGAAGGCTTCGATAAGATCTCCATTGCTACTCCTCTCCAATGTTGATAGTCCACACTTTTTCGACATTTCTTCATATAAAAAAATCCTTATAACCTCAAAAATCCTTTTTGCAGCTCTCCTTTGCATTTTCGTCAGTTTTAAATGTCCTGTTTCAAGTATGAACTCCGTGTCTTCATGCAGTACTCCAACTGTGGAGTATATGTACAATTAAGTGCTTTGTACAATCTCAGTATATTGCATCCTTGCCTCTGGTAATTATTGGCACCAAGCGCCATGCCTGATAGTGCCTTATCCGACAGGCCCGGTCAAAATTAGTCAAAATTTAAAAAATGCGTTTTAAATATTCCAAAAATCCACAAATCCATTAAAGACACTCAGCAAACAAGGTATTCCTTAAACAATGTAGATTTGCTCCGAACGCTACGATTTTCGTACTACTTTCTAATTAAATCGGCAATTACATTTTGCAGCTATAGGACAACCACAGGGCCCATCCCCAATTATCGCTAAAAAACGACAGTTTTATATAATTCATTCATTCATTCATTCATTCGGACATTTATATAGCGCTCCTTCAAGAAAAAACTACTCAGAGGCGCTCCCGACTCCAGCGCGCACAAAAAGAACAGTTTTAAGTTTAGTAAGGAAGGATCCTGGTAGAGTCCCAGGGTGTAGGCGTAGCTCAAAAGGAAGGCCATTCCAGACCACTGGTCCAACCACAGAAAAGGCTCGATCCTTCATGGTAGTAGTACGAGCAAAAGGAACTAAGAATATAAAATGTTAAGTCTCATCACAGATTCTTCGCACGAACCCGTCACTGAAACCACCAGAACAAACAAAATCGTTGATAAGCCTGCATCCATTGTTTTTAATAAGTGAAAATGCTGAAAACCACGATGTAAGAATTCATCGTGCTGAAAACAAATAAATAATCTAGCTGCACATGGACCTCTGTTTCTGAAGAGTGGAAAGTCCCTAATTATCGCGTGGGAAAAGATTTTGGGCGATAATCGAGGTAAGAATAATTTACATGTTTGCATATTTTATTTATTTCAGAAATTTGCATAGCGCCTTTTAAGTTAGGCTACTCAGAAGCGCTCCAATAGCAATCTCATTCAATTAATTATACTTGTGAAGGAAGGTCGACGAATGATTGCGTTGTCAAAGTAAAACTATTGTCTGCGAAGATCTAAAAAGTCATGTTTGATATTAGAAACAAAATTTGAAAGGGGCGACATCTATAATTAATTATTTTAAAAGTACAGCTGTACAACTGTACAGCTGTACAGCTGGGGCGGTGCGATGGCTGATTGGTAACACGCTGGCACGAAGAACAGAAGGAACCGGGATCTAATCCCGGTGGCCCCTTAAGGTTGACTCAGCCGCCACTCGCCAGATGGGAGTGTGAAAATGAGTAGCAGTGTCACTGCGCAGGTAACCTTGGGTTCGGCGGCAAGACCTGGCCACCTACCGCCGATGTATGGCAATTGCCACCTAAGGGCTGATGGCTTAACACCGGGGATCAGCACCGGGCCCAACGCTCGCAAGCGAGTATGGGCAACACCTTTACCACCTTACCTTACAGCTGTACAATCCATCTACCATGCTTAGAAGTAGGCCTACAACATCTAAAAAATCTCGTTGGCTATCTAATAATAATAATAATCTTTTCTTTAACGAAGCGCCTGCAAGACGCACTGCGCTTTACATTTATAAGTTATGCAGTAGGCTAATCTTAATTAAATTTACCTACTAAGTTATAACAGAACAGATCTCGACAGCTTTTAGCAGCCTACAAAGCATGTCTGCCAAACGAGGGCTCGAACTCGCTACCTCTCGCACTCTACGCCAGCGTGTTATCCATTGCGCTACCTTTTGTGGGCGCTGTTGAAGTCACGATTATCAATCAATCAAAGATCAATCAATACTTCTTATTGATCACCTTTATACATGCAATCAACAGATTATGTAGGCCCTACATTGGCGTCAATCGGTGAACCCAATTAAAGGAACATTATGTTCCGCTAAGCAGGTAAGTCACCTTAGATCTGCATCGATGTATCAGATTAGCATACAGTGTAGGCTATACGTTCAAACATTAGGCTGTTCCACCCCTCTGATCCTACGGTACCTCGACCCGGACCACCATGGACTACTCTTACGGACAACCCTTTTGACTCAACGCATCTGATCCTGATCCTATGGTAACTCGACCCGGACCACCACGGACTACTCTCACGGACAACACTTCTAACTCAACGCAGCGCTCGTGAATAAGCCGGTGCCCCGCGCTTGGCTTTCCAGTGGCGCTTTAGAAATTAATTAGGAGATTACGATTACGATTATGTATCATATAGCCTTGTCTACAATAATTATGTCTTCAAGCAGTGCTTGAATAATAATATTATTACGGTGTCCATTCTTAATCGACTGGAATGCAACAACAAAAAATTACACGAGTTTACGATTACGAATTCTGGGGAAATGAGCTTTAAAACTCGAACAAAAATGGGCGGAAAAGGCAGATTCACCCATTTATTTGCTAAGATCCAGTTAGGCTATGTAAAAACGAAACTATGAAAGAACCGATGCGTTCGATTAATTAGCATAAATAACCCACACTTCACTTCGCAACACCTCAACCGGTAGGCCTAGCTCTAGCTGTCTGTCTGTCTGTCTGTCTCTGTCTGTCTGTGTTTCTGTCTGTCTGTCTGTATGTCTGTCTCTCTCTCTTTCTCGCTTTCTGTCTGTCTGTCTCTCTCACTATGTCTCTATGTCTCTCTCTTTCTGGCTGTCTGTCTCTGTCTGTCTGTCTGTCTCTCTCACGCCATTCCCACGGTATATTCGGAAATAGAACATTAAGAATACCTTTCTCATCATAATTATTTCGTGTCCAATAGCCTAATATTGTGCCATACTAGTGAAATAATAATTCCATACTAATATACTTACTTACGAGAGAAAGTTATCTGTTTATTACTTTTAACAGCGGTTTTTTCAGGTTGCTATGGTCTTCCGTAGAACATTTGCAAACAGCTGTATCCGAAACAAAGATTACACATCAACGATACTCTTTAACATCCGCCAGGACTTCGGATTCCGAAGCCGACAAAACTACAGCAAAGTTCTCCGAAATTCGTCTTTAATTCAAAGAAAGTAAGAAACTGTTGAAAGGTAGGCCACAAAACGATCTACTTAACTCAGTTGAAGCACGATCGGCGCTGCCTTGCTGTCAGGATTGCGAAATATCCGAGAATTTCGACGCGATTTAACTGTTGTTTACGATTTGCTGTTAAAATGTGCTACGATAGCAGTGTGACTTAACAGCGAGAACTGCTGAGGGGCTGGGTTACTTTACAATACAGTCACAACGGGTTAGGGTTACATTATCCTGTGGTCGCCAGTGAGTGTTCTGATTTGCTTATTACACAGTTTTTGGATTATACTGAGTAAAGGTAAATTAAATTTACATTACACCCAGTGACCCAGACAAGTTTCAATTAAGTGACCTAGATATCGGGTTACATGCAAGTTGTATTGCGTTCGGATATTTGGTACCACGGTTTGTAGGTATGATACACCCTTCTGGATTACAATGATTGCTCTTTGGGGTAAGTTGCGGGCGTGTTCGTTGTTTTGGAGCAGATGGGGGAAAAGGGATCTGTGAACCCATTCAAGTTACAGTAGACGGCATTGTAGGGAGACATGTTGTGATTGTTGATTGGAACATTTTGCATCTGTATGGTGGTTACTGAACATTTAATATCCTAATGCCGAGGTTACAGTAGATTCAACTGCAAACTGTGGCTCTTCTGGAGCGTTTAGTGTACTACTTAGTGTGTTAGAATCTCAATCGAGAGGTGGGGGTTCATATTCGTGCTAGGGCAGGAATTTGGTTTGGGATTCCTGTTCAACTCAGCCATAATGACTGCATTGACCGTACACTCTCAGTTGGAAGATGAGACATAGAGCCGGAGGACCAGCCACTGCCAGCCACCCTTGTATGCCAAGGCTAAGAAAATGAAGTCGCTAAGACTTCATGTCATCGCTGCTTCAAGGCTAGCTAAAGGTACTGATCTTCTCTTCTGCTTACATTTTATATAGCTCCAGTTTATGAAGACAAATATTGGTCATTGGTGCTTAACATTGGTGCCTTTTGATCTTGCGCAACCTCATGTCAAAGGCGTCTGAATTGAAAGGTGCTATGTAAATTGGTGGAATGAATGAGTGGACAATAGATATCTAGGTGATTGTTTGAACTAATTTTTGCTTTACATTATGTGGCTAGTGCTGAACCAGTTCTCTACCAGGTCAACAGACTATCCAAATGGATACCTACCTACGTATCTACATATCTCTTTACCTACATTCGTGTCTACCTACATACCCACCTACCTTCACACACTGACACTCATGCACACATAAACACACAGAAATATACACATGCCTAGTATTGCATTGTGTTGTATAGTATTTAAACATTTTTATAGTGAGAGGGTTTAGGATAACACTCTGGTACGAAGAACGCACGGATGCAGGATCGCTTCCCGCTACCCTCCCATTGGTCCACTCAACCTTCCAATCGGCAGATGGTGTTGGTTGGTAAACTGAGCAGTAGGACGTTATGGGCACCCTGTAGGCTGCCAAAGTTAAATTCAACTCCTGTAATAACTTGTGATCATCAGTTCAAACTATGAATTGTGATCGTACTGCGTTGTGTCAGTTTGAAATTAAATGAAGGTTATTACACACGCACACACAAACACACACCCACCCACACACACACAAACACACACACACAATCCTGCGTGCACCATAATCCAAATCCCATGAACTAACGAATGTCATTTGGTCGTTCCTAATGGCGGATTCACAGTTGGTCACTTATGCCATGCCATGCGTGAGGTTTTGGGTGATCCGTATCAAGAGTTGAATCATTATTGCGCATCTCCTGTTTTGCCTTGTTTGCCTTGGTTGCATTGACCGAATGAAAATACGATGGCATTTTTATAGGATAAGTGACATATTATTGATGTCTTTGATTCTACGAAAAATACTAATGACCATCTAAATACTGTTGACAGTGTGTTGTATATATGTATGCATGCATGTGAATGTGTGTGTGCATTTATGTTATTATAATATATAATTTTATATATACATTGTATATATATAGTATATATAAGTTACTATTTAAATTGCAATTGTTTGCTGCGATTCATGTCTTAAAATCCAAATACGAAGCCGTTTAGCCCAGTTTCCCAAACTGGAAACCGCATATCCGTATCTGTGTCGACGGCTGTATATATATATATATATATATATATATATATATATATATATATATATATATATATATATATATATATATATAGCTAGACTACTTTGTCTTTGGGACTTAAAACTGACTTAGAACTAACCTCATACTGAAGGCGGGGTGACTGCTGCAGCGCAGTATAGCGAGGCCTTTGGACCACAGAGCCGTGCTGCACTGGAGGGCGATGGCTTTGGCTCATTGGAACCAGCAATGACGCTTCTGGCCCGTAGCCAGCTGACGAGTGACGACTCCTCCCGCGAGCAGAGCGAGGAGATAGGGTCTTAGCTTACGTCTATGTTAGTAAGTAAGTGATCTTTAACACCGATGGGTTAATTAAGGTAATGGTAAACGCTGTGGCTCACGGTATGGGTGGGATCGCTTCCCGTTGTATATCCTACCAATAAGTCGACTTAATCTCCCATTCGGTAGGTGGCGCTGGTACATCGAACAGCAGGACGTGATTTCGCCCTGCATATTATATGGCTGCCGACTGTTGATTTCAACTCTTCTAAATAACTTGTTATCATTCGTTCATTACTAATTGTAATCATACTGCGATGTGTCAGTTTGAGAAATTAAAGATTATTATTATTATTTTTATTGTTATTGTTATTTAGTATTTCAGATTGTCAGTGTCAGGCTGTCAGCGTAGAGTATGAAGTTTCTATGGTGCAGTTTGGAAGATTATATTGGGGCGCCAGTTTATTATTCACGAGCGCTGTGTGCTGTTGGAGGGATTGCTATGCGATGCCAAGTGGAGAAGCAAAAGTTCAGAACCGGTTGCCAAAGAGACGAGAGAATGGGACAGGGATGGAGTAGGAATGGAGGGAGTTGCGACGAATAGAGACTGAGATACAGATAGAGATAGAGACGGAGGAAGAGAGAGACAGACGGGGAGACGGAGGGAGAGAGTGACAGATAGTGCGAGACAGAGACAGAGAGAGAAGTGGAAAAGACATAGAGGGGAATGTATGTTTGTTTGATATTGAGGGTGTGTGTATGTGTGTGTGAGTGAGAGAGAGAGAGAGAGAGAGAGACAGACAGAGACAGAGAGAAAATCTTACAGACACAGACGGAAAGATGGAGGGAGAGAGGGAGGGAGATAGATGCAGAGATAGAGGTAAGGGAGGGGAGGGGAAGGGAGAGGAAGAGAGAAAAGGATTAGCTGCGGAATGATGTCATTTAGGTCGTGGAAGATATGGAGGAGGCGGATCGTCAGATGAGTCAGAGGGATGGAATTCATGAAGATGTTGTCATATTTAGCAAATTGCTTTGCTTGACTAATTATCGATCAAATGCACAAAAACATGTCTCTGATGAAATGTTAGGCCACTGGTTTACTTGTTGCTGTTTTACGATACAGTCATTTCAAGGAAGATTGTGGTGTCACTATGCCCCTCCAGATATATCTCATCATTTTTTTAGCAACTTTGCTTAAGGGTATACACAGTTACACACGGCACATTTTTCAGTTGCGGCACCAGATTTGACATTTCAGTATTTTCCTATAGGTGGTGTCAGGATCATAGGATCTATTTGGCAGGTTGAAGAAATTAAATGTTAGGCTGACATTGAAAACTCCCAAATTTTTTCGCAGGTCATAAGACAGGTCATGAGTAACAGGCAATGACTTGCTGCGACCTATCCATAATAGGTCGGACAAGTTCGATTGTGGCAACCTTGATCACGGGCTGTTCCACTAATAACCCCAATAAAACATGTTCCATTGATTACCCCAATAAAATAGTCGAAGCGCGGTCCTTTTAAACCAATCACCTACAATCACCTTTCTGACGGTCCTCGATTTATCACCCATTGGAAATTTTAATTACACTTCTTCAACAACTCTTAACCTCACTCTTGATCTAACCATCCAATTTACAAGTATCAACCTAAACGACACACGCCTGAACAGCTATACTCTGCTATACCTACGTACGATCCTTAGGTGATCGGACGCGGACCTCCCTTCGAACTACGTTTTTTGGACAACCCTTCTGACTAGACGTAGCGCCGTTGAATGAGCTGGTGCACTGCCAAGCGTTATAGAAATTCGAAGATTGCGAGTATAGGCCTACGTTTAGACCAGGGCTGTAATCAAGGGTAGTATACGCGGGTATACAGCGTATACTCACCTCACAAAGAGCGTGTGGGTATACGCTTGAAAAAGGCAAAGAGTTTTTAGGTGTATTTTTCCTGAAATTCGGAGCGAATGACTAAAAAATGGGCATCAGATTTTTCGGACGGGAAATTGTTGACATTTTCTGAAGATTTGGGTCGGATGACTAAAAACATAGTTGTAAAAAACCTTTTTTTCGTTTTTTATTCTCTCCCAAAAAACGTCGTTTTTTTCTTTTTTTATTTTTCCCATCGTTTTTTATCGTTTTTTATTTTTTCTTTAACTTTATTTATTCATTTACTTTCTGTTATTATTTTCCTTAATTTTAATTTTTTTATGATATTCGTTATGTTCTCCGCCAACTCTCAAGGATTCAGCTAACTAAAGTCATTATTTCATCGTTTAACATCATCCTTTAAGGGATAGCCTGCGTGTAGTAGGTTCCTAATCAATGTTTTCAAGGTTAAAATGCGGTTTTAGATGTAGCAAAGTCAAATTATTTACCGTTTCCGTTTTTTATCGTTTTTTTGTCGTTTTTTATTTTTTCGAAAAAAACGACGTTTTTTACCGTTTTTTATTTCGTTTCCATCGTTTTTTTACATCTATGACTAAAAAAGGTCGTAAGAAATTTTGGACCAAAAAGTCGTCGGTCAGCGTGTACTCACCTCTGAATTTACCAGTATAACAGCCCTGGATTAGACTACAAGAGTTCTCCCGAGGCAGATGATCGAATGGGATGTTTTATTCTGATCAAAAAGGAACCTCAACAGATTTGCGAATGAAAAGAAGCTGGCATACTATGGACACACCATGAGATAAGAAGGCAGAAAATAAGGAGATAATTAAGGACCCAACACAATGGTTACGTGCACGAGATATAAGCCAATTACGAATGGGATGAGTAACATCAGAATAATTATACGGACTGAACTCTCAATTCTTGTGTGTGATTGCGCACGCTTACATTTATGTCGTCTGTAGATCCGAATGCAGTTTGCAGCTGTGAATTAAAGTCGGTATAGGCTTACTCCGTGGCGTAGCCAGACTTAAATTCAAAGAGGCAACTCCACAAAGCAGGGAGGGGACCCGACAAAGAGTGCCGACAAATAACACCGACAAAGGAGAGCAGCTGCTGAAATCAATAAATCGGCGAAACATGAAACGCGGCGATTTTAAAGTGGTTTCAAGATTTCAGGCCTTTATCATGCGATATAAATTTCTTATGTAAACACGATGAACTGTTCAGTTAAGAATGTATATTATAAGGCAGAAACACTTTCCTTATGTTTGTTTGTTTGTTTGTTTGTTTGTACGCTTTTTGACTCTCCCCTGCAGAATAGGCTCGGAAATGAAAAAGCGTCGGTTTATAAAAATTCTTGCAATCGATTCTTACCCAAATTATAAGGTCATCGCAACTATTTTCAGGTTTTAACTCACTTTAAAACAAGAATTATTAGCGTTTTAAGACAGATTTCATCAATAATAACGCGTCAGTAAAGAGTCTACAGCCCATGACGTCATACCCGCCGAGTAATAATTTGCGCAGCGCCCCGCAGCGGCGGGTCACCTTTGGCCTTTTGGGGAAGCGGGGTGGGGTGGAGGGTTGGCGAAAACCCGAAATCTAGCGGTCTACGATGGGTACCACAGTGGAGTAGTGTTTAAAACCCTATATTTCCCGGGCCACGCCGGGTAACACATCTAGTTATTAATACGCATGTGATAAGATGGCGCGAGAAGAAAATTCTCGTAATCGACCCTGGGGAAAACATTAACCTTCTATAATATAGAATGAAATGAGGATCGATATAGGTGTATGGATGAATCTTTAATTAATTAATTGTTTTTGCGTTTTAAGCAATTAGTTCATTTTAAATAAAAAAAATTCTTGAACAGAAGTTGGATCTATGAAAGTAATTCTTCGTTATATTGAAACTGGGTTGGTGCAAATAACATTTGCATAAGTAGGCTAGAAGTTGCGTTGATGAGAAGAATTCTTCCTTGAATAGAAGCTGGGCTGATGAGTCGAATTCAGGGCTTTTTAACGTGCAGTTCTACACAAAATGTGCAGTTGTAAATGGATTTGTACAGTTGTAGAAGCACTTCTGTGCAGTTAAAACTAGTGAAAACGGTCATTTTCCTCCAACTGAAAGTAATTTGCCATGGAGGATGTGAAGAGAAAGAAGAGGTTGTGCAGTTCTAAAAATTCCTCAAAAAACAGCCCTGGAAGAATTCTTCAATATAGACGTTGATTGTGCAATTGGATGTTCCATCAACGAAAAAATTCCTCCGTAAATGGAAGCTGGATTAACGAGAATTATTTTATATTATTGGTATAGGCCTATGTGTCCCCGAGAAGAAGAGTTGATGAAAAAATGTTTTTTTGTGAAAGTAGAAGTTGAGTTGATGAAAATAATTATTGCATCATCATTATCATCATTATCATCATCATCATCATCATTATCAACGTCGTCGTCATGGTCGTTGTCAGCACCACCACCACCACTACCACCACCACTACCTTATCATCACCATCGTCATAATCATTGTCATCATTGTCATTATCATCATAATTATAGTTATCAACATGGTCATCATTATCATCATCATAATAGTCATCGTCATTGTCGCTGTTACCATCATCATCTTTCTTGAGTTTTTGTCTAGTTCCTTTGGTTTCATTGTATCCTTGTGACAGACATATGCACGGTTCATGATGATGATGATGATGATGATGGCTGTGATGGTGGCGTCCTTGTAACAAGCAACAGGATGATGAACAGTCACATTGTTTGAAAGGAACAAAGGGAATGATAAACATTACACTCATAATTATATATATATATTTATGCATTCTCAGTATCTGCTCATAATACACACACACACACACACACACACACACACACACACACACACACACACACACACACACACACACACACACACATACCCGCATACACTACCTTAAGCGGACATTCGCTGTGGGTACAATTCATGAGTTCAAAACATGCCTTAAAGTACACCTAACTCTCTGGGGTCAAGGGACTACTTATATTATATATTCACACATCTAATTAATATTCATTACAGTGTCGAACACACACACTTGTCTCCATATGGATGTCTTATGGAGTCAGGAGTGTGTGTTGTGTGTGTGTGTGCGTGAATAGTGCCAAAACATACCTTACCGAAAGCAGTGCATGTGGGTACAAGGATCTATGCTTTCTACACACTACGATGTTATACTTGAGTTCCCTATTACTATTAGCCTGTATAGATACAATAAAACGATTTCAGAAAATTATTGCGCCTCAGAAACGGCGTTCTAAGTGTGAGATGAAATATTTGCAGTGGCAGAATTTTTTCTTCCACTCTCGTGATATTCAAACAAGAATAATTTTACTCTCGGAATACCGATGATGTTGAGTATAAGATGAGCATGATTTGCATATAAATCTTGCACACCAAATTAAAAAGCTTGAGTAAAAAAAAACTGAGAAGAAAATCATTGTCAAGTTTAAATACCCGTATCCAGTCTAAAACCAGGATATTAATTTTTAAAAATCTTTTTAATACTTGGTATAGGCTTAAGGTCCTTTTTCGCCTATTTAGTAGAGCCGGCTGTCCTGAATGGCATGAATCTGTTCTAAATAAGAATCACTGTGTGAGGGAGGATAGTGTGTGAGTGTATGAATATCATATGCAGGCCGCATTAAATAGATAAAATTATTGTCTCCACAAGAATTAAATGATGTGACCAATGTGCGTGTGAGACTATGCCTACTCAATTCAGATAATAAAACCTTTGTCTCCACAAAGATTCAATACGGGTACTCACACACATGTGTTTGCGTGAGTGTGTGTGGGTGTGAGAGAGATACCGACCGACCGACAGACAGACAGACAGAGAGAGAGAGAGACTGGCAGTTAGAGACAGAGATACAGACAATGACAGAGGTAGACATACAGAGACAGAGAGACACAGATACAGATAGAGATATAGAAAGACAGACACAGAGAGGCTGTTTATCTCCACAAGGATTTTTGTGAAGACACACGTATATGTGTGTGGGTGTGTGTGTGACACCATGCTTTGGCCTACTGTATTCGAATGATGAAACGTTTGTCTCCACAAGAATTCTTTGCGAAGACACACGTATGTGTGTGTGTGACACCATGCTTTGGCCTACTGTATTCGAATGATGAAACGTTTGTCTCCACAAGAATTCTTTGCGAAGACACACGTATGTGTGTGTGACACCATGCTTTGGCCTACTGTATTCGAATGATGAAACGTTTGTCTCCACAAGAATTCTTTGCGAAGACACACGTATGTGTGTGTGTGGGACCACGCTTTGGCCTACTGTATTCGAATGATGAAACGTTTGTCTCCACAAGAATTCTTTGCGAAGACACACGTATGTGTGTGTGGGACCATGCTTTGGCCTACTGTATTCGAATGATGAAACGTTTGTCTCCACAAGGATTCTTTGTGAAGACACACGTTTGTGTGTGTGTGTGTGAGACCATGCTTTGGCCTACTGTATTCGAATGATGAAACGTTTGTCTCCACAAGAATTCTTTGCGAAGACACACGTATGTGTGTGTGTGACACCATGCTTTGGCCTACTGTATTCGAATGATGAAACGTTTGTCTCCACAAGAATTCTTTGCGAAGACACACGTATGTGTGTGTGTGACACCATGCTTTGGCCTACTGTATTCGAATGATGAAACGTTTGTCTCCACAAGAATTCTTTGCGAAGACACACGTATGTGTGTGTGACACCATGCTTTGGCCTACTGTATTCGAATGATGAAACGTTTGTCTCCACAAGAATTCTTTGCGAAGACACACGTATGTGTGTGTGGGACCACGCTTTGGCCTACTGTATTCGAATGATGAAACGTTTGTCTCCACAAGAATTCTTTGCGAAGACACACGTATGTGTGTGTGGGACCATGCTTTGGCCTACTGTATTCGAATGATGAAACGTTTGTCTCCACAAGAATTCTTTGCGAAGACACACGTATGTGTGTGTGACACCATGCTTTGGCCTACTGTATTCGAATGATGAAACGTTTGTCTCCACAAGAATTCTTTGCGAAGACACACGTATGTGTGTGTGGGACCATGCTTTGGCCTACTGTATTCGAATGATGAAACGTTTGTCTCCACAAGAATTCTTTGCGAAGACACACGTATGTGTGTGTGACACCATGCTTTGGCCTACTGTATTCGAATGATGAAACGTTTGTCTCCACAAGAATTCTTTGCGAAGACACACGTATGTGTGTGTGGGACCACGCTTTGGCCTACTGTATTCGAATGATGAAACGTTTGTCTCCACAAGAATTCTTTGCGAAGACACACGTATGTGTGTGTGACACCATGCTTTGGCCTACTGTATTCGAATGATGAAACGTTTGTCTCCACAAGAATTCTTTGCGAAGACACACGTATGTGTGTGTGTGACACCATGCTTTGGCCTACTGTATTCGAATGATGAAACGTTTGTCTCCACAAGAATTCTTTGCGAAGACACACGTATGTGTGTGTGACACCATGCTTTGGCCTACTGTATTCGAATGATGAAACGTTTGTCTCCACAAGAATTCTTTGCGAAGACACACGTATGTGTGTGTGTGGGACCACGCTTTGGCCTACTGTATTCGAATGATGAAACGTTTGTCTCCACAAGAATTCTTTGCGAAGACACACGTATGTGTGTGTGGGACCATGCTTTGGCCTACTGTATTCGAATGATGAAACGTTTGTCTCCACAAGAATTCTTTGCGAAGACACACGTATGTGTGTGTGGGACCATGCTTTGGCCTACTGTATTCGAATGATGAAACGTTTGTCTCCACAAGAATTCTTTGCGAAGACACACGTATGTGTGTGTGGGACCATGCTTTGGCCTACTGTATTCGAATGATGAAACGTTTGTCTCCACAAGAATTCTTTGCGAAGACACACGTATGTGTGTGTGGGGCCATGCTTTGGCCTACTATATTCGAATGATGAAACGTTTGTCTCCACAAGGATTCTTTGCGAAGACACACGTATGTGTGTGTGTGGGACCATGCTTTGGCCTACTGTATTCGAAGGATGAAACGTTTGTCTCCACAAGGATTCTTTGTGAAGACATACTGTCACACGTATGTACAGGGTGGCCATAAAAAGTAACCCCCTCCGGTTTTTAGCCCATATCTTGGCCAAACATGAGAATTTTTAAATGAAACTTTACAGTCTTAAAGGCAATTCATATTTACGTACAATAGTCAAATTTCAACAAAATATTTCAAACAGAGCAAAAGTTATATCACTTGTAGTGAGGCCACCCCTCGTTTTTTGACGATTCAAAAACGAAACGCAAAAAAATAATTTTTTGCTAATATCTTGGTCAGAAGTAAGAATATCGAAATAAAATTTTACAGGATCAAAGACAATTCATATTTACAAATGATAGCCAGATTTCATCAAAATATTTCAAACCCAACAAACGTTATACCACTTTTAGTGAGGCCACCCACCGTTTTTTGTCGATTCAAAAACGAAACGCAACGGTAGCCGGCCTCACTAAAAGTGGTGTAACTTTTGTTGGGCTTGAAGATTTGCGAAAACTTTTGTAAGATAGCACTTACATCTGTGTCCATAGCATACTCGATAGAGACCAATATTTCAAAGCTTCAATTGGAAGGAATCGGAAATATGTCAATTATTGGTATCCTATTTTATATGCTATCGGGTGTCTCGATAGGTTGAGAACGATTTTGAATGCAGACAAATATATATTATACACAATATAATGTGGAAAGCTGTATACTGGCGGATAGGTTGTTCAAATGAGAATGTTACGCAAAAAATTAGATTAGCTCACTTATTCAAATTTTTCAACTATCAGGCTCAATAACTCTGCTACCCCTCTCGAGCCGGGTCTCCCTCTGTTTCTAATTGACCATTGTGAGTTGCAAGCATAATCGGATCTGAAGAATCCACCTTCCACCGAGTGTAAAGGTCTTGATCAGATCCATCCGGTTCTTCACTGGGCTCAAGTTTAAACTTATTCTATTCTATTCTATTCTATTTGGGGATTTATAAGGCGCCTCTCACAGCACAACCTAATCAGAGGCGCTCCCAGTGCGAAGAACTCCTGGAAAAAGAAAAGTCTTAAGACAACGGGCATAAAAAGTAAAGACTCCAGATAAAATCTGGGAACGGATAATAGGAGGAACGCCATTCCACAGTAAAGGGCAGACAGAGGCAAAGGCGCGACGTTGGGCTGTGGCAGTCTGAGATCGTGGTACAAGAAGATCATGACGGTCTAAAGAGCGGAGAGGACGTCCAACGGTAGCAGAGAAAGGCTTCCTAATAAGATCACAAATGTAGCGAGGCGCTGGACCCAAAAACATCTTATAGGTAAGACAAAGAATTTTATATTGAATCCGGGCAGTCAAAGGAAACCAGTGAAGGTGCTCAGTCATGAAAGTCGAAATGTGAGAGAAACCAGGGAGGCGGGCAATCAAACGTACAGATGCATTAAGTACCGATTGAAGAGGAGCCAGGCGGAGTTTAGGTAGGCCAATGGCATGAGTAACGAGTTGCAGTAGTCAATGCGGGAACAGATGAAGGCATGGACCATAGAAGAAAAAATCGATGAAGAGACAGATCGCCTAATGGTACGTAAACGTCGCAGATGGTAGAAGCTGGACCGAGAAAGATTAGAGATATGTGCAGAGAAGGAAGCAGTATTGTCTAGAGTAACACCCAGGTTACGAACATTTGTGAAGAAAGTAAATTGAGGAAGCCGTTCGGCAAGTAAAGTGTAATCAATTTTATTTAGTTGTTGATGAGTGCCCATCCAGATAAATTAGGTCTTTGAAGAGTTGAGCGAGAGACGATTTGAGGACATCCAACAATTGAGATCAGCAGAAAGAGATTCAATTGACTGGCAAAGAGCAAGCTGAGAGCAAGAGCAAGCTGAGAACAAGTTGCTGAGAAGAGGAGCCGTGAACAAAAGTCTGGACATCATCAGCATAGAGGTGACCAGAGGCTGAGTGTTTAGCAAAGAGAAGAGGGATATCAGCTGTAAACAAAATATAAAGAAGTGGACCCAGTACGGATCCTTGAGGAACTCCAAATTTAACAGGAACACATGAGGTGCGAGAGTCATCTAGCATAGCCATTTGGGTACGGTCAGTAAGATATGAGCGAAACCATTGCCTATGTCTTTTAGACATTATTTCACTATGGGCTCTGACATCCATGATCATTTCACCAGGCACTCGCACTCATACAGAAGTGAACTTGCTCACTTAAGAATCAAGCAGTTCTCAATTAAATATTTGGGTCCTCACTGTGGAATGGGTTGCCTGGTGACCTTACTTGCTTATTGTTTTGGTCTATTTAAAAGCTTACTTAAACGATTTCTCAAAGAATTTGGATTATTTGCTTTGTTGTATAATTTATAAGTCTCTTTTACATATTATTATCGTCTGATGCATAAGGTATAACGTCTGAATTGATGGGTATTACTGGGTCACTTGTGATCGTTAATTTGTCCATCTTGGTATAATGACGGTGCTTGTTATCCTAACCACCCTCTGCTTATTACTATCATTATTGTGTTTCCCTGTACTTAATTTTTGAATTTATTCACACAGACTATAAACATGGGCGTTCACACATAGGAGCAAGGGGGCACTTGCCCCCTGGAAAATTTCCCCCTTTGTTTTTAACTACTACCTTTGGGTTTTAACAAATTTCTTTGCATTAATGCAGCAATGATACGAAGGATACAGACACCACCACCACCATCATCATCATCATCATCACCACCACCATCATCTGACACCTCCTCCCTCATCATCATCATTTTCTGCCTCATTTTTGCCTTATTCTCCTACTCTCCTACTCTCCTCCATCTCCTACTCCTCCTCCTCCTCTTAATCCACTTCGCCGTCGTCCTCCTCCTCATCGTCATCAGCATCATCATCATAATCATAAATCATGATCATAATCATAATCATCATCATCATCATCATCATCTGACACCTCCTCTTCCTCTTCCGTCCTCATAATTTTCTGCCTCTTTATCTTCCTCTCATTCCTCCTCCTCCTTCTCATCATCATCTTTCGCCTCGTTTTTGCCTTCTCCTCCTTCTCCTACTCTCATCCTCCCATCCATGTCCTCCTCCTCCTCTTCTTGCTCCTCTTCGCCCTCCTTCTTCTCATCATCATCAGTATCAGCACCTTGTCGTAATCATAATCATCATCATCATGTCCAGGGGCAATGTCCGTACCCCAAGTTGTTCGGGGGTTAATGTCCTCGGCTAAGTCAGGGGGGAATTGTCCGTTTTTTTGTCCGGGGTTGGCTTATCCGGGGGTTTAATGTCCTAGGCTAAATCAGTGGGGATTGTGCGAGGGGTTTTGTCCGGGTGAAGGGTTTGTCCGGGGGATTTGTCCAGGGGGAAATGTCCTACACACACCACTGACACATCTCAACCAAAAACCACTCTTCTTCTCTTTGGTCTTCTTGGTCTCTCTTCCGTTAGACGTAGGTCCTACGCCAACGATGAGGCTTCAATATGCCGTCTCCAGCTTGCTCTGGTTCTGATTTTATCCACCGCATCTCTCACGTCCATGTTCTGTGCTGCTAGATCTTCTTTTGCCAAGAACCGCTAACACCATTGAAACAACCACTAACGCCATTCAAACAACTACCACTGATACTACTCAACCATCTACCACTAACACCATTCTACTAATACCATCAATACTACTCAACCAGCAACCACAGCAATCATTCAACCAACTAACACCACTAAATCAACAACCATTAACTACACTCCTCTCTGGTAGTCTTTCGTCATCTTTCTCTTGTCTACAGACCTGCCTTTTCTCTCGGAGTTGCACGCACTGGGAGCGCTTCTGAAAGGCTCTTGCTGCAAGAAGCGCTTTACAAATGGTCAGGTACGATACGATACGATACTCAGCCGACAAACACTGGCACAACTTAACCAGCAACCACCAACACCATTCTACCAACTGCTACTAACACAACTAAAACAACTAACACCGCCGCAACTCATCCAACTATATCACCATTTAAGCAATCATCGTCGTCGTCCTCGTCATCATTATCGTATTCATCAATTATCTTCATCACAATTGTTGTCATTATATTCACTGTCGTCAAAATCATCATCATTTGACACCTTCTTTCCCTCCTCCTCCTCCCCTCCTCCACCTACCAATGGCCAGTTTTAAAAATAACTGGGGTAATGAAGTTTGCAGACACATGACTTGTATGGGGTTAACAGAAATAGGATGTGATGGGCAACGGAGTCCTAAATTAAAACTTTTATATTACTGAAATTATCCTCATCATCATCATTATTATCATCATCGTTGTCATATTCTCACTCATGATCCTCATCGTTATCGTCGTCATCATCATAATGATCATCATCCTCCTCATCATTTCTCACCTCCTCCTCCTTCTCGTCATCATAATCATCATGCTAATCGTCGTTATTATCATCATCATAATTATCATCATTCATTATCGTCATCATAATCATCATAATCATCATCATCATCATCATCATCATCATCATCATCATCATCATCATCATCATCATCATCATCATCATCGCTATCATTGTCATCGTCATCCTCATCATTGTCTTAGTCACACTTATCATCTATATCATCATTGCCGTCGGCAAGGGAATGGAAATTTATAGCGATAATTAGGGTTTCACTCCCCCCACCCTGGCCCAATGGTGGTAGAGATTCGCCAACCCCTCTACCGGGTGATTCTGTCCAGGTACAAAGTTTGAAATTAATAGCCGCGTTTTAGTGAAACAAAATTGGACGTATCGTCCCTATCCTGTCATATTCACACTCGTATTTATCATCATTGTAGTCGTAATCATCATCATAATGATTATATTCATCATCATCATCAGATTGATCGTCATCATCATCATCATCATCATCATCATCATCATCATCATCATCATCATCATCATCATCATCATCTTCATAAATCTTCAGCTTCATTTTCCTCCTCATCCTACTCATCATCAAACTCGTCGTCGTCATCCCCATCATCATAATCATATTGGTCATCAGCATAATTATCCTCATCATAATTGTCGGCATCATTATTTCCATCATTATCATTTTTATCATCATCATCATCATCATTGTCATACAATATTCGCCATCATGATCATCATGATTTTCGTCGTCATCATCATCACCATAATCATCATATTCTGAATTTCACCATCATTACATATATCGTCATAATCATCATTATTATCATTTCCTACCTCCTTCCCTCCGCCTCATTCTCCTCCTCCAACTCCTCCTCATAATCATCGTCACTATCAACATCGTCATCATCATAATTAGCATCGTCACTCATCGTCTTCATCACGATCGCCATGACCATCATCATCGCTCGCAGTAGGTTTCTATTAGCGCCAAGTATTGCAGGCGGTCCGTTCTGTAAGTAGTTAATTGTTATGGTCATCATCATTATTTTCATATTCACACTCATCATCTTTATCATCATCATCATCATCGTTGTTGTCGTCGTCGTAGTCTCCATGGTCATCATTGTCAGCATCATCACTATCATCATTGTCGTCATTCTCATCTTCATTGATGTCATTGTCATCATCATTACCATCATCAATGTCATCATCATGGAGGGGCGGTGGCGCATTGGATAACACACTGGCATGGAGATCAGCGGAGCTATGTTCAATTACCGATCCTCCCGTGTAAGCCCCCCCGAACATTAGCCCGCCCGGACAAAAGCCCTCCCCACTTTGCGTACGACATTAGCCCCCCGGACAGAAGCACCCCCCCATGTGCAAATCATAGAATAGTGCCGTAACTGATGACTTGTCATTGGCATTCACATGCAAACCAAA
>OX457045.1:4891352-4903852 GCA_949752735.1 Lumbricus terrestris
TTTATATATATATATATGCATTCTCAGTATCTGCTCATAATATATATATATATATATATACATATTACTCTACTCATGTATATGTATATGAGTAGAATGCTTTTGTGAATATATGTATATTATATATGTATGTGTGTGTATGCACATGCACACGTATGTATACCCAGCCCTACGCTTGAGTACATAGACATTTTGTATACATATACACATGACCATGTATGCAGTATGTTGATTAATATGTATAAATTATATTGTGGCTTATACGTGTGCATTGCATATGTGGGTGAATGAAAAATAACCCAGTGTATTGTTTACACACGCACGTACACACACACGCGCAAGCAAACACGATGTATGTATGTACGTGTGTGTTTATATGTGCTTGTATATATGACTTGTCTGTTCATACAAATTTGGCATGCGACTGGTTTGCCTTTACGAAATGCGCGGTATAACAAATGTTCCGTTAGTGACTGAGCTGGCAATGGCGATGGTGGGTCGATAACAAGTGAATATGAAGAGCGGTTAGTGGATTTTTTGTTGCTTAGGGAGCTACATAAATTAGTGATAATTACTGCGCGTTATATGATATTATGTATGTTTAATTGGGGTTGTTAGGGCTATTAGATGTGCTAATTTGCTGAGATGCGCTATTCTCTCGCGTCTTAAGTTGAAACTCCTTCGATCTGTCGTATATAATGTATTAGAGAAGTTTCTGAATAACTTGTACAAAAGAAGGCTCGACCTTGCCCAGTGGCAGTGTTTAATCTAGTCCCATGCTTTGGTGGGGGGGGGGGGGGGGGGGAATTCAGGTTGTTGGGGTGGGGCGAGGACAAACCGCTCTTCTTTACTCTTATCATATCTATTTTTTCTCATGACGTTTTTGTCTTTTAGTGCAAATCATGGTAGTAAACTCACAATTTGAGATTTGTGATAATCCGAAGACTTTTTAGTATATCATCTAGGTCTTCTCGATTCTAGGAGATTCTATGTTACGTCGTAGGTACTACGTAGGCATACGTATACTGGAAGGCAAATAAGGAGGTGGGAAGGCATAATATCAAGCTGCCCATTATGCGCCGTTTGTGGAAAGAGACTTTTGACCGTGAATGGGGTTTTATTCAAGTCAATTCATCATAAAAAAACTGGCTTCAAAGTCGTCTTAATGGACTGCAGAGCTTAAAAGCTCAGAGATGTGTCTCTGTTGTCACAGTTTAACTACACTGTGTAAAATATCAGTATAGCGTCGCCATCCTCCTTGTGATCCCGGCTTGGGACTCGCACAGCTCTAGAGAATTTGACTAAATATCATGTGCTTATTTTTATGCACTAATTATAATCGAGCATCTAAAAGGTATATTCATCGTCGTTTTAAAATTGTGTCCTCCCTGGCGTGTATATGCGTGTGTGTTTATGCGTTAATGCTGTAGAACTTAAACCATCTTTCTGCATGGAAAAAGAAATTATAAGTTTACATAATAATTTATTAATTATTGCAATCTCCGTAATGAACTTCTTGGTCTTTTTTGCCCCTTTTCCGCGTGAGAGCGTTTGAAAACCATTCTCGTTGATTGTGGCTTGGTGCTGTCGGGTCAGGAGCGCCTCTTAGGTGTTTCTCTCAAAGTGGCCCTATATAAGTTTACGATTATAGATGTATGTGTATATGTATGTGCGTGCGTGCGTGCGAATGCATCTATGTATGTATGTGCTTAGGCTATATTCATGTATGTATGTATGTATGTATGTATGTATGTATGTATGTATGTATGTATGTATGTATGTATGTATGTATGTATGTATGTATGCATGCTTGCATGTATGTATGTGTGTGCGTATGTATGTATGTATGTACATGTATGTGTGTGCGTGTGTATATGCGTATGTATGTGCGTGTGTGTTCATGCATTGTATGTCAAGTGACCAGCAGACCTTCCAATTGATATATCCAACAACGAGGTCACGAGCATATTAAGCGTTGAGGAGCATCACGAGTTCATCTGTGTTCGTGTTGTGATGATCTGATGTCAGACGGTCATCATTAGAATTATTATACTCGTCTATTAGAAGACACAACATTTCATTTTCATTTCATTTAAGGCATTTATATAGCGCTTCTTCAAGAGTATCTACTCAGAAGCGCTCCCGACCCAACCACGGCTAAAGAGAACAGTCTTAAGAGCAGAGTAGAACGTAGTCTCAAAGGCTCTAGGCACTAGACGTAATTCCACAGGAAGCCCATTCCAGGTTGTAGGGCCAACGACAGAAAAGGCACGGCGCTGCGTAATAGAAGTGCGTGCCAGGGGGACAAGAAGCTGAGCCTGTTTAGAAGAGCGGAGAGAGCCACGGCGCTGGATGTTTAGGGTGGAGCAACAGAGTTCCTGTAAATAGACAGGGGCCACACCCGCGAGACAGCGCCAAACCAAGGAGGATATCCGGTAAGTGATCCTTTGTGAGAAAGGGAGCCAATGCAAGACGTCCCGCATATAGTCACTGACATGGCCGAATCTAGGGATGGGACCAACAAGGCGCGCCGCAGAGCGCAAGACCCGATCCAAGCACCCAACCCGAGTCACCGGAAGACCCACATAGAGGGCGCTGCAGTAGTCCAGACGAGAGACGACAAAAGAGTGGACTAGCGTTAAGGCAGCATTGAAGGTCAAAGAGCGGAGCACCACTCTAAGCTGACGCAATTGGTAATAGCAACTGCGGCATAGCAGGTTGATATGCCGCGTAAAAGTAAGTTCTTGGTCCAGAGTGACTCCAAGGTCCCGGACAGAGGAAGAGAAGGTAAACTGAGGGAATTCTTGAGCAAGAACCTTCAGGTCAATTTTGGCGAGCTGTTGGCGCGTGCCAAACCATATAAATTGGGTTTTGGATGAGTTTAGCCGCAGGCGATTGGAGGACATCCAGGCCTCCAAGGTCTCCATTGCCCGGCTCATGACCCTGACAGTAGAAATGGCTGCTAGCGCAGAACAGTGCAAATACGCTTGCAGGTCATCCGCATGGTCTTATTGCGTCTATAGCAGGGCTTCCTTATCATCATCGTCGTCGTCGTCTTAAACTAATCATCGTCATCATCGTCGTCGTCGTCACCATCAAAGATACTTCACGGAATGCTTAGAAAGAAATCTAAAAAAGTCGACGAAACCGTTGTCATTACCGCGCTGTTACCGCTGCTTTCATATCCATCCTCACGGTAATACCGTTGGACGCTTCCCCATTACCGTGCTCATTCCGCAGTCCTTTCAAAACTCATCCCTGTTACCGCGTGATTACCGGGGTAGCCGCTACCATGTCACCGGACTGAGAGTGTAGGCATTGAGTGTTGCCAAGTTGTGACATCTGTCGAGTCGCTCGCCAGGGCATGACGGTGTTCAATTTCATAAAAATTGAAACTGAAATGTCCATAAATCGGAACGCAAATGACGTTGTTAGATGAAAATTCGCATCAGAACTTTATGTAGAAATTTCATATTGCTGGCGTTTTGCATTGCATAGATCTACACCGTGTCTCAATAAAAAAGGTGCAGAATTGTTTTTGTCAGAACTTCGTCAAATTTCCACCAATCTTAATCACTTTTGGCAGGTAGATGGAAAAATGGCTGAAATTTCATGCTATATATAAATTTTCCACTTCACCTGATTCATATCACCGCACTACCTTGTTAAACACAGATGTACCAATTTTTCATGTAACGGCGTCTCGAAGCTTGGCTGCACTGAAATCCACTGCATCGAGCCGGATGTCAAAGTGAATGGGGCATAGGTCTACTATCACGACAACCTTCTTGCCCAGAAGATACCGTCAGACATACGCCGGATATCCCAGGGCGAGTTTTTTGTCTTCCAACAGGATGGTGCCCCGCCGCATCGAGCACGCGACACAGACTCTTTCCTGGAGCGAGAGACGCTCGACTTCATTCCTCCAACTCTGTGGCCACCGAATTCACCAGATCTTTACCCAGTCGACTATAGCATATGGAGTGTGCTGCAGGAGAAGGTTTACCAGTCCAGAATAGCCAGTGTCGACGAACTCAAAACGCGTCTGATCGACGAGTGGGCGCGCTTTGACCAGTCGATCGTTGATGCTGCTATCGACCAGTGGCGTCGCCGTCTAAGAGCTTGTGTCCGCACTTTTCGAGCACCAATTCTAACATTTTTAAGCAGTTCTGTCATAACAATTAAGAAACTCTGCTATTTACTTCATTGCGTGCTAATTCAGACGTCAGATAGTTTGTTGGAAGTATTAAAATCTAAGCGTTATATGAAAAATTGGTACATCTGTGTTTAACAAGGTAATGCGGTGATATGAATAAGGTGAAGTGGAAAATTTATATATAGCATGAAATTTCAGCCATTTTTCCATCTACCTGCCAAAAGTGATTAAGATTGGTGGAAATTTGACGAAGTTCTGACAAAAACAATTCTGCACCTTTTTTATTGAGACACGGTGTATAGGGAGTTGTGATTTTCAGGTCTTTATTACATGTATTTGCCCCCGATTTTGCTCCCTGCATGGTAGGCTACTAAAGCTTGTTGCCGTTTGACAGCACTATGTCTTATCAAGACGATTAGCGACGCCCGCCTCCTTTCTTCATGCTTTGGACTGGCACTGATAAAAGCACGAGCATTCATCTTCCCCTCCCCCTTATATTGTTCCAATGTGTCACGTGTTTTGAATAAAATGCCGACTTATTTGCATATTTAGCCCCGCCTTCAGTTCAGATGATGTGCTTTGGTTGATCGAAGTCCGTTAAAAATGCCATGCAGAGGAAATGCTTGTTGTAGTTTAACGACACCGTCATTTCAAAGATGATTAGTGTCGCCCTCCTCCTTTATCTACGCTTGGGACTGGCAGAGTGCATCCAATGGCGGAGTTCATGCAAGGGAATCCAATTAATTTGCATACATAATATATTCCCGACATCGTATCACGTGGTCCGTCTAGAGAAACGCAGACGTGATTATTTTCTAGAGTGATTAAATAAATGTAACAATACGTGAACTTAAAATGTCCTTATCTCGCAGTTGAGCGACGCATTGAGCTGAAAATAGCTGCGTTGACCTAGAAATTCCTAAGAGAACAGTGTGTAAAAAGTTCACATTAATAGGATATACAGTGTTGCCTTCGTGAGTGTTTTTAGTGGGACAGACAACTAATAATATACTTGTATACATACATGATCATCAATGTATACAGAAGGACAAACTTTCAGAAATAGACCCTATAGTTTAGAATCGCATATAAAAAGGTTCTGACTTCTGATCATGTAGTGTAAGAATTTGTGCAATTGCGAACGTTTTCAAGTTCATTCATTCATTGAATGAATCTGTGTTGCGTCTCTTCAATGAGACTACTCAGAGCAGGGCTGTTTTTAAAGGAATTTTTAGAACTGCACAATCCCTTCTTTCCTTTCCCATCCTCCATGGTAAATTACTTCCAATCGGAGGACAATTTGACCATTTTTGCTAGTTTTAGCTGTACATAAGTGCTTCTACAACTGCACAAATCCATTTAGAACTGCACATTTTGTGTACAACTGCACGTTAAAAAAAGCCCTGACTCAGAGGCGCTTCCACCTCAGCGCGGCCAAACAACTGTCTTAAGATGAGCAAGGCATGTCTAAGAAGAAAGGGAGCGCGGAGCGTCAATGGGAGGTCATTCTAGGTCGAGGGTCCTATACTAGGCCTAAAGGTATAGGTCTATATATACCACCGAAAATAGAATTCAGGAATAAAGAAGTGGTTGGCTATAACGAGTTTCTGGCTTTTTGTTATAATATATGAATTTGTGCAGATACTTATCTTCGGCCTAAAAGACGTCGAAAATTGGTGTGTGTGTGTGTGTGTGTGTGTGTGTGTGTGTGTGTGCACATGTGATACGATTGCAAGCGTTGATTTGACTGGAGGAGCCGGGGAATAAAAAGAGCGATGATCTGCTGAAGTCGGAGAGTATATTATAGTCGGATCATGGAGGAGGAGGAAGACGAGGAGTAGGAGGAGGAGGATGAGGAGGAATGGCGGTGTGTTGGAACGGGTTGACGTCGGCTTAATGGAGATTTATTTTCCGTATCCACCTGGAAAAACTGCGATCGGTTCTTAGTGTGGCCGAAGCCAAACAGTGGCGGTTTCAGGCGGGGCGAGAGATTTACGCCCCCTCCCTATATATCCGGAAACTTTGCAGTGTCGTATATATGATGGCTATAGCTAATACTTTGTTTCATTCATTTATTCAAGAATTTATATAGCGCCTCTTCAATTGGACTGATTTGAAGCGTTCCCGACTCTAGCACGGCAAAAAGTACAGTTTTTGTTGAATCCAAAATGCTTCTGTTACAGTCCCTTGGAGCAGGCAGAGCTCCTGTGTATGTGGAAACCCATTTGCTCCATTCCGCATGGTTGCAGTTTGTGCGATTGGAACCAAGAGCACTGCTTTCTGTGCAGAACGGAGGTTGCGGTGGCCTTAGACACCCGTGGAAAAGATCTTTCGCAATTATATAACTATAGTAGTATACTGTAGTTGTAGTTAAACTGTTGTAGTCAGAGTGATAATTATAGTGGTCCTCGACGATTAGTATACTGTGTCGTCTTTTTATTGTATTTTGTATTGTTTCGTAATGGTATTGTTCTGAATGATTGTATGTTGCACCATATATTTTATTGATTATTTTATTGTCTCGTAATGGTATTGTTCTGAAGTGCATTGTAATATCTTTATATAATTTCAAGATCACATGACTCCGCCCGCGTGAATGCGTCCCTCTAACTTTTCTTCCCGGATGCGCCACCGACCGATGATGCTCAGCGCCTCCTTTTCATTCTCATCATCGCTGCTGATGCTGGTGGTGCTGGTGGCTGTGGACTCTTCGTAAATCGAGCGGTTGCATCATCATACCTGTGGGCGTTGGCCTCGGGAGAGGGATGAGACCTAGACGGAGGGAGGGAGACGGAGAGGGAGTGGGAGAGGGAGAGACGAACTGGTAGCGTCAGGCCCGCGGGGCATTTCCATTGGCAAACACCTGTTGGCTGACGGACTAGACGAGAGACAGACAGACGGATGGACAGATAGATAAACGGATAGACAGAGAGAGAGAGAGAGAGAGGCAGACAGACAGACAGAGGCAAAAGAGAGAGGAATACGATTTATGAATAGAAAGCTATGGAGCCAAAGATATTGAGACGGACTCAGATGGAATTTAGAGCATGGATAGACATACAGACAGACGGACAGACAGAAAGACACAGGCAGAGACAGAGACATAGAGAGAGATACAGACAGAGTCAGTCAGACAAAGACATATACAGGCAGAGAGATAGGTAGATAGATACATATGGCGAGTGGACAGCGGTGGAGAAATGATCGGAACGGTGGTGAGGTATGGTCGGGGATCGGTGGTCGTGTGCCGTATTTAATATAACATGTCATCATTCGGGGCCAGAATTAACAGGTGGTTCGGGACCTGCTATGCCGCCGCCGCCGCCGCCGCCAGGTGTCTCTCCCTCCGTTCGTTCGTCCGTCCGTCCGTTCGTCCGTCTCTTGGCTCCCGATCACCATCGACAGCTGCTGATGCTGGATGCTGATTGCTGCTGGAAGAGATGGAGGAGGGTGTGGTTGGGGTGGGGTGGGGTGGGGGAGTGGAAGAGAAACGGGATGTTGTATGGAAAGAGGAGAATGCGATGGTGGTGGTTGTTGTGGTGGTGGTGGAAAACGAGACGGTTGTACCGAGGTAGGAGGAGAAGGAAGAGAAGGAAGAGGAGGCGCTGGAAGTGGTATATACATACAGAGAATGACAGCAGCGCATGCAGGTAGAAGAAGATGATGAAGAGAAGAGACGTAGATGTATGTAGTTGTGGCAGAAATTGAGGAGGAGGAGGTGTCGGAGCCCAAGAGAGCGAAAGAGAAAGAGGAAGCGGAGGAGTTAGAGGTGGAGGTGGCACGACGGCATTAGCAGGTGGTATGGGAGTAAGGGTCGGAGGAAAGGTAAGAGGAGAACGGGTGGAAGACGTGGAGAGCGAGTCGGTGGTAGTGGTGGAGGGGAGGGGAGGGGGAAGGCAGTTGCGGGCGAAGACGTGCGCAGAGGAGGAGGAGGTGGAGGAGGAGGCGTGTTGGATGTTAGCCGGTTATATACATTTGCCTGCTTCTTCTTCTTCTTCCTGGCCTGCTGAGATCGTTTCTGCGACTCAACTTGTCGAGGTCTTTACCGTCGTCGCCGACGGTGGCGGTAAACAGTGAGCTTATATAGGTTCTGCTTACGACGATCCGGTAGACGGTCGACGTATGTATATGTATACAGCGGCAGCTCGTTGGTAATGGATTACGATGTACAGCGTAAACAGCATTTACACCGGTGAGGATGCTGTCTTGTATTTCTATCACTTCAGAACTTTAGTTTTGTACGCGAAGAATGCGATTGTAATTCGGTCAGAATTCGGTATGAATTCGGTCAGATTTTGGACAGAAGTTAGCTAGAATTCGGTAAGAATTCGATCGGAATTGAACTAGGATTCGCTTAGAATTCGGTCAGAATTCGGTCAGAGTTCGACTAGTATTAGGCCTAAGTCAATTTGGACATAAATCGGTTAGAATTCGGACAGAATTTGGCTAGTATTCGGTCAGAATTTGGACAAAATTCGACCAGAATTCAGTCAATTTGGACAGAATTCGGTTAGAATTAATTCTACTACTACTACTACTGCTGCTATTACTACTACTACTTCTAAGACTAGGCTACTACTACTACCAGGGGCGGATCCAGGGGGCAAATCCGGCCATGGGCCCATTTAGAAACTCATTTATTTTTGACCAGCTATTCTGGCTCGGAAAGTTGACGTGGCCACCCTCCATCTTCATGAGTAGTTTCGTAGGCCCTTTCCACGCCCCACGAGGTCCGTACAGGGGTTTAAGAACACTGTACGACTAAAACAAGGTCATGAGTTATTTTTGCGGGATAAAATGGTATCTTTCCTTTTCTTGGGAACTCCACAAATGACAAAAGAGGTCATCAGTTACTTTGGCGGATAAAATGGTATCTTTTTCTTGGAAATTCCACAAATGATTAATAAAAGGTCATAAGATATTTCGGTGACCAAGACGAAATTTTATTTTCCCCGTCCCAGAACCGAAAATTTTGGCCCCCTTCGAAAATTTCTGTATCCGCCCCTGACGAATACTACTATACTAAGCTTAGTCTACTACTACTACTACTACTACTACTACTACTACTACTGTTATTTTCTTTATTAAAAATAGAAACTGTTGTCATGATCTCGGTGTTTCCGTTTGCTATATTATTTGCGTAGGCTATTTCAGAAATCGTTAATAGCTTGGCACTGACTGCAGCTTGGGAAAGAGCAAGAGAAAGTCTCTTGCGATTGATGCTATCCGGCAGAAAGGGAGAGTAGGCTTTTTATCACGACTGCAGACATGTGTAAATATCTGTCTATCTATTTGTCGGTCTGTACGTGTGAACACACAGAAAGTAGATAGCAACATGCAAGAGTATAAATCCATGCGCGCGCGCACACACACACACACACACACACACGCACACACACATAATTAACCTTCCATTGACGATTGCTCCAGATAAGTGTCAAAATTTGAATGTCACTTCAGTTCAATCTGTTTTCTGATTCCAAAAAATGAAGCATTTTTATATTCGCGGTAGGTCTAATGGAACAGCACAATGCAAAAGACGTTTTATTTTAAAAGAATTTCTGTTGTATAGAAAGCGAGTTACAGTAGTCAAGTTTAGAGTGAACGACTGACGCGGCTATTGTACAGGCGGTCGTATTATCGAGTATTTTGAGTTTAATAAAAACTTCACTAATAGCCCCCAGAAAGCAGACGTATATGTAGCTCCTGATGAACCCATTGCAGACAACGGCCTACCACCGAAAATTCTTGATTCTGCATATATTTGGAGTTCGTGCGAATGGAACCTGTGAAAGAACACCCTTCTGTGCAGAATGGAGTGGCCTTGGATACCCTTGGAACAACACAGTTCTCGCAGTTACTCTGGGGCATCACCGAACTGACATTGCAGAACCAGGGCAGCGACCCTATATACTCATTGATATCTTCATTTAATGCTTCAATCGGACACACCGCAGAATGATTACAAGTACATGTTATTCGAAATACGGCCCACTATAGCACGACACGCAGGTCGGCTTTACAGCAGTGGGTTCGGTAGCTTAACGCTAATGGCCTAAGTACTGGATCACTTCTGGTCGGCCAAGCCAGCAGTGGTAGGGGCCATCTTTATTTTTAGCAGAACCCGAGTCAAGCAACACAACAGCAAAGCGCCAATGGCAGCTAACAAATTCAAATAATATTTTTGCCCTGAGCGAGGCTTGAACCCGGGTCGCGCGGATGACTCTCAGTTTAACGGCCAGCGCTCTCTCCACTGAGCTACGGGACCCCATTGCGCTGCCGGGTAGGAAGCCAGTATAATCTCTCCAGCGTATAGCTGAAGAGATGACCAAATTTAGGAATTTGTTCAATTTGACGCGATGCAGAGCGTACGTCTTGGTCCAGACACACTTCGATTTGATGAGAGGGCAGAGTGATGTACAGTAGTCAAGGCGGGCTGCAATGAAAGAATTGCCTTTACATTACAATAAAGTATGAATATATATATATATATATATATATATATATATATATATATATATATATATATATATATGAAATATAGCCTATATGTAAAATATAAAATAGCGAGGTGGGGAAATTAATATTTAAGTGCTGTTATGTTTTGTGTAGGCATGTTGATTTGGGTTTTGACGATTATTTGAGATTCATTCATTCATTCGGAAATTTATGTAGCGCCCCTTCACGAAAAGACTACTCAGAGGCGTTCGAGATGGACTAGCGGTAGAGACAAAAGAGAAACACACTGCAGAGACAGACATACAAACAGACATACAGACTGACAGAGAGAGAGAGACTGAGGACAACCATTTCGGAAGATTTGGATTTAGAAAAAGACAAATTTTTAAAATTTAGAAAAGGACAGATTTTTAAAATTGTCGATTAGCTGCATATGATTGCCTCGTTGGTTGTTATCATCTGATTGCGATCATCATCTGATAAGAATGAAGTATGGCTACTTATAACGACCTGTGTGCAAACAACCGATCTGGATCATGGGGGTGGTGGGTCACAACCGGAATTCCGAAACGAAATCTCTCTCTTTCCATTGTTCTTGCGGCCAGCATCGCTATAAAGCGTCGGGTAAAACGAGAAAACGCATCAATCGATTGAAGTCGAAAGTGATAGCAGCAGCAGTTGATGTTGGTTCTCCTCGCCTGTTCTCCTGCACTGCTCGTAATCTTATTCTCGCCCTGTTTCCTCTTTCCGTGACACGAACTTGTGAGTATTATATTATCAGAGTTAATCAGAAACTTATAGACTACACGATGTTTAATCCGAAAAGCCTGGACCTATGACGCATTAACACCAAACCGTTATCAAGTCACGACAGACCGGCCACGTTGAGCGGTCGTCAGTTGCGCTTCTGTGTGAGAGTGCGTGAGTGTCGTCGGTTCGCGGACAATTGGGAGTCGGACTATTTGGAGCCGGTGTCACGAAATAGAGTATCCCCCGTATCAATTGTATCCCCCCCAAAATAAAAAAAGTCGAAAAAACCGCTTCCGCGTGTAGTTTTTTCCCAAATTAATTTCATCTGCTTTGTTTTGAACAATGACACTAACAGGTATGTTTATTCCGACTAGATAATTTGTTTTGCCCTGTTTTTAGAGCACTTAAAACATTTAAAACACTTAAGAACACTCAGAGTCACTAAATAAATTCGAGTTGCCTTTATCTGAGCATTGCTTGGGACACTTCAAACAATTAGAGTCACTTTAAATTTTGATTACAGCATAAATATTTTTATTATGCGCATTTTTCAAAAAAGGGATAGAATGGTTTATCCCCCGGATAGTATAGACCGGTTAATTCCATCCGGGGGGATAGATTAATTCATCCCCCCGTATAGCTTTCAGGGGGGGATACTCCGTTTTGGAGACGGACAATTCGGTGCGGCCAAGAATTATTTTCAACAATCCAATTTCTATTTGAGCAACAATAATTGCTTACGTAAATCACGTAAATCTAACTTCCAATTAACCAATTTAAGCAACACTATTTTCATCAATCCATGTTCTATATGTATAATTGATAATAACAAGAATTATTTTTTTTAAAAATCCAGCTTCTATTTAAACAAGAATTTTTTCCATCAACTCAACTTCTATTTAAGCAGCAATACTTTAATTAATTCAATTTCTATTGAAGCAAGAACTTTTTCATCATTTCAGCGTTGACTAAAGCAACAATGTTTTCATCAATCTAACTTCTATTTACGCAAAACATTTCCAGTTTAGGCATCGCCAAAGAAAGCCAGCCAGGGACCAATTAGAAGATGAGATTCGTTCATTCATTAAATGAATGTGTATAGAACCTCTTCAACGGGACTACTGAGAGGCGCTCC
>OX457045.1:4908852-4946316 GCA_949752735.1 Lumbricus terrestris
AACATGCTTCGGCTGCGATTTAAGGAATACTATTGAATTAATAATTAGAATTTATAGCCTACAGGCGATGGTTCAGTAGACCCTTCGTGTAGAGGCTCATGAGGCGTTTGAAGTCTTTATCACAGTGCTTTTCGCAAGTTTTTCTGTTTACTGTGCCTCACCTCGGCTTGAAAGTTCAATTCGCGTCTTAATAAGGTTCTTTATACAGGAGATAAATAACTATTCACGATATGTATACAGGCGAACGCGACTAATATATACGGGTCTATTATAGTATACAAATAGGCTACTAATGATCGTGGTAGAAATCTCAATTCTCAAAGCAGGAGCTATTGCTGTGCGAAACACGTACAGTAGCCTATATGCCTATACAGATGATATTTGCGACAATGTATACGGTACCCGCTACAAGTACTCGGGACAAGAGCGACAAACGGGCGAAAGGTTTAGGACAAGCACTCGTGACAAATGCGACAAAACGGGCGACATATTCGCGACAAGTATACGCTAGTCGAGACTGATAAGACAAAACTTGCGACCGATTTGCGAACGGATAGGGCCTATACTTGCGATAAATGTGACAAACTCGCGACAGATTTACCAATAAGCGAGTATACTTGAGACATCTGCGACAAAACAGTTTACCGTTTCAGGATAAGTATACTATTACTCGCGACAAATTCGCCAAAACTCGCTCTGCGACAAGTACTCGCGACAAACATATAGCGTATGTAAAAAGGTGTCGGCTCGCTATTCCGAGGATCCACTATTCCGAAGGTCCACTATTCCGAATTTCCGCTATATTTTGCTCGTTATCCTTGGTGGTTAGCCAGGTTATCAGGGTGGGGGTGGGTTGGGGTTAGAGTTGGGTTAGGGGGAGTTAGGGTTAGGGTTGGGCTATAGGGTGGGTTATGGTTAGATTTGGGTGGGTTAGGGTTATGGTTAGGGTTGGGGTTAGGGTTGAGGTGGGTTAGGGTGGGTTAGGGTTAGGGTTATGGTTAGGGTTGGGGTGAGTTAGGGTTAGGGTTATAGTTAGGTTTAGAGATAGGTTTAGGGTTAGGGTTCGGAATAGTGGACCTTCGGAATAGTGGACCCAAACCTGTAAAAATTTCATCTTCCTGCTATATGGTTAGAAGGCGTGCTTTTGAGCGCCGTATGGTCCTACGCATAACCCATCATGAGATGACTGTTGCGTGATTTAGAGCATGGGGGAGAGAGGGCAAGGTATACGTCCTAACCGCGAGTGAGACATGACGGGGTCTTATCTGCATGCGGCGGTCGGGGTGACATGCGTGTGTGCCCAGCAGGTATTTAACGTTCAACACTAAGCTTATAATTATAGGAACGTTTTTAGTTGGGTACCTGTCGTGAAGGCTACTTGCATTGTCGCTTAGCCTATCTATTGAGAATGACAGAAAAAATCTGGGTAACAATTGAGGAGCGAGCGAGAGAGCGCCCTAAATGAAATAGCTTTCCAATGACTCATGGGCAAAGGCTCGAGCGCTGTAGTATTGTTGTCGTAGGCGTACAACTACGTATACTGCCATGGTATTAATAATCGTTGTAATAACTATGTTGTTGTTGGTGGTGGTATTGGGTGATGGTGGTGGTATTTGGTGGTATTGGTGGTGGTATTAATGGTATTTGTGGTAGCAGTTGTAGTAGCACCCCCGCAGTCCATGGCTGAACCTCTATATCTATATTATAATTCCGAAACACTTTCCATATGTTTGTTTATTTGTTTGTTCGCTTTTGACTCTCCCCTGCAGAAACGGCTCGGAAATGAAACAGCGTCGGTTTAAAAAAACTTTGCAATCGATTCTTACCCCAATTATAAGGTCATCCAACTATTTTCAGGTTTTAGTTCAGTTTAAAACAAAAGTTATAGCGTTTTAAGACAGATTTCATCAGTAATTTATCACACTAGCGCGTAAGTCAAGAGTCTACACCGCATGACGTCATACCCGCCCAGTAATAATTTGTGTAGCGCCCCGTAGGGGTGGGTCAAGTTTGGCTTTTTGGGGAAGCGAGGTGGGGTAGAGGGTTGGCGAAAACCCGAAATTTAGCAGTCAACGATGGACACCAGAGTGGAGTGGTGTTTAAAACCCTAAATTTCACTTTAGAACTCGAGTTATTAGCGTTTTAAGACAGATTTAATCGCTAACGCTTTGGTAAGCAGTATCGAGCTTTAGTAAAGGAGTCTACAGCCCGAATGACGTCATACAAGCCAAGTAATAATTTCCTTAGCACCCCGCAGGGGCGGGTTACGTTTGGCTTTTTGAGGAAGCGGGGTGGGCTAGAGGGTTGGCGAAAACCCTAAATTTAGCGGTCAACGTTGGGTACCACAGTGGAGTAGTGTTTAAAACCATAAATTTCCCGGGCAACGCCGGGTTACACATCTAGTCTGTATATAGGTTTATCTGTATACTGTGACTAACGACTTGCTTCAACCACCAAGTCTGGTGACCTCCGCTCAGCTTCACCTCGTGGATTGTGTCATGGTTGGTTGAGCAATTCCTTCATCTATATATATATATAAATATATATATATTATATATATATATATGTAGAGCCTGCAACCATCGGTATATACATGAGGTGCTAACGTCTTCATTTTCTTAGCCTCAGCATATGAAGACGTTTGGCCGGTCCTTTCCCTCGCCGTCGCATCTTCCCACCGACAGTGTGCGGTCAGTGCATATAGGCCTACTCGTGATAAATGACTGGAGGTAGGCCTATAGGTATGCAACCGAAATCTATAAAGAAATAACATAAGAGGCGCGCAACTATTTAAAGATCTGAATTGGGTCAGGTCGATCGCGGTTGCCTTACATGTGTTGGCCAATTATGAATGGGATGAGGCATATCATGAGTGAGCTGCAGCATTTTGAGTTGCTTCTGCGATGGTAAGATATAGGGACATGGAAAGAGTTTAGCACAGACGGACTGGAAGACAGGCGAGCATAAACAGACAGGGATAAAGAGACAGAGGATAGAATGACAGGGAGACAAAGACAGAGGCGACAAATAGACTGACAGAGGGAGAGAGACTGACAGACAGACAGAGGGAGAGGGGGAGACAGAGGGGATAGGGAAACAGAGAAAGAGCCAGATAAACAGATAGAGATAGAGATAGAGACAACACACAGAACAAGCAGCCAGTGTCCAGAGAAAAGTCCATCTAGGCCACTGCAGCTCGCTCAGAAAAATCGCTCGGCCATCGAATCGATGTCAGTGACGTCGGCGGCGGTGGCAGGTGTCGGGATTCGACTGCCAGCATTGGATCACGTCAGACATCGTCATCACAATAAGTGTCGACAATGTTGGCGCCAACAACGCATGAAGCACACGCTTGCGACAGGTGTCTGCTGTAGTCAGCAATGTGGTAAACGCGGGTCACGGAAATCCCTGCAGTCAGTTGAGCGTCATCCTTGGATACAGCCACGGATATCGGACAGCGCTACAAAGGTGAGCAGCCGTGTCGTCATCCAATCCTGGGACTTCTATTGCGCCGAGAGGCTGAGGCATGCACTGGGATTGAGTTGAAGATGTGTCAGAACAATTAATGCGGAGTGATACGAAGGACGATGCGATGGATATCAGTTTGAGGTGTGTAAGTAGGCTAATAGTGGCATAAAAGTCTTGAGTCTTTTCTATAAGAGGATCAGAGTTCTGGAACAAACGCGTTGTTTATAGTCTATAGAAGAATGAGCACATAATGAAACAACGGAGCGTTTCAGGAAGATGAACATGCTGAAATTGCAACACGTCTTTTAGAAGAATGAGCAAAGAGTGAAAAAAGGATGTTTTAGGATGATAAGCAAATTTAAACATAGGAATATTTAATAAAAAAGACGAGCATACGCCTGTGCTAGACAAAGGGTTATTATGTACAAAAACAAGATGAGCTTATACTAAAACAAAGGAGTATTTTAGGTATTTAGATGAGTATTCTGGAGTAGAATGTTGTTTCCAGAAGATGGGATATTGTAACAAAGTGTCTGTTATATAGAAAGAAAGATTTTGACTATATATATCTTTAACCTACATACATTATTACATAGATCCATACATTATTATAATAGATCCATACATGCATTAGGTTGGTCCAAAAATGTGAAATATCGAAAATTAATTTGGGTCACATTTGTTCTTGTTCCATTCAGTCCAGAGAGTATGTAGGCCTAATATGGACCAACTTTTGTGTCTTATGGCCATACATAAAATTATTATGAATATTATTATATGCTGTGTCGTCGCCATGCAGCCAACATAATTTTGTGGAAAGGTCTATTGGTAATGATCGCAGAGTGCGGGGCTAGTCTTAATTTCGCATATAAAGAAAATTATATCGGCAATTAATTTGGGGACATGGTCTTAAATTAAGAATGTTAAAAGCTCTTGTTCTTGTCACTTCATTAAGCTTGTATTATACAGGCTGTACCAGCCTCCCTCCATGGATGGACCGTCGATTTCTCTCCGATTAAATAGGATTTTGTGGCCTTATAACTTTTATTAGCGTTGACCATCTGACCGACTAACTGACTGATTGACTCATTCGTTCAATCAATCGATCAATCAATCTACATTTGCATCGGTGAAGAGTGTATTAAGGCATTAGGGGATGGTTGGATGGGTGGCTGGTAGACGGACGAGCGTATGGAAGGATGGATGTGTGGATGGATGGATGGATGGATGGATGGGGTGGATGGATGGATGGATGGATGGATGGATGGATGGATAAGCAGATGATGATGCGTGTGATCATCATTAGCAGCAGCAGCATATTCAATGGTATACAATAGCTTGATTGCAATGCCATGCAGTGCAACAATGGCTGACGAATGAATGTCGAGACGTCTGTTGCATGTTGCGAGGTTGATGTGGTGTTTGGCACCAAACCTTTCGATTTTATGCGAATTAATTTTTCGTTCTGTTGATTGGAATAGGAGAAAGGAGATCCACAGGGACAGTCAGAGACACAAACCGAAGAACAGACTAACTAATGGACAGCCAGACAGACAGGCATACAGACAGACATGCAGACAGACAGGCAGACAGACAGGCAACAGATCGACAGACACTACCATGGCAGATGAGGATGGTAAAGCAGATGCAGCCACGAATAGAGGAATACAATGTCATACACACAAGCGTATACATATATATATATATATAGGCTGAGACAAAAAGACGGATGGACAGACAGGCAGGCAGACAGAAGGAGAGACAGTGGGACAGAAGAACGGATGGGCAGACAGACAGGCAGAGAGACAAAGGGACACAAAGGGATAGGAACGGACAGGGCAGTGCCAATAGGCATGCATATGCCAAAGATGAACTTAATGGTTGGTGTTAATGGATGGGAGGACGATAGTTACGTTTGCCCGTTTCACTGTTGTCACTGTCCACAACTCGATCTACGCTGTCGTATACGACAGTCACGATCCAGTATGTTTGTCCTATTAACTAGTAAAAACTCATTGCTTGCCAACAGATTCGCCTTTCATGTTATTATTTAATCAGTGTGCTACTAGAATCAACAACGTCATTGAACGTATTGTCGAGACGGATGGCTGGCTGGCTGGCTGACTGGGTGTCTGGCTGGCCAGGTTTTTAAAGACCGATGGGGTGATGAGGGTGGAATAATGGTTGGTGGTGTGGGGGGAGTGGGCCGTTTCGAATTAACCCTTTGAACTCTGGAGTGGACATGAATGCGTGGAATTCTGCACGTGAGACCTGGAGCCCCTGGAAGTTAATCCAGGTATCTTTGGAATGTGGAGCTAGTGCAGTAGAACATATTTACGATTGTGGCCTGAAAGCAGACATTTTGTGTGATCCTTATCTTCGTAAAGTGACTTTATATTATTATGTAGCGTCCGTCGATGGTCTAGACGATCAGAGGTCTTTATAAGTTCGTGTGTGTTTAAATTATATGCTTTAATACCGAGATAATTCTTAACTGAATGGCCCTCGCAGACTCGTAGAACACGGCGTATATACTATATACTCCCACGAGATTGGTTAAGAATCGATCACATTGATTGAAATCGAACGTTATTGATTGAAAATCAATCTAAATGAAAATACTGATTATATCGATTACTGCATTGCTTTCAATCACATCTCGACTGCGCGTACAGGAGTCGCTATATAAATGCTGTATTACTTTACACTTCACGAAAATAATAGCACGGCGTTATACTTTGGATTACTTAAGTTATGACAGACTCCCCAAGTCGTTACCGAAGCACCGTAGAACTATATAATATAAGAAATACGACTATAGCATGTAAAGAACGATGGAGAATAGCGTATATTATAATAGACCCGGTGGAATTTCAGACATAAACTATAACCTTTTGTTTCTACGAAGATTTATGATGCTTGCCCGGCAATGTGGTCTTGATTTTGACACGGATTCTGTCGTCGCGGTGCGTTTTATTGCTGCTGATCGAGACCTTTTTATCTTCATGGTATCGTCGGCTCTCCAGCGCCGACGGTCTTTTGTTATGCCGCCCGCCGCCGCTGCATGTCAGTGGTCTAAAAAAAGCGCATTCTCCCGCGTAGTAAGCGCCGTTATGGCCGCGCTGACAGTTTCAAAGCAGCGGTCGGAGGAGCAAACTGCCGGTGGAAATCAGGACATACAGCAGACAGACAGACAGACGTATAGACAGACAGACAGACAGACAGAAAGACAGAAGAGAGAATGACAGACAGATAGACATGCAGACAAACAGAAGACAGATAGACAGAAGACAGACAGAGAACAGTGAGAGAGAGAGAGAGGGAGGTAGGGAGGGAGGGAGACAGACAGACAGACAGACAGGGAGAGAGACAGACAGGGAGAGAGACATACAGAGAGAGACAGAGACAGACAGACAGAGACAAACAAACAGAGACAGACGGGGACAGAGAGGGAGAAAGAGGGACAGACAGAGACAAACAGACAGAAACAAACAGAGACAGAAACAGACAGAGACAGAGAGTGTTATCTGCGACCACAGTTTCAAGTGTATTAATCGGACAAACGCACAGATGTTGATGCTCTCGTGTCCGTTGAGTGCACGTTCGATAATAATATATGTATACGGCGTCCATTTCGATGGTTCAGTTGCTTCTCCGATCCACCACCGCCGCCGTAAACTCTGGTGTGGATTCCGCGCTAAAGACGATAGCATGAATGAACAAGGCGCTTCATATACACCCGGAAATTCTTGCACTTCTCCAATCTCCGGTATATATCGGAGTATATATGCAGGAACGCAGCAGTGGCGGCGTGTGTAGCTTCCGACACTCACGTACACAGAGACAGACAGACAGATGGTGTTTTCCGACGCACATACCTATAGAGAGACAGAGAGAGAGAGAGAGAGAGAGAGAGAGAGAGAGAGAGAGAGAGAGAGAGAGAGAGAGAGAGAGAGAGAGACAGAGACAGAGACAGAGACAGAGACAGAGACAGAGACAGAGAGAGAGAGAGAGACAGAGAGACAGAGAGACAGAGAGAGACAGACAGAGAGAGAGACAGAGACAGACAGAGAGAGACAGAGACATATATACATGTAGAGGGGCATGTTTCAAGTCGAAAGCACTCCGCCGACACGATCGTAAGCACACTTGAACACACAGCTCTGTCGGCGGGCGAGTGAGTAGTCGTGAAACAGCGCTAATGATCTGATCAAGAGTTCGCTTTGACGTATGCCATGCAGTCATATACATGTACATACCTGCGAAGCATTGCACGGATGCTTGTAGACATAATAGCCTCGCAGATATAATATCCCGAAAATAATTCCCCGTCTCGCGTGTGTATACATCTTCGCCCTTGCGGAGCGCGTGGACTTCGCGAAGTGGTTGCGCCGTGATGATATGGTGGCGTTCCATGCAATATATGTAAACGGCACGCGCATTAAGATAACGCTGAAGGTGTTTTCGCGATACCGTATCGCGATTTCCGCCGCATTGTTCCGTTTTGTGTCATGGCTTGTTCCGCTTTTTTCGGCCGGGTGCGGGGTGGTTCTTCCGTCGACGCAAAACCTCGGTTTTCTAATCGCAAGAGGTAAATCTTTTCTCCAGTGTCGGTATGGGATATGGTATGACAGTTCTCGAGAAAAGTATTTAACGCGAAGTCGTTTAAATCATTCGAAAGATCTGAAACGTGGCTCGACATGATCGCGCTTTTCTCGTTGGTGTAATCGTCGTTTTCGTGGCACACCGGTGCGGTCGGTCAAACACCGGCGATGGTGTAATCGTCGTGTACCGGTGTTATAAGGACGTGCAACTGTGATAAGGTCCTGCATATCTGTCGGTGGGATAAGGGAGAGCGAATTCCAGCTTCCGGGTGGGATTTTCCGGACCCTGGTCGCAGTCTGTCTGTGATGATGTAACTCTATAGAAACTCCGACAGCAGCTGCCGCCGCAGCAGATAAAGCGTCATGGGTCACCACTGTGAGCCAGGGCTTTTTTAGAGGAATTTTTATAACTGCACAACATGCAGCAATGTTTAATCTTAATTTGTGTCGAAAATATTTCCGATGACTTTTTTTAGTCTTTCTTCATGAACTTACCAAAAATAACACCACAATGTAGCCGTGCTATAGCGTGTTTTGTTGTTTTCTCTGCACAACCTGTCCCTGCCATTCGGGCTCTCCATGATAATGTACCCCCTCCCCACCCAATCGGATGACAGTCACCTTTCTTTACTATTTTTCACTGCACATGATTGCTTTTATACAACTGCGCAAATTCATTTACAACTGCACATTTTGTGTACAACAGTTGTACAAGAATCATGCTCTGAAGTATGATTTTAGGGTAGAGTATATAGAGGAGCACCTCCTCCCTCTCGTTAAAGATACGCTGTGTGCACATTATGCTGCATGTCTGCGTGTATGTTTGAGCAAAATTTGTGCCTTTGATGTAATAATTATTATATACCGACATTTATATAGGGCCTATATACCTATACATATAATCATTTTATACTTCAGTTTATCAGTTAATCTGTTATACAGAAGTTTATCATTTAGTTATAAACTTTGTATGACTGATTATAATATTTTTTCATAAGTTAATTGCTGTATTAGAGTTAGAATTAGAGTCACGGTTGGGGTCAGGGTTAGAGTCGAACGTTGACAAATATTTAGTCGTCTGTGGTTTATATAGCCCCATGACAAGTGGTTTATAGCCCCAAGATCTGATTACGCTTTTACTTTTGGATATAATGCGAAGCGAGCTCTAATAGGCAAACGACCTCTGAGGTGGGGTGGAGGCTTTCAATTGGGGCGCCAGAGAGTGTGTGTGCGTGTGTGTATCTGTTTGTATGTCTGTCTATGTCTGTCTAAGTATATATGTCTTGATGTTGTAGAAGTCGTGTGTTTACAATCACGGTGCGGTTCACGTGTTTATTCTAGGCCCGTCGGAGGTCGCATTAAGGGTTCAAGGCTGCAGATACAAAGACAGACAGTTAGACAGACTGACGGATAGGCAGAGGTAGCCAGAGAGACAGAGAGAGAAGAGGGAGAGGGAGGGGCGAACCCTGGGCGCGTGTCTTCGATGCTTTTTTTCCAGGGCTAAGTATTGCCAACCGTTCTTATCTGGAGAATTTTATCTCCGATATTTAATAATGTTCCGTCTGTCTGTCTTTTTTTGGCTGCCTTTTCCCATTAGCCGGAGTCAAGGCGTATGATTGTGATTCACCGGCTAAAGTCAATTGAACTGGTTTATGGAACATTCACTGTTATATATGTAACATACATAAGTCTATCTGTTAGTCAGTCTGCCATGGCAGGTGTCAGGCCGTTTTAACGTCCGTTTTTACGTCCGTTCATCGTCAGTTTTTCGTCCTTTTGTCAGTCCGTTTTTTGTTCTTTTTTTCAGCTCTTTTTCGTCCATTTTCCACCAGGTTTTTTGTCCGTTTGCCTGTCTGTTTTCCCGTCCGTTTTTCGTCCATTTCCCTTCCTTTTTTCAATCCTTTATCCGTCCTTTTGTCAGTCGATTTTCGTCCGTTTTTTGTCCGTTTATTAGTCCTCTTTTTTGTCCGTTTTCCGTCTTTTTGTCAGTCCGCAATTTGTCAGTCCGTTTTTCTGTCAATTCGTCGGTTCTTTTGTCTCTCCGTTTTTCGTCCGTTTTCTGTCCCATTTCTTCGTCCGTTCCTTTTACAAAGGTCAGACGTGCAATCACGACAACGACCATGATTGTTACGACAGAACATCGATAGCTCGTGCTCATTCATGAGACACTGTTGCCGATTAGTTAAAGAGCATGCCTTGTATATACACACGCGTGTGGGGCGCGGTGGTGTAGTGGGTATGTTCGTCGCCCTGTAGCCGAAGGGTTGCAGGTTCGAATCCACCTCAAGTCGCCGCGTAGGGACCTTGGGCAAGTCCTTCACTCGCAATTGCTCAGCGCTTCGGCGTGAAACTCCGATGCAGTGTCCGCTCTGTAATCGGGAGCGCCTCTGAGTAGGGAGCTTGAAGGGGCACTATAACAAGTGCACTTACAGACAAACACGCGGAGTACACGTTTTCAAGACGATTATGGACATTGAGCAAGTCCTTCACCCACAATAACAAGACCTACTCATCACCTTCGATTGATGTATTATTAATAGGTCTATACTTGTTAACAAATCCAGAAGTAATAATGACCTCTTCACCGCCAATTCAGCTGTATATTATATCAGGTACACACTTTGGCTCAACAACTTGGCTCTTGAGTTTGATATTGCGTCGGCGATTCAAAGCCGTTTGGTCTAGCGCAACATAAACTCCGGAGATCTGCATTTACAATTGAAGATGCAGACGAAAGAGAGTTGCGCGCTACCCTACGAACGGGACAGTCATGGCTGCAAATATGTGCTTGTAGTTATGTACATAAAATAATTATTATAAATAAAAATTATACACAAAATTATATATTTATAATTATTTGTATAATTATATGTATCAAACACAATCATACATTTATGTAACCTATAACTAGCTTTGGTACCCGGCGTTGCTCGGAAAATTTCTGTTTTCAACCCCACCAGCGTCATCCCGCGGTTCCCGCCCCTGGGGACCCACTAGCCCACCCCTCTCGGGTATCCGGCGTTTCCCGGTAAATTGGGGTCTCACCCCACCCAGCTCCACTCCACCGCCCTTACCTTGTCTTAATACCTTACTCCACTCTGCCCCAACCCCACTACGTCCCCGCCACACCAGCCCCCTCACATAGTTCCCGCCCTGTCTCCGCCCATTCCTCCCCAAACTCCCATTCTGCCCACCTCTCTGGGTAGCCGGCATTTCCCGGCAAATTTCGGTTTTTCGCTTCCCACAACTTCTATCCGCATCTGACCGCATCCCGCCCTCACCCAGCCCCTGAGGTAAACGGCGTTGTCCGAAAATTTCGGCTAACCTCTCACAATACATATTATAATTTTTATGCCCCTCTTAATTTCGCGCTAATTGCCACATCGAAATTTAAAATGTCCATATCTCGGGATTTGTAGTGAATTGTGAGCTAACAATAGCTGCAGGACTCCGACCTACAAATTTGCACGAGAATGTTTGACTAAAATTTTCGTCGCGCTAATGCGTTCCGTTTCAGAGCCTTTATTGGAACATACTTACATACATACTCCCAGAAGGACGAACTTTCAGGCTTATAATATAGACCAGTGGTTCCCAACCTTTTTTGACTCTAGGGCCACTTTTTCTAAGTTGAAGGACACGAGGGCCACGTTTTCTTAGTTGAAGGACATTAGGGGGCCACAAGGCCAAAATTCAATTAACTAAAAGAATATAATTTTTTTATAATTGATTAAAAATAGAATGTTTGATGTTATTTATAGATGTCAAAATAAAATAACTTGCAATTGAAAATAATTTCGTGTTCTATCCTGTCCAAATCGTCAATTTTTTCATATGTTTCAGTTAATTCTTTGAGAGACGATGGCCATTTTCTTGGGCTTGGCGGGCCACTTTTGGCCCGCGGGCCACGGGTTGGGAACCGCTGATATAGACTGTAATAGCCTGTGTACGAAAAGTATACAATGTTTTATATATATACGTATATAATTGTATATATATATATGTATTATATATATATATATATATATATATATATATATATATATATATATATTTAGCGCTCTTGTAGCTTATCGCTGCGCTGAGTAATTATTGCGAAATGCTTGAAATAGTTAAAGGAGAGTCGAGGGTCGATCGACGAAAAGCATAGATAGCAGAGCGAAGTCTTTTATGTTGCTCCTGTTGATAAGCAAAGGAATCAACGTCGCTTTATTAAGGACCTATATTGAAAGCCAGGTGATAGAAGTGCGGTTCGGTATATGAGGACGGCAGTCATTTCCTGCTGTCTATATATGCATGTGTGACGGTGATCGGTGGATCTGGATAATTATGCAGGAGGGGGTTTGAGGGTTTTTGAGGTTGGAAGCGAATGCTGGGGAGGAGATTTGGGTGAGATTTGTATGAGACAGAAGGTGAGGTGGGAAGGAGGGACGGAGGGAGAGACAGAGAGAAGCAGAGAAATGGATAGAGAGAGAAAGAGATCCGGAGGAGTGAATGAGAGGAGAGGGAGGGAGGGAAGAGGGAGAGACATGCAGACAGATAGAGATATAAGAGGGAGGGAATGAGAGGAGAGGGAGGGAGGGAAGAGGGAGAGACATGCAGAAAGATAGATAGACATGCAGGGACAGAGAGCCGCGGACGGACGGATGGATAGAATGAAGAAGTGAATAGAGAGAAGAGCCAGTGACGGAGGATTTGAGAGATGGAAGAGCCAAACAGAAGAAAGGGAGGGAGGTTATAGGTATTGGCATGGACTCGCCAAAAATACAGCAACTTGTCTGATCGCTGACAGAAACCGTCTGGAGTCCATGTATCAAAGTCCGCAACGAGAAGGTTTATGCCGATGATAGATATACATCTGTTCGGCAGCATCGTCCGTCCGTCAGTCCGCTCGTCCGTCCGTCCGATTTCTATAGCGCATAATTGTATAGAATGGCATTTTTAAAGTCATTGGATTTACAGTGATGCGTCACATTAAAACGCCGAAGCAAGTGCACCGAAGGGATACAGGCTTATTAAATAGACTACAGTTGACAGTCCGAGTGTGTTATTGTAAAGATGGAAGGGCCAATTGATTTAAAGGTGTCGAATGTAGTTGACCAGTTCGCAGTTGTTCTCGAATAGTCGAACGACATTAATTTTTGTGGCATCACACGGATAGTTGACATCAGCAGATTTTAATTATTTCGAACATTTTTTAACAAAAAAACACGGAAGATATGTAGCATAGCACTTAGTATTTTTTTCGTTTTACTGCTAAGAGACTATAGTACAATTGTATACTAATAGGCAAGTTGGGAAACATGGGAAACTAGTTCTTAGTTTTTATTGTTTTGTTGCGAAATGTGTCCTGCCGCGCGGAATAAATACCGAAAGCCTCAGTGTTGATTATTTAACTGTCCGATAAAGTTAATAATTAATCAACCGGATTACTGCCTGCCAGACTATATATAGATGAATGAATGAATGATTGATTGATTGATTGATTGAAGATAGATAGATAGATAGATAGATAGATAGATAGATAGATAGATAGATAGATAGATAGATAGATAGATAGATAGATAGATAGATAGATAGATAGATAGATACATGTAGATAGACAGACAGACAGACAGACAGATAGATAGACAGACAGACAGACAGACAGATAGATAGATAGATAGATAGATAGATAGATAGATAGATAGATAGATAGATAGATAGATACATGTAGATAGACAGACAGACAGACAGACAGACAGATAGATAGACAGACAGACAGACAGACAGATAGATAGATAGATAGATAGATAGATAGATAGATAGATAGATAGATAGATAGATAGATAGATAGATAGATAGGGCCTAGATAGATAGATAGGGCCTAGATAGATAGATAGGGCCTAGATAGATAGATAGATAGATAGATAGATAGATAGATAGATAGATAGATAGATAGATAGATAGATAGATAGATAGATAGATAGATAGATAGATAGATAGATAGATAGATAGGGCCTAGATAGATTGATTGATTGACTGACTGATTGATTGAATGAATGAATGAATGAATGATTGATTGAAGATAGATTGATTGATTGATTGTTTGATTGACTGACTGATCGAGTATTGAACTGTGAAGTTGATTGAGTTTCAACCGCTATATAGTGAGTGTCACTATAAACAACGAACACTTCTCTTGTACGGATTGTTGCCTTTCAACCAACTCGATATATATCCGGGTCTTTTATTATCTAATCCGACGACCGTATGTGTAGATTCGCTAATGCAGCCACGTTCCTACAACTTTATTCTGATTTAAAACTCTCCCTCTCCCTGTATCTCTCTCTGCGTCTCCCTCTGTCTCTCATTCTGTCCCTGGTCCGTGTGCGTCTGTCTTTGAGTCCCTCTCTCTCTCTCTCTGCCCTTACCCTGGGACTCATTATCCTCACCTTTCGCCTTTGACCCCCGTTCTCCGCAGCCGTGGAAGGCACGCGGCGGTGGCTGCGGCGGCGGCGGCAGACTGAGTCGATTGAAGCTTCAACATTCCTTCCCTCAGTTCACATGTACTTTGTATCGTGTCATAATTATCATTATGGCGGGCGATATATAACCAACCATGCGATCTATATATAACCCCAAAAGACCTGAACCCTCCCCATACTATAGAAGGGTATATAGGATCTCAACAGTTCCCCTAAAAGTGGTTAGCTACATCGACAAGCAATCTGTATTACGGGACTGGAATCTCGTTAGCATTTTGTGTGCATCCATAATTATCATTCTCAACGATAGATGTCGCTACGCTTAAAATTCCATTTCTAATCCTAAAGATCAAGTTTCGAATCTCAAAGGCGATTTTTACTTCGTATGCACACAATTATTCGTTAATCTGCCATCTTACATGTCATTAATTGAATGCTTTTATTTTGTAAAAAGATGCGAAATTTTCCGAAACCCAGGTTATGGTCCAAAAACTTGAGGTGATGGTATATGCAGTTTAACGTCACTGTGTGGTAACAAAGACCATTAGTGACGCCCTCCTCCTTTATCCGGGCTTGGGACTGGCACTGGCAGAGTGCAACCAGTGGCGAAGTTCCAAAAACTTGTGTCCAATGACGTTGAATAACAGGATTAATTCCAGTCCAGTGTATAAACGGTCCTTGGATGCATGCAGGGCAAGAGCTTTGACTTATTTCAGAGATACAGAGACGGAAGAAAGAAAAGCAGAGAACCAGAGACAGCGAGAGAGGCAGAGACGGAGGTATACAAAGAACCGTTATTGGCGCCACGTGAATGGGTGCCATATAAATTCTGATTGATCGATTTATTGAATATCTCGTCATATTTCAGATCATCGTATCGGGCGGCCTCACATAATTTTTAAACATTGTGCGTCGACATAGGGACACATACATACATGTACATACATACATACATACATGTACATACATACATACATACATACATACATACATGTACATACATACATACATACATACATACATACATACATGTACATACATACATACATACATACATACGTACGTACGTACATACATACATGCATACATACATACGTACGTACATACATGCATACATACATACATACATACATACATACATACTATGTACATACATGCATACATATATGCATACATACAAACATACATATTACATACATACATACATATATACATACATATTTACATATATATGCATACATTCATATATATGTATGTATGTATGTATGTATGTATGTATGTATGTATGTATGCAACTATGCAACTGTGCATGTATGCATGTATGTATGTATGTATGTATGTATGTATGTATGTATGTATGTATGTATGTATGTATGTACATGTATGTATGTACATGTATGTATGTATGTATGTATGTATGTATGTATGTATGTATGTATGAATATATGAGTATGTGTGTTTTGTCTGTTTAGTGTCTACGATGCATCTATGCATGTTTGCTGGTCCCTGTGTCTGTTTTTCAATAGACCTTTTGGGGCCTCAGAAAATTTCAGCGAGTAAGACTTTTTCAAAGGGGCGTTGTGGAGTTGGAGAAGGAAGTGTTGCAAACATATACCCACATTAATTAAACATTCTCGGTTGGAATGTATTAAATTATTTATTAATTTCCTGATTCCCTTGACAGTGAATTTTCATTTCCTCGCGGACCCGAAATCAACCGGTTCCTATATAAGTTTCTTCTGCTCTTATTGGGAGCGACAGACGTAGGCAAGAGTTCGAATAGAGACAAATCCAGACGGAGAGAGAGTCACCGAGGCAGACATTGAGGCGGATATACAATTATACATGCCCATCATATATCGCAACGAGGCCTTTATTAAATTTACATTTGTTCCATTTCTTCTTCTTTCTCTGCCTCTTCTTTCATTAGGAACGAAGCAGCATGCCCAAAGAATATGATGAAGCATTGTTATTACTGCTATTAGTTGTTGTTATTATTATTTTTTTATTGTTGTTTTTGTAATCGAAGTTGGATTTCGTGGGGCTTGCAGGATGCAGGAAATTAGACCTTACGTCGATCGTGCCTGTACCACGTGACCCGAGGAAATTATTTTTATTAAAATGCTCTACATATTTTTATATATAATTCGCCTTCTGTGTCATGATTGATATTTTATAATAGGGATCAGCCGGAATTTAATTTAAAGAGATATATTATAGTTGATAGATTATTCCTATTGCTATTGATGTTGTTCTTGCTATTATTATTATTAGTAGTAGTATAGTGTATACTAATAGTTGTAGTAGTGGTAGTAGTAGTAGTTGTTGTAGTAGTTATAGTAGTAGCAGCAGCAGCAGTAGCAGTAGTAGTAGTTATTATTGCCATTATTTGTATTATTACTTATTATTATTATTGTTACTGATTTATAATTATAATTACTATTATTGTTATTGCTTTTAGTATTATTAATGTTATTTTATTATTACTTATTATTATTATTGTAATTATTATCATTACTTTTATTATTATTATTATTGATTATTATTGATTATTATTATTATTATTACTACTCTTATTATTATTACTGCTATTATTATTATTATTATTATTATTATTATTATTATTATTATTATTATTATTATTATTTTTATTATTATTATTATTATTATTATTATTATTATTATTATTATTATTATTATTACTATTAACTATTATTATTATTATTATTATTATTATTATTATTATTATTATTATTATTATTATTATTATTATTATTATTATTATTATTATTATTATGGCAATTATGACAACGCATGCAAATAAAACCTAAAGAATCAGGAATGAACAGTTAATAAGATGGCAGTGGCTGCTTTTCGAATGTGCCCCTGCAGGCAACAGCGTTGAATCGCTGGATGCAGACAGAAAACCGTTGGAATAGGTAAGTTGTCTCTTTAGGGTCTCCGGTAATTCGTGTCAGCAGGCGCCCCAAATCTTTAAGTAGCTTCATTCCCTCAATGTTGATGGGCCCCATGGTCTCGAAGGCCAGCGGAACAAAGAGATAAGTGTCAGTAAGATGGTTGTATTTGTCGACCTTCCTCGTAGCCGCCACTTCCGCTGCCGCACCTGCAGACAAGGATGTCGCAGGGATGTAAGAAGGAGCTACAGTGTCAATCACCGTGGCGTCCCATACGAGGTTTCGGCCTTTATACCAAGGAATCACCGTAAGACCATCCGGACGTCTGCCATCAGATCTAGAGAGACCGGGTGGTTCCTTGATATTATTATTATTATTATTACTATTATTATTATTATTATTATTATTATTATTATTATTATTATTATTATTATTATTATTATTACTATTAACTATTATTATTATTATTATTATTATTATTATTATTACTATTATTATTATTATTATTATTATTATTATTATTATTATTATTATTATTATTATTATTATTACTACTACTACTACTATTGTTATTATTATTATTATTATTATTATTATTATTATTATTATTATTATTATTATTATTTTCTGCTTTGTCTGCTTTTCATTCATCATTTTCTAATGCAAACTAAATGTATATTACTAATTTTGCTTTGTAATCCGATCGAAACGATTAAATTAATAATTGTTATAACAGTTATATGATATAAAAGCCTGTTAGTATTGACGTGGGAAGGCGATTGGGAGGAGGGCAATGGGGGATTGGAGGAGGGTCTGCATGAGAGAAAGGGTTGGGACTTGGGAGGGTCTAATGCCCGTAGAATTGTCATCTTTGGATGTCATCCTGCTCTTCAAATGTCAACCGGGAAACCATAATTCGGTGAAATGCATGGACCAGCGGAACAGAGACAGATCCAGAGACAGTGATATACAAACAGACAGACAGACAGAGTCAGACAGAGAGACAGACCGGAGCATGCAAACGGACATATCTATACACGGGCATAGAACCAACACGTTTGCAGACAGAGATGAGTGGATGGCTTCAGCTCCTGCTTCCTTTATAATTCTCTCCAAGGCCTCTGCATGGGTTCCTATATTTATTGAGACACATGCAGACATCGGGATGTGGAAATGCGTCCGTCTATAAGGCAATGATCGATAATTCGGTCGAGTGAACAGGTGGTACTGGAGTGAGTGGAAGAGAGCTAGTTAGTGAGTGATTTAATGACTTAGTGAGTGATTTAGTGACTTAGTGAGTGATTAAGTGAGTTAGTGAGTGATCGAGTGAGTTAGTGAGTGACTAAGTGAGCTAGTGAGTGATTTAGTGAGTTAGTTAGTGATTTAGTGAGTTAGTGAGTGATTTAATGAGTTAGTGAATGATTAAGTGAGTTAGTGAGTGATTAAGTGAGTTAGTGAGTGATTAAGTGAGTTAGTGAGTGATTACGTGAGTTAGTGAGTGATTAAGTGAGTTAGTGAGTGATTAAGTGAGTTAGTGAGTGATTAAGTGAGTTAGTGAGTGATTACGTGAGTTATTGAGTGATTTAGTGAGTTAGTGAGTGATTTAATGAGTTAGTGAATGATTAAGTGAGTTAGTGAGTGATTAAGTGAGTTAGTGAGTGATTAAGTGAGTTAGTGAGTGATTAAGTGAGTTAGTGAGTGACTAAGTGAGGGTACTTTTTGGCGCACCATGTATATGCTGCTCGTGTTGGCAAGCATCCCCAAAGATTCAAATTAATCGATTTAGTCAGAACGGCGATTTATAATTATTATCGTTTGTTCGCAATTATAACCATTAATAATTAACGGGCTAATTATTATTACAGACACGCGGAAAACAAAACCTGGACGATTCTATTGTTCCGAGGGATTTGAAGATGGGGAAAAGGGAAAGTGACAGGCTGCACGATGATGATATATCTGTGGGGTGGCGAGGGTCGTATATATACATTGACTCACAAAACGATTTCAAGATAATAATTTATGACTGTGGTTTCTGCCTCGTCACTTTTGAGTGTCGTTTCCTCTCACGTGCTGTGTCGATCAATTGGAGTGGGGGGGGGGGGCTGTTCTTCATGTAACCTATAACGTACACAGAGAAGGAAGGGTCACCCGATTTAGGCGATTTGAAATTAATATTGCGTATTCGTGCGTTTTTTCGAGACTCTCCCTACCGTATATATAGGCACCCATGCGCAAATAGCCTAAACACGTCGATCCCCCCTGCGTATATAATTATAATGTATGGACAGAACATTACTGTAACAGATCTTTCCGACATGTCGTGTGTTTAGACGTAGTAGTAATGCGCGTGATGTCTAATTGTCTGTATGATGATGGGTCTGGTGTGTTGCAGTCACAGGACAACCGAGTGGCCACCGAGAAGGTTTCTAGAAAGCCTTGTGGCCTGATATTATTAATTCGGTGAATCGGTCAGATATCACTCTGCTGGTGTTCCATATTTCAGATGTCTCTCTATAAAGTTTTTTCCCAATGAGATCCAAATGTTTTTAAAACACCCCGTCATCTGTATAATTATGTTGACAGACATCATCATTCATCAAGTCAGTTTAGATCTAATAGGCTATTATCCTACAGCGAATTTCATCATTATTATTATCACTACGGTTAACGATTAATTAATAGATTATTCGTAAAGGTTTCAATCGACTACTGTTTGGCCTTTTCGATTAATTTTTAATTTTTTTTATATTATTTACGATTATTTTTTGAATTTTTTCGATTATTTTTAATTGAGTTTCGATTAATTTTTGATTATTTTTGATTAATTTTTGATTAATTTTAGATTAATTTTCGCGATGATGATGATGATGATGACGTTGACGACGCTGATGATAGTCATAATGTCTCCTGGCAATTTATGTCGCCTGAAATTATTTCACATGAGGGACTAACTTACATGTACATATGGTAAATGTTATAAAATGTAGCATGCAATACTGGTAAAAATGATAAGAGCAACAACAATATGCTAGCTGGGAATTGCTTACTTGTAAAGAATGTCTAGAAGACTAGTGATAGAGTCATGGCTTTTTTAAACATGCAGCTGTACACAAAATGTGCAGTTCTAAATATATTTGTGCACTTGTAGAAGCACTTATGTACAGTTAAAACTAGTTTTAAAAGGTCGTTGTCCCCCGATTGGAAGTAATTTACCATGGAGGATGGGAAGGGAAAGAAGTTGTACAGTTCTAAAATTCCCTTTAAAACAGCCCTGGATACAGTGGTCTGAGGCATAATATAACGCGTTATTTGATTTTCAGGGCTAGACCTATAGTTCATTCATTCATTCATTTCAAACACTTATATAGCGGTTCTTCAAGAGTATCTACTCAGAAGCGCTCCCGACCCAACCACGGTTAAAAAGAATAGTTTTAAGAGCAGAGTAGAACGTAGTCTCAAAGGCTCTAGGCACAAGACGTAGTTCCACAGGAAGCCCATTCCAGGTTATAGGGCCAACGACAGAAAAGGCACGGTGCTGTGTAATAGAAGTGCGTGACCAGGGGACAAGAAGCTGAGCCTGTTTAGAAGAGCGGAGTTATATCCGACTTATGGTGAACTTCATGTGATTTCAATTTCATAGTGGAGTTTCTGTGAATTTGAATATATATATAATTAAAATATTTACTAACATATAATTTTTATATAAATTATATATATATATATATATATATATATAATTATATGACCATAGCTTATTGATAATTTCGTCATAAAAAACATTCTGGGCGCGACACTTCCTTCTCCATTTGTGACCTTTTTAGAGTAAAAAATACGTTGTTTAACGACTTCTTCATGCGGCAGATCATACAACCGTTAATATCAATCATCATCCTGTTTAATGATCGTCTAAAATATCTGCATGTAGGCTACGATATATCATCGCCTAGAATGGATTGGGTTTAGCGCAAGGATCTGTTATACGCACGCGCGACTGCGGGAGCTCCTTATGCCATGTTATCATGTGACTTGTGTTATTGGGCGACACCCGGGGGTCCATGACAATGTCGCATCTTGTTTACATAACAATCGCATTCGGTTTGTTAGATTTGATAAGAAAATCGACGAACTATTGTGTCTGCAGGATGTAAAGAAATTTGCGGTTGGTGATTTAGACAACAGATTTGATATCAGAAACAAATGTTAAGATGGAGTGACATATTTTGAGTTAAGTGCTAAATGAATGTACAACTATTTTCGCGACTATAAACAGCCTCTTAGTATTGACATTATAAGTCCTTATACATATATAATTATATTATATTATATATAATTTTATATACATGTATAATTATATTATATATACATATATATTATATATATATATATAAATTATATGTATATTATTTATATATTATAAATACATATATTATTTATATTATATATAATTATATAGACCTACATGTATAATTGTATTATATATTATACTTGTGACAACCACCACATGCACCACGCCCATTGTCTTCGTCTTTTCACAATAGTATATTATTGTTTGATTAATTGATTTTTATCGACGATGCGGTATATATCATAACAAGGGTGAATGATTGTCAGTACCCTCATATATTATGTCTGAAATAATTTGAAAGTATATTATTGTTAAGGGTTGGTACGGCCTACTGATTAAGATAATTTTGATTGATTAATCTCCTAAATTTAATTGCGATTAATGTACAAAATTGATCAATGTAGTAAACGTTAAACTTGAAAAATGCCAAAGTGTAGACTTCACTGAGTTAGTTACCACTTTCTTTGTAAAAAAATTCAATTAGACTGTTTATTACAATTGAAACAAATCATTTTGTCGCCATCTTGAATTTGTCCGTAAGCATCAAATACTAAATTCATGATTGTTTAATTTTCCACTAAAAAGTTTTATATTTATCATTGTTCAACATGTATCTTGTCTTCTCCGGAAATGACCGCTTGACGTCATGAAATAAGTTTTTTTTAATAATCGAAAATTAATCGAACAAGTTAGAAAATAATCGATAAAGATTTCGACGATTGATCGATAAATCAGTTTTTTAAAGCATGCAGTTCTTGACAAAATGTGCAGTTCTAATTTAATTTGTTCAGCTATAGAAATAGTAAAACAGGCCATTGTCATCAAAAAGACCATTGTCATCCGAAAGATCATTGTCATCCAAAAGGTTATTTTCCTCCATAAGGCCATTGTCATCCAAAAGGTCATTCAAAAGGTTATTGTCTTCCATTTGGCCATTGTCATCAAAAAAGGCCATTGTCATCCAAAAGGTCATTGCCATTCAAAAGGTCATTGTCTTCCATTTGGCCATTGTCATCAAAAAAGGCCATTGTCATCCAAAAGGTCATTGCCATCAAAAAGGTCATAATCATCCAAAAGATCATTGTCATACAAAAGGTTATCTTCCTCCATAAAGCCATTGTCATCCAAAAGGTCCTTTTCATCTGTTATATTATTGACATTATGCGATTTTCATAGGAGGAGCAAATAAATAAGCATCACATAATCAATCATAATTATACCAACCAAAAAGGTCATCAGAAAAATCAGGAGTAGGCTAAAAGGGAGAAATCGCAAATGAAAACTGTCACGTGAACAGCAGAAAATAGGTCATCAGAAAAATCTGGAGTAGAAGAAAAGTTTTCCTTGGACGACGGGAGGAGAAAGAAGACGTTATGCAGTTCTAAGAATTTCTTTTAAAAGGCCCCGCGATGTTTTAATCGCTAAAATTCCGTATCGATTTTAATATAGCGTATGCTTATTTGATACTTTAACCTCCTGTTATCTCATATCCTTCAGCAGGCTATACTGCCGTCATATTTTAATATTTTTCCTATACGTAACGATGGTTATGTATTTACGATTACGTAGGTGTGATAATTTCGCATTTTCCTTTCACTATTTTGGGTCACGAGTGATTTTTATTAATTGGGCGCGGAGGGGGAAGGGATATCCAGGGTATTGCGACATCTTATGACTGCCGCGAAGGCCGATAATGTCACCAGAATTTATTTCGGTTTAATTTATGCAGCTCTGATCTGTCAATGTTTGTCGACGCTTCTTTATTTATGGTATTGGGCTGTTGTCCAGTTTCTGTTTAACGACATTGTGTGACAACAAAATGAATATCAGTCGCATCGTCCTCTGCTTCGTTCATTCGGTCTTCGTACTGACGTTGCCACAGCACCAACAATTTTTCAAGATTTATCTTATGCTGCTGTTTAACTCGGTATTTATAATGCGGATGTCGACCTTCAGAAAGGTGTGTAAGAACTCTTAGTTTTCCTTGTAACTACATGAATAGAAAGGCTAGAAAGCGTGTTTGTCCTTTTCAATGAATGAGTCGATTTTTCGTGCGAATTTTTATTTATTTATTTATTGTTTGTTTCTCCATTTCTATTGCGCCCCTTCAAACTCGCTACTCAGAGGCGCTCCCGACTACAGCGCGGACACTGCATCGAAGTTTCACGCCGAAGCGCCCGAGCAATTGCGAATGAAGGACTTACTCAAGGTCCCTTCGCGGTGACTTGAGGTGGATTCGAATCTGGAAGGCGCCGACGCTACCACTACACCACCGCGCTCCACAGACAACATAGTATCTGCTGTCTGCAGACATTGCGCTACATGTTGAGAGTGTCTGGTCGTGTGGGCGAAGGAAAGTGAGGGAGAGATAGGATTCTGAATGGCCGTCAAAATACATCGAAAGCCTCGTCGGTCCGTTTGCCAATTCCGTCAATTCAAACTGCCTCAGGGGGACTCTAAACGCTACAAATTTTGGCACGGGAACGAACCGGTCCGTGTTTACTTTGAAGTTTGGAGTACGCTGAGGGCAGACAGGGCAGCCGACGCTGGGGAGGGTTCCCTGGGGGCGTAGGCTATAGGTGGGGATACCGTTGCCTGCGTGGGTCGATTGGCTATGGTTCAGACTGCGTCCTTGTATCTACGGTTCTGTCCTCATCTGCATGCGTTGTGTGTATGGGTGGACGTTTGATTATATAATTATAGAATATTTTTACAGCTGTGTGAATGGCAGCCTTTCTGTAGTGTAGGATAAATCTGGTGCAGTCTTCAACACTACAGGAACGGATGCTATAGCCGCTATAGCAGATTCACCGACGTTTAACTTAAGTCAAATCATCAAGAGAGGTTGGTTGGTTCGGGGCCAGGTCAGAATTCCGGGAGGGCAGAGCTTAAATTGTAAAAAAGAAGTGCATGGACGCTCCTTAACCTTCCAGTGTGTGCTGACCTTATAAGTGACAGACACTATCCATGGACGCCGTCCATAACCGTTCAGTCACACTTTGAGCCCGGGGGAGGGGCTCGGTTGGGAGACATCTTGATGTTTAGAGAAAAACGATCTTACGGCCATGTATGTGCACTTGTTAAGCCACATCAAGATTACTACTCAGAAGCGCTCCCGTCTACAGCGATGAAAATGAATCGGAGTTTCACGCCGAATCGCTGAGCAATTGCGAGTGAAGGACTTGCTCAAGGTCCCTACGAGTCGACTTGAGGTGAATTCGAACCTGCAACCTTCCGGTTGCAAAGCAGTGAACATACCAAGTACGCCACCGCGCCTCACAAAAATGCAGTATCAAGTTTATCGAATTGAACCAATTTCACTCTAACAATAGGCCTAGATCAAATCGATGCTAGATGTCGTTCAAATATGATCGATGGTGACAACTGTAAAAGGAGAAAGTGTTTAATAGAATTATGTTAGTTGCAATCGTGAAGTATATGCGTAGATGGATGGAACCGATTTGACCAGGGTCTATGACAGCAGAGGCCGTTACCCTGGACAGAAATTTGCTCGGCGTATTACAGCACTTAAGAGCAAGGCACTGAACCAGTTTCTTTTTTGTACATCGTTGACCGGACGCAAAATAATTATAAGTGGCAGGAACAAAGCACATTAAAAAAGTGTCCATCACTTTGGTGTCAATTTTTTCTGGTAGGCTATCTTGAAACCGTTTTGTTAATTTATTGCTTTATCAACTGGTTGAACGACATCTAGTGATACACATCAATTGGATCCATTTTGGGCGAAATTTATCCAATTTGAGGATTTCTCTCCTTTATTAGTGATCACTTGTGGCTGCCAAAGACCGTTGCGTCGACTTTATATTAGTTTGCTGCGTTCCGGACTTCTGGCAGACTGATAAATCTAATTATTAAACGTCAAAATCGATACATATAACTGGATTGAAACACGTTTCAAAGGTGTCGATTATAGTAGTAGTAGCAGCAGCAGCAGCAGTATATAGTAGTAGTAGTAGTAGTAGTAGTAGTAGTAGTAGTAGTAGTAGTAGTAGTAGTAGTAGTAGTGGTAGTGGTAGTGGTAGTGGTAGTGGTAGTGGTAGTAGTAGTAGTAGTAGTAGTAGTAGTAGTAGTAGTAGTAGTAGTAGTAGTAGTAGTAGTAGTAGACTAGTAGTAGTAGTAGTAGTAGTAGTAGTAGTAGTAGTAGTAGTAGCAGTAGCAGCAGCAGCAGCAGCAGAAGCAGCAGTAGAATATAGTAGTAGTAGTAGTTGCAGTTAGCCACTTTGTAATTACAAAGTTCATTAGCGACGCCCTCCTCCTTTATTAGAACGGTCTCAATCCTTATTTAAACCGAAAAAGCGTGAGAAAAGATTGTATGTATATTTGCCAAACTAATCTTTGTCGACGGCAGCGGTCTCTGTTGCCTATAATCTGTCGTTAAACCCCGGATCCATTCATCCAAATAATATGACATGTCCAGAATTGGTTTAACTATTATTGTTAATATTGTTATTATTATGATTATGCTTATTATTGTTATTGAAATATCATTATGATCATAATTACTATTATATCATTATTATTTCCTCCACTCTGCGTGGTACTCTTCTCTCTGGATCGCTATCGGCATATATAAATTATATATAATTATATAACTGTGGTGTAATACAAATTAGTTATTATATACATATACTACATTACATGTCATGTCAAAACGCCTTCGACGCCTAGGTTATAGCTACGTGAATGAAAGTGAAATTGTCCAAAGTCTCCTGTCGCGAGCCGCGTTCAACAGATGTGTGCCCACGAAGCCAGCCCATTGCGTGATGTTGTCCAGCCATGAAATCTTGGGTCTTCCTCGTCCTCGGACTCCCTCCACGAGACCCGTCATCAGACTAGGCCTATTATACTCTCGATACTGTCGTGCGGCTGTCTAATGATGTGTCCAATATATGGCAGTTTCTAGCTTTAATTTGAGCCAATAATGCCTTTCTGTCCCCTGCTGATTTGTACGCCTGTTCATTTGTTATCCTTTTTGTCCACGGGATTCTCAATAGTTTTCGGATGCACATGTTTTCAATGCCAGAATGCGATTTTCTTCCTCCTTCTTCAGCGTCCAGGTCTCGCACCCGTACGTCGCTACTGGCCACGCCAAAGCCTTCATCAACCGCAATTTGGTGTTGTTGGTGATGGACTTATTTGTCCATAGCTTTGTCAGTGTGGCCATAACCGTCATCCCCATTGCCAGTCTTGATTTAACGTCACTCGTACAATTTGCAACTTTGGTAACTCTACTCCATAGATAGACAAAGGAATTTACTTGTTGCAGTCTTTCGGTATTCACTAAAATCTCGAGCACCTCCTCAGTAGTTGTCATGACTTTCGTCTTGCCATGTTGATTGTCATGCCATATTCTCCTGCAGCACTTTCAATGCGTTTCACGAGTTCTTGTAGTTCTTCCAATGTGCACTCACAATGAAATTAAATGAATTACATTACAGTATTATTAAATTTTTTACGGCTAGCACGGCTGTTGGCATCAATTCTATAGGCCTACCTTAGCTTTTCATTGGATTGTTTTTGTGATTCAGCAGTTTACAAGCAAATAGAAAACGCGTTTTAAAGGTGTCTTAAAACGTCGTGCACATAATAGTTCAAAATTCAGCGCTTAACGCCATCTTGTGTCTGGCGAGACATTCAACACAGAAATTTATTCCCAGAAGAAGAGAAAAGTTTATAGACAATACACAACGAATCTTAAAACCTGGCAGTTTGAATACGACTCGAATGACTGAATAAATCAATTAATCACTCAATTAATCACTCAATTAATCACTCAATTAATCACTCAATCACTCAATCAGACTATTATAATAGGTCGATATCTGTGTGGTTGTCATTACAATAGTCATCATTAGCTGCATCTTTGAATGAGTGTCTGCTGTATGTCTGTCTGTGTGTGTCTGTGTCTGTCTGTCTGTGTCTCTGTCTGTTTGTCTGTCTTTGTTTATTTTTCATCTATCAGTCGACAAGAGTCTGTCAGTCTATATGTGTCTGTGTATCTGTCTGTGTAGGTCTGTCTGTCTCTGTCTGTCTGTCTGTCTGTCTGTCTGTCTCTATATCTCTTTTTTTAATTATCTGTGTTTTTTCTGTACCTCGCAGTATGTCTCCTCGCCTCATTTGTTTCATATGAACCGACTTCCCGTGATGCACTCTAATTAATTATTGGCCGCTCATACCTTCGTAACTTTTTTATCAAGTTTTGTTCATCTCAACACTATAATTATTATACAGAGAAGATGTGTATAGGCATGCGAACTGAGAAGAGACTAGAGCACAATAATTGTCCATATTTGTCCATGCAGTTGATGTTTGTATTTAGCAGCGCTGTTCAATGGGGATACAGCCACGGTTGGACTATAATACAGTTGTAGACGTAATACAGTGCAGCAGTCCTTTGTCCCCGGCTGTTTGCTTTCTAAATTTTCACGTATTTTCGCAGGTATTCCCCTATTGGCGTTTTCAGTATTTGTATAACAAGGACCGACTTTTCCATTGTCCGGTCTATGTTGTGTTGGTCGAGGCATTGGTGATGGAAGAGTGAGATGGGGTCAAGGAGGTGGTAGAGGGTGTTCACGTGGTGGTTGGGTGATATTGGTGGTGGGGTGATTGTGGTGGTGGCGGCGGCGGTGTTGGTGGTGGTGGGGTGATGATCGTGGTGATGGTCGTGGTGGTGGTGGTGGTGGTGGTAGTGCTGGTGGTGGTAGTGCTGGTGGTGCTGGTGCCGGTGGTGGTGGTGGTTGTGGTGGTGGTCTGGGCCCGGTATTGCGCTCTGCTGCGCGCCTCATTGTTTAAATCCCTAAAATAATAAAATTATGGTCACGTCTCCAACTATATGCTGGAGGTGCTTCACTGGCTCTCTCTACGCCAATGTTTTGACTTCGGGGTGTCTGCTCGGGTATGGCGATGTCGTCATGGCATCGCTCCAGTTTGCCCCCCACCCAAGAGCTATGATGCCTCACGTTGGATATATCTAAGGACGTCGTTCTATACGCTCTGCCAAAAATGAATTTCTCTTAGTTTCCTAAGCCTTTACTCGTACTGCAGCATGCATAGAGAATTCTCTGTCGGGTTGGCCCAGTGGTCTGGATTTTGGAATGACCTCTGCCTTTAGAGCTGCGCGCCTGTACCCTGGAACTCTACCAGAATCCTTCCGGACAAAGCTTAAAGCTGTTCTTTTGGGCGCGCCTGAGTCGGGAGCGCCTCTGAGTAAATTACTGGAAAGGGCGCTATATAAGTGCCCGAATGAATCATGAATGATTGGATGAGTGAATGAATGAGTGATAAGTGGTATGGAGTGGTGAGTGGATTCACCCCTCCCCCTCTGTCCCACCCCCTTTCTCCCCACTCACCACTATGCATGCACTGTAGTCCTTACTGAACCTGACCTCTCCTTCAACGTCAGGTGTTCTGACGACGACCGCGTAATTCTTCTCAGACACCATAGACCAGGCTTGGAATCTCAAAATGGCACTGCTAGAAGCAAATCATGTAACAATTTGCTAACCGGTGTTTCTAGACTAATTTGACTCTGCTGAAAACGAAAATCGCTGTTAGCAAGCTGGATTTTTGGCCGTTCAATGGGAAAACAAGATGGCGGACAAAATGGCGGTCCGTTGCTTCAAATGGCTATAAGAAAAGTATTGTATGTGACAGGAACACGATTTTAGACTCTAAATTAAGATTATAGAGTGCAAGGAATACAATGGAACCAAATACACATATGTAGCACTGCACGAAAATCAAAATGGCGGACAAAATGGCGGCTAGAATTTTAAAATGGCTGTAAGTGAAGTTATGTATGCAGTGGAATCATGATTTCAGGGTCTAAATCAACATTTTCGAGGTCAAGGAATGCAATGGAAGCAAGGTAACATATGTGGCATTGCACGGAAACCAAGATGGCGGACAAAATGGCGGACAAAATCTTAAAATGGCTATAAGTGAAGTTATGAATGTAGTGGAATCATGATTTCAGGGTCTAAATCAACATTTTCGGGGTCAAGGAATGCAATGGAAGCAAGGTAACATATGTGGCATTGCACTGAAACCAAGATGGCGGACAAAATGGCGGACAAAATCTTAAAATGGCTATAAGTGAAGTTATGTATGCAATGAAATCATGATTTCAGGGTCTAAATCAACATTTTCAAGGTCAAGGCATGTGATGAAACCAATGTCACATATATAGCACTGCCTGGACACCAAAATGTCGGCCAAAATGGCGGCCAGATTATCGAATTGGCTGTTAGTGAATTTCTGTATCTAACGAATAAATCAAGTCAGAATGCAAATGAGAATTTTCGGAATTAAGGAAAGTGATGAAATTAAAAGCACGGAATATATTAGGTGACACTGCCAGAAAACCAAAAACCAAAATGGTGGACAAAAACTTCAACTGGCTATGAGTGATGTCTTGAACATATGCGATGGAGACTTGATTTTAGTCTGGACTAGTAATTTCCAGGTCATATGCTTCCAACAAAATCACATGCAGTGTTATGCAGTGAAATTGTCATACCTATATTGAAATTTTTTAGTAGCCTATGACTGCACTGCAGTTTAACTATTGCTGGCTTTATGTATATACAGGATGCATGCTTCAATGTTTCATAACTTGATCTATCAATGGTTTCAACTTTTCATGACTTGACGGATATAGGGTAGGCCTACCGTAGAGTCAATTCAGGCCTTGCTACTGTCAATGCAATTGCACCTGAGTGCACATGACAAGATCGCACTTCGATAGCAGCAGAGCCTGATGCTACGTTTGTCAACTTCACATGATTTGCTGTAGACAAACTCTATAATGTGGCTTTGGCGCACACTGGTAAAGATTACTTTCTTCCACCACACTCCATCCGATGAAGATGAGGATGATATCTGAACATCAATATCTAGAAAATGGGCCTTTCCAAACTTACAGACCTCTTGGTAATGAGCTCATAATGGAATGTTCCAAATGTAGAAAGTAAGTGGGAACTTTCAAATAGTTTATTCATGCATTGTTTCAGCTGATTCCTGCTAAATATGTCAAATCACATCCAGTTGTAGCATGAAGGACACTCTATTCTTCATCTTCATAGTTACGTGATTTGGATGAGCTTCCGTTCCGCTGATGTTCCTGACATCACCAAAACACCGTTAAATATAAAGCAAACACATATGACCCGGCAGTGGACAACACCTTATCTTTTTTCACGTAACCACCAGCAACCGCTCTAGTCCATATCTCCAAATGTGGCTGTTGAGAGCTGAATAGACAGAAATGTTCAAAGCTAGATCAGTCTTTCTTTCAAGCATACCAAGAACATACAGCCAATTTTCTGACAACGAAGTATTTCAGGACTCCACACAGTGACAGAGTTGTGGTGGTAATTTTCTGTACGATTTCACTTTTTAAAAGCAATGTCCACTATATCTTTCGAAGGCAATAATTATTAACCCTCTTGTAGCCAATCGAAAGTAGGCTACCTGTACACAGGTATCCACTGTATCTGTCAGGTCACCAAGTGTCTTCGCGTTTGGAGGTTCCCTTTTGCTCGAACCATTGCTTGTCCATCAATAATTTGTCTGCAACAGGTTGGATGAACTGCGTCGCGACTTATGGGCATATCACAATATTTGGTCATGTCTCATACAATATGCGGGATGTCTTGCATTGGCCCCCTTTACCGCAGCGGATTGCCTGCAGGGTCTGTGTGTTGCTTAGGTAGTGCCTTGATGGACTAGCCACATTATGTCTTGTTTTTCAACATCGGATGTCCAGCGTCGATCTACTCTTCGGTTGGCGGACCAAGCTGAGCTGGTTCACTCGCGGTCTGCTATTCGATATCACCTTTCATTCTCTGTAGCTGGTACTAAAATCTGTAATGGGAATGGCCAACCCCTTTTCACAGCGCTTATTGCATGCCCATGGGTCACTCCACTCTGTTCCTTAAGAATCTAAAACTGTCCTATTTAGTTGTAGTTAAGTCGGGAGCGATTCCGGACAGCCCACCTTGAAGAGGCACTACGTAAAATATTGTAAATAAACAAATGTTATGACTCTGCTATAGAAATGCGGACTGGACAAGTTACTTTTGCAGAGAGAATCCAATCCCATTGGTTTTGAGAAAAGTCCATGGCACAATCATTTTTCCAGATCCATGGACAGTCAGCTTGATACGATCGAATAAGGCACTGCATGATATACCAATCTTCCTTTATAATTTTTTCAGTGTTCTTTTGAAGAACACTCCTTGGTTTAAGACTTGCTGAAGGTATTGCGATAATTTGAATGATCATATCTGGTCAAATAAGGGAACATTGTAGATAAATTCAACTGCGCAGGTTTCAGATACCATCTTGCAAAGACCTGGCAAAAATTTGAATCAAGTTCCCATTGCATGCATGACTTCACTAACATCCATTTTGAAATTCTTGCCGCCATTTTGTTCGCCATTTTGGTTTCCAGGCAGTGCTATATATGTCACATTCGTTTCATCACATGCCTTGGCCTCGAAAATGTTGATTTAAACCCTGAAATCATGATTTAGTTGCATATATGTCTTCATTTATGACCATTTTAAGATTTTGTCCGCCATTTTGTCCGCCATCTTGGTTTCCGTGCAATGCCACATATGTTACCTTGCTTCCATTGCATTCCTTGACCCCGAAAATGTTGATTTAGACCCTGAAATCATGATTCCACTGTATACATAACTTCACTTACAGCCATTTTAAGATTCTAGCCGCCATTTTGTCCGCCATCTTGATTTTCTTGCAGTGCTACATATGTGTATTTGGTTCCATTGTATTCCTTGCACTCTATAATCTTAATTTAGAGTCTAAAATCGTGTTCCTGTCACATACAATACTTTACTTATAGGCATTTGAAGCAACTGACCGCCATTTTGTCCGCCATCTTGTTTTCCCATTGAACGGCCAAAAATCCAGCTTGCTAACAGCGATTTTCGTTTTCAGCAGGGTCAAATTAGTCTAGAAACACCGGTTAGCAAATTGTTACATGATTTGCTTCTAGCAGTGATTTCTAGAGCCCTTTTAGAATTCCAGGCCTTGTCTACCACCTGTATACTCCACGCTCATCATCCTCCTCCTCGTCTTCCTCCTCCTCGTCTTCCTCCAGGAGTATCTCACCTTTCACCTCTCCATCCATTCGTCTTTTTCCACCGTCTGCCCTGAGACGCCCTCTAGCGCCGCCGAAACTACGGCGATACTATAAATAAAGACGATCGTCTAGATGTCTGTCTGTTCGTCTTTCCGTCAGTCTGATTCTAGGTCCATCCGTCTGTCTATCCGATCTGCCCGTCTTTATATCTATTTATCCGTCCTTCCGTTTGTCTGTCTATCCGTATGTCTGTCTATCTATCCTTCCGTCCGTCCGTCTGTCTATCTATCTGTCCATCTGTCGGTCCGTGCGTCTGTCTGTATGTCTATCAGTCTTTCAATCTGTCTGGCTGTCTAATGTCTATCTGTCCGTCTCTCTGTCTGTCTGTCTGTCTGTCTAGCCGTCTTTCTTTCTGTCACTCTGTCTGTCTATCAATCCGTCTTTCTGTCAGTCTGTCCGTCCGTCTGTCTATCTATCCATCTGTCTGCCCGTCTGTCCATCTGTCTGTCTATCCGTCCATCTGTTCGTTTGGCAATGATCGTCGTCGTTGTCTTGTTTGCGTCTTGTCCTAGAAATGAGATGTGTGTGTGTGTGTGTGTGTGTGTGTCTGTCGGTCTGTGGCTGCTGCAGCAGGTCATTCAGGAATAGCTCCTCATCGTCTGCTCCTCTACGATGATCTGCTGCCCACCATCGTCTGCTGCACGATGATTGCATTCCATGCTACCTGTTAACTATGATCTCTGCGTCTGTCTACGTCCGTCTGTCTCTCCGTGCGTCCCTGTGTCTCCGTCTCACTCCTTCCTATTAACTGTGTTACAGCGTTGGCCTAAATCTGTTGTCGGCCAAGAGACGAGACTCTATATACTCCCTGTTGAGTTTGATCGCTTTTTCTTTACCTCATTGGCTCTGTCTGTCTGTCTGTCTCTGTCTGTTTGTCTCTGTCTGTCTGACTGTCTTTGCCTCTGTCTCTGTGGCCGTCTCCTCTCTGTCTGGTTCGTTTTTGTCACCTGTGTTTAACTGGGTTGGCCCAAGTTCTTGGCTGAGCGACTGGTTTCTGTTAGGGGTGACCTTCACCTCTAAACTGGAAACTGTGTTAAGGTACGATGAATCGCATTCATTGTTTGCAAGTTGTGGCATTTCGGTCATGTATAAAAGACTAACTTTTCTGTGTAATACGGTTTAACCTTGCATTGCATATGGAAGAATGTTTAATTGGTATTGTATTGTATTGCATTGTATTGTATTTGGTTGGTTCCGTCGCGTATTGATGAGTAGTGCGGTATGAAGATTATTAAGCTATTGCATTGACGAGAGTTGCTTATTGACAGGCGCTGAGATGTACTCCGTTTAAGTGCAAGCCAATCATTTGGCAAGTACACTACTGTACTTGACAGCAGGTTCTTGTCATATGGTCCGGTTATGAAGCTTATTATAATTTATACGACAACTGAAGAGTTCCATAAAACCTTTCGTAGACAATACAATTTGCATTGTGTTCAACAATCAAGGACATGTAATAATAAAAACTTGACACTGAAGGAAATACACGAATTTCCTAGATTTACAACGTGGCCCATGGATTGACCGCGCGTGACTCTTTACCACGTGACCATTGACCACGTGACCATTGACCACGTGACCATTGACGACCATAGAACTGATACGAGGAGACCAGTTAATTAATGCCAGGTGATTACCGCCAACGATTCCTATATATAAGACTTGGCCGCAGTATACCTGCTGAACATGCATTCAGTGCACCTACCTAGCTTAATAAGCAAGCCGTAATGGTCAAGCCACGATACCAGAGAGTCCGGCCAGCCACCCACGACTCCCAGATGGGTCCGCTCAATTATTTATAGTGGGGTGGGGGGACAACGCCGTCCACAAAAGGGACCAATAAACTGTGCACCGTTTGACTGGACATGAGTTCCTAAAACACTGGTCGGTCGGTCGGTCGGTCAGTCGGCCAAATGAGTTGTTCTTTTCATCTATTTTTGCAACGTTGGTACAGGTATGCGCGCTTTGTACGACTGCTTAGTGAGCCGCCGCCGGATATCGGCCACGTATCCATATAGTGCAGCAGTGTCTGTGGACTGCGCCATCTCCACGCTATAGTCCATCATAGTCCGTCCAGTTTCGAGTGATGTCTAGCCTCTGAAGACGACCTCGAAGTGCTTGGAAATGGAAGATTTCGCTTTGGGGGTGGAGCGAGCCGCATGCATCCTGGAATTATGCTGCAGTGTTCATTACGAGGTGAAAGTCTACTTTAACGATTTTATGAAACGGCTGCTTGAGGGCATTGGCTTGTCTGTGTGTGCAGTCGGCTTATTTGTTATCAGATGTAGAAAGGCATTGACTTGTTCGGTTAAGTAGTTGGCTTGCTGATAATCAACAGCGCGAAAGCATTAACGCGTTTCGCAAAGCTGAAAGCGTACGTTTAATCAGCCGTGGAAAGCATTAACTGGAATGATTGAACTAGTCTGTTACTGTTAGGTTATGTACTGTCTGCTTATATATATATATATATATATATATATATATATATATATATATATATATATATAATTATATAGATATTATGGGGCGCATTGGTGTGTGTTCGATGCCTTTCGAGCCGGAAGGTTGCGAGTTCGAATCCACCTTAAGCCGCCGAGTATACTGACCCTGAGCAAGTCCTTCACTCGTAATTGCTCATGCGCTTCGGCGTGAAACTCCGATTTAGTGTCCGCGCTGTAGTCGGGAGCGCCTCTGAATAGTTATCTTGAAAGGTCTCTATATAGAAAGTGCTGATACATACATATATAATTGTACATGTACGCATATATTTTTATATGCATATTTATGTAACGTTTTAAAAGGCATCAATTGACCTGTTCATTTGAGCAAATGGTTCACCTACATGTAGCTATTAGCAATGACAGAGGGTGCGAGCTAATTGATCGTATAATTAGCAATTGTAAATTGGTCGCGTAATTTGCTTACCTCCCTGTATTCGCAGTGTTATGAGAAGCATTTATATTGAACCGATTGCGCTAATTTGTTACCTTTTCTCCAACCTATACATTAGCATCGCTTCGCTGCATGGATTTGCCAGACAGCAATTATTCATAGGTCTAGCAGGTTGTTTGAACGTACCGCGCGCGCTGCGCTGGTGACCACGACTAAAGCAGTGCTGGGTCATCCAGGCAACAGTCTTTCTGACCCTCAGCAGAGGTTGGCAGACACCTGTTGGACCTCCATACCACAGGAACGGCCGAGACTGACCCGCGCCTACTGAACTTTGGGAGGCACGCGGCCTGGAATCGACCAAGAATAGAGACGGCTTGCTGGAAATGGAAACTGGAAAAAGGGCGGAGGGGTTCAGAGAGGAGCAGAGTACAGAGGAGGATGACGACGATGACAGTCGTAGTCGTGTTCCTTAATTTATATAGCGCCACCTCACGAGGAGATCTTCGATTAGAGGCGCTCCCGACCTGACAGCACCAAAACCACAATCAGAATTGAATGGGTTTCAAACGCTTGCGGGAAAGTGGCAATGAAAGACCAAGAAGTTAATTATAGGGATACTTCTTTAAGTAGCATATTCCAGAAAGATGGACTAGTCTGTTACTGTTAGGTTATGTACTGTCAGCTTATATATATATATACATATATATATATATAATGATATTATGGGGTGAAGCTTTTATACATGTAGTGTGCGGCACCGTGTCTGAGTAAGAGGTCAAACAGACGGGCAGAAAGCAGAAGAGAGACAAGGAGAGAGACACACCAACCGTGGATAGACAGAGATCGAGAGCCCCTTATAGCTCGACTACTGCGCCTCCGTCTTTGCTGGTCTCCCGCGGGTTCGGATTGAGAGGTTGGAGAGGGTCCACCGGGCTGCAGCACGACTTATTGGGGGATTCACCAAATCCGACCGTGTATCCCAATATATGCGCGAGGTCTTGCACTGGCTTCCTTTCCCGCAGCGCATCTCATTTAGGAGTGCATCTTTGGTGTGACGATGCTTATCAGGCTGGGCACCATCTTATCTGTGTGAGCTTTGCCTCCCTCTTTCCACTTGCATAGTCCGCCGCGCACTGCGCTCTGCTGTCCATGGTGACTTAATGGTTCCTTTCACTCGCTCTATACAACAATGCAGAGGCGTTCATTCTCTGTGGTTGGTCCAACAACCTGGAATGGACTTCCCTTGACTATGCGACACCTCCTAAGCTGTTCTCAATTTCATAAACTGTTGAAGACTTTTTTCGCATGATCTCGGCCGGGAGCGCCTCTGAGTAGCTCCCTTGAAGGAGCGCTATATAAATTATGATTGATTGGTTGAATGTAGAGAGACAGACAGAGGCAGACGTTCAGACAGACATAGAGACACAAACAAGGACAGAAAGGACAGAAAGGCAGAAATCGAATCATAGACATAGAGACTCAGACACACACATAGACAGACAGGCTTAGAGATACACACAGGCAGACATAGAGGCACATGCAGACATAGAGACACAGACAGAGACGAAACCCAGACAGAAGA